>JANAVB010002395.1:17098373-17165873 GCA_029216955.1 Iris pallida
ATATATCTATAATATATATATATCTATATTTATATATATATTTCATATATAATCTATTATATATATTATTATTGTGGCTTGCTATTCAATATATTTTAGTTGATAATATAGTAATATTCTTTAATAAATATTTTGGATATTATGGAATTATAGGTTAATATATATTTGTATATGTGTATATGTATAGAAGAGTATTTATAATATAAAAATTAGGCTTTATATATATATCTATATATATATATTATATATATTATATATAATCTATATATATATTATATATATATCTATATGTCACTGTACTTTATTATGTGAATTTTGGTATATGAATTAAGAATTGGATTTCAATATTGATATTTCTTAATATTTTATTGCTTGTATTTGTATTATGGTATATGTGCGTATATCATTATACGTTATATAAAATATATATATATATATATAGATTATATATATTATATATATAATTTTATATCTATATATATATATATATATAAATATATCTATATTAATATATATATATATATTATATAATATATATATATATGAATATATCTATTAAATTGTATTAATGGAATATTTTTCCTTTTGGTTTCTTTATAGGATATAAGATGGTTTTATTTTATTTATGTTATTCTTTTTCTCGTTTATCTTTAAAGTTTTCAAGTTCATATGATCAGTATTTACTTGAGTATATGAGATGAGACTGTAGTTACTTCTGGTCAAAAGTTTTGCATGCACTCACCTTATTTTATGCTGAATCATTGTTGTCACACGCTTAAATATTTGTCTGTTGCTCAAAACTTGCAAATTGAACTTGCAAATTGTACTCTTTGTTTCTTTGGTTAGATAGACGATGCTTTTTAATTAATATCGTCAGCAAAGGAAGATGCCAAAACAGCTTATACTTCTTCTTTATTTATGGTTAATACAAGTTCATGAAGAGCCCAATATGAGACCCGAGAGGAACCTTCCTCTCAGCTGACCAATTCCAGCCACATTAGCCGAGCAAACCCAACCCTTCCCCAAAGGTCAGCTCGGCCTAGCAGCAAATCCCCACAGCTTTGTCTCCACAGCGACGAGAGAATCCCAGTCCAACATACCGAAGAAAAAAATATAGGAATATCTATTAAATTGTATTAATGGAATATATTTTCCTTTTGGTTTCTTTTATAGGATATAATATGGTTTTATTTTATTTATGTTATTCTTTTTCTCGTTTATCTTTAAAGTTTTTAAGTTCATATGATCAGTATTTTACTTGAGTATGATGATATGAGACTGTAGTTACTTCTGGTCAAAAGTTTTGCATGCACTCACCTTATTTTATATGCTGAATCATTGTTGTCACAGCTTAAATATTTCTATTGCTCAAAACTTGCAAATTGTATTCTTTTGTTTCTTTGGTTAGATAGACGATGCTTTTTAATTAATATCGTCAGCAAAGGAAGATAGCCAAACACTTATACATTCTTCTTTATTTATGGTTAAATACAAGTTCATGAAGAGCCCAACATGAACCCGAGAGGAACCTTCCTCTCAGCTGAACCATTCCAGCCACATTAGCCGAGCAAACCCAACCCTTCCCCAAAGGTCCTCTGCCTAGCAGCAAATCCCCACAGCTTTGTCTCCACAACGAACGATAGAATCCCAGTCCAACATAACCGAAGCGGCTGAATCCCACACAGCAGCTGTACTCTAGACCGACCCCAAGCCGAGACCAGACCGAGCCCATTATCCGACCTATATACAAGATATATAAGCTAACCGAATGTAACAGAGAGATCGAGGAGATAGAGAAAGGCAAACCCTAGCAACCTCACATCTTCGACAACCTGGCGACCCTTCCCCAGCCTCCGTGCGCCGCCGCGAGCCGCCGCCGGCAGGCCAGGCGCAGGGACCAGCGCGCACCAACGACAAAACAGAGACCAACAGCAATAATGACGTGGAGAGGGCTGACTTCGCACGAAGATTTCTCCACGATCGCTCGACCATTTCGAGCCGATTGCTCAGGTATGACCCCAACATAACCATCTCGGATCCCTGTGATTTAGTTCCTATTGAACTTATTTTGTATTCGACGAAAACCCAACGCAAACCTTGCGAAAATCTGTTTTAAAATAGAGTATAGGCAGGCTCTCGACCCAACTTGGAAGACGCAAATGGGACTCGATAGGCAGTATTTTCAAAATTAATTAAACATAGTGGAAGACAATATAAGGGCTACAAAACACTTTTCATAGATTTAGTTTTCATCTACTGTACACATATTAATTTGATGACAAAGTTTAGCAAAACCTGTTTTAAAACTTAGAAAACCCTTCAATACGATGTGCGTCCCGCCAATCCGGGCGACGTTATCGCGAACCGAAAGCATCGAAAGGTGCATAATGGCTTCGTGGGTCGTGTGGGCTTTGACGAAATTCAAATTGGTCGCGTGTGCGCGACAAATTTGATACGTATCCGTCGAAATTCACCGTATCGGCCTCTGTGCAAATTTCCTAATTACTTTGTGCACGCTCGTCAGATCGAGACGAAACTTACGCCAACAGGACCGTATCGTTTTTTTGGTCCTGTATGCCAAGTTTGGTCAAATTCTGAGACAGTTGATCGGGTCGCCGTTTCGCGGCCCTACGGTCCGATTTTACGGGCGATTTTGTGCACGACCCATCGAAATCCAAAATTGGATATACATTGGGTTCGTATCATCAAAACAAATTCGTAGACGTGTAGTTTGACGACTTTAGAGACCATTGACTCTGGCACGTTTTTCGGTGCAAAGCGGGTCCAACGGCGGACACCGTTTTGGCCTGAAATTACCGTTTTGCTCCTGTGTCCAGAATTGGACTTAAGGACAGGCAATTCTAGCTAATTTAACTATTCTGAGAATGTTGGCAATATCTGTTTCAGCTTTCGGAGACAGTTGTGAGGACTTGGACTTCATGGCTTGGCAGTTGACTATATTTTTGTTGGATCTGCGTGCAACCTCCAGGCAAGATACCTTGTCTCCCTCTACAGTTTATTTACATGCATATTTATATTATTATATAGTTTTACTAGTTGATTATTTATATGTGATTTGTATATCATGCCTGCTAGTATATATAGTATTGTTTATAATTAGCTTTGTAGATCATATTGGATTGGTTTTTCGTGTCGTGATTGGGTCGTATCGTGTCATCACTTGTACTTGGATTGAGTCGCATCATGTCATAGGATGAATAAGTCATAACGAAATTATTGTACCTTGAAATTCTTGAAGCTAACCTGCGAGCCCACACTAGGGCAAGGGTTAGTAGTTAAGCTAACTTGCGAGTCCACAACAGGGCGAGTGTTAGTAGTTAAGCTAACCTGTGAGTCCACATTAGGGGCGAGGGTTAGTAGTTATCTGTCCACACCTGCGAGTCCATATTAGGAGCGAGGGTGATGCTAGCCTGCGAGTCCACACCAGGGACGAGGGTTAGTAGTATATGGTTCACACCTGCGAGTCCACACTAGGGACGATGGTGATGCTAGCCTGCGAGTTCACACTAGGGGCGAGGGCTAGTAGTTGTTCAAACCTGCGAGTCCACACTAGGGGCGAGGGTTTGAGTATTCGATTGGTTATCTATTGACATCGTGATATCGTGTTCTCTGTTCTTCTCCAGCAGTTCGCTTAGGCGTAGTGGTTCTTCCAGTCGTGTATAGTCGTGTTTTCGTGCTGATTGGTCTTTTCCCATTTATGTTCTGTATTTTCTTTATTGCATGATAAACTGCTAAATAGGCATATTTTTATGTATCTTGCTATGTCCCCTGAGGACCTGATGATCTCTTCAGGTTAGTTATTGCGTAGAGTTAGTTAGCAGCTCTGGATGGCGGATGATTATGACACTTGTGGGGTCCGAATGTGATGATATTGCTTGCGGGATTCAGGTATTGATACCATATTTATTATCCAGTTCATCCATCTCGTGTTTTCCTTTCATCATTATGATATATCATATTTATTGATTCAGTTTATAGACTCATGTTATTTCTTGGAGTCTAATCGGACATGCATGCTAGTGGGCTGCAGACCACAACCCATACTTGTTCATTCTTGTTTATTATTCTTATTGTGGATTGAGATATAGTTTGTTTGCCATGAATTGGCAGTATACCATAGCCGTGACAGAGTTTACGTATTCGAGTCGGGCTGGAATCTGCTCGAAACGTAGCTGGCTTGCCCACGCTCTCGCGTCCGAAAAGCGGGTGCCGATCGTGACAGTCATAAATGTTTATTCCTAGTATTGTCTAGTTACCTTAAGTTCCTAATTGCAGGCATGCTTGGTGCAATGATGTAACCAAACAATTTAGTCAGGACCTGCATGGGCCACCACTAAAATATGTCACGATCCGCTACCCAACTTGTTGGGCCAGGCCGAGTCATGTCCAGCCTACGTTTGAGATAAAGCATATAGTAAGCTGTTCTAAAGACAAATAATAAGATCAAAGTGTGATAATAGTTCTATATGCCATATTTGAGTCAGAATATATCCAAACACAAAATCATCTCGTATATAAATATGTTCCAAATACATAGTCAAGACATAAAACTGGATACAGGTCCAGAATCAAAATACATAGTCGAAACATGACTACTCTCAAAGTCCCGAGCAACTAAACAAACTAGACGAGTTTCCCCGCAGGTACATCCTCGTAAGGTAAAGTCTGATCCTCGATGGCAACTCCATAATAAATCGCATAGCAACTCCTCCTCGTAAGTATACCTACAACGTTATCCTGTCAGGACGGGAGCAAGTACTGATTCTAGAAAACTAAATATACGAAACATGAAATGAACATGAGTGTAATAAACAGGAATCATGTCATATCATAATCTATCATGGTAAGGATACGTATGTCATAGAGACAGATGTATATGTAATGTTTAAAACTATAACAGGTACGTGATCGTCAATAGGTGTAAAATGTACTGTGGCACAAGTATATAAATACTTTCGTACAAGTAAACAAGCGATAGATGTACATACGTATAGATACAGCTGGTGCGCCTACGACAAGGTATACATAAAATGTCAACCTTACTCGGTACGTACGTACGGGAGAAGGGGGCATGATCACGTACTCAACTATCAGTTTCCCCATAACCCAGATTCTAAACATGTAAGAGATACGAGAATGATATGAAACATGGTGGATACTGAGAGCAGTATAAAGCATGTGAAACATGTAGATATGACTTGAAGTTTAGATATCGGTATTTAACATGGTTTATACACAATTCATTATATGCTATAAATAAAGTTTTAGAGGTATTTGTCTTGTGCAAAGCAAGGGTATGTATATGACGCTACAGATATCTGGTGTCCCGTCACTGTAAAAATGATACATAAACTTAGTTTTTATACTAAGTTAAACACTATGACACTAGTGGTGTAACAACTTTCTGACTGGACACCTAGCCAATGGTGACTTTAGTATAGGGGACCAATATGGGGTGACACAATACCTAAACTAACTTTCTAGGGCCTTTACACTATGATAGGGTAAGGTCCAATACTACAATATCCTAAAATCACACAATACATCGCAAGTCGTAATTATTCAATAAATAAATCAGACTGTACACTGTGTTCCAATATTTTTAAGATAGGCAAAAGGCTCAAATGTACATAAAATAAAGTACCAAAATTCCTTGTTAATGATAAAATTTATACTAATTTTTTTGGAATTTAAAAACCCTCATAGATATTTATTAAAAATCAGTAAACATAAGTACCCTGAAAATGAGTTCTATTTTTCCTATTTTTATAAAATGCCAAAAGTACTTATTAAATACTGGAAAAATTATATTAAATTAGCTAAATTAACATAGTATTTAAATATAATTTTTCTTATATTTTTACAGCAGCTTAAATTATATACATAAATTCAAAAACAGCAAGTTATAATTTTTGGAAAATAAAATAATATTATTTACTATTTTATCCACGTATACGATTAAACCGTAGTCCAGATACGGGACCCAAAGCCATAATTCAAGTCTGATATGACTCGTACAGGCCTTGAATGTATTTAGGCTCATTTAAGTCCACAGAACCCATGCTAGGTCTGGACTCAAATGGCTGTAATCAAACGAAATACGAAAATACATATATTAAAAAATATATAAATGAATATTAAAGTATTTTAATAATATATATTAAGGTAGTGAAATATATAAGTCATAGAATCAAATATAAAATAACTTGTAAACTTATACATAATAATATATTACCACAAAATTATATTTGAAATATATACATATATAACAATCACTACAACAAAAAGGCCTATTAATAACGCTCGATAAGACGTATTGATGACGTCATACCTAAGCGTTATCAAAGTTCGAAATACCTTTTTTCTATGACAGTTTGGACTAATTCTGGACTTTTTATAACGTTTATAAAACAAAACGTTATTAATATTTTAGAGCGGTGGGAAACTTGTAATATTTTGTAAACTTATTAATATTAAGCATTCGAAATATTAGGGTTCGGTCCAGCGTCCTCTTCCTCTTCCTCCGCTCCTCCTCCTCTTCCTCTTCCTCCGCTCCTTCTATTTCCCCTCTCCTCCTCCTTCCTCTTCCTCTTCCTTTCGGCTCGGAAGTCGAAGACCAGTCCCCATACCCAGACCTGGCTGCCCCTCCCCTTGTACGGAACTCCCACTATGATCAAGGTCCCACCCGGAGCGGGACGGTGAGCTGCGCCTCCCTGGCCTCGACGAACCCCCTCGGGCGTGTCTTCACCTTGCAGGAGATCATGACGTGACGAACAAGTTCGATGAGGCCTGCTCCTCGGCGTCGGCGGCTTCGGGAAGGTCTACAAGGGGACGCTCGAGGACGACACCAAGGTGGCCGTCAAATTTGTGAGGAAAAAAAGATCCTAGTGCATATGCCTCTTATTCTTGTTTTCCTTTTCGTTTAATAAAATTACATATATTTCTCCCTAGCTGTGAAGAATGAGATTGGGGAAAATCCAAATATGTTAGAATCAAATAGTAACCCTCTTCTCTCCTTGCTATTAACCCACAAAAGCCCTAAAATAAACCTGGAATCGACAAAAGAGAAGAGAACAATATTTGGAGAAAGTTTATTGAATGTGACCCTCCTCTGGCAGCGAACCATCATCTTCTTGATGTTCATCGATAGACTCGTCGACAATAATCTAGGTCAGTAATTTGATTCCTTTAAGAAATTCGTTTTCCTTTGCTTCCGTTGATCAATGATTCGAAATTCTCAGATCTGACATGAGTGGATCAGTCCGAACTCCTTTAGGATCGGTTCGAGATCGACGAGTTCTTCGTTCGATCAATCCATTCTTGGTAAATATCGATCCCGAATTTGAGTTCAAATCGGAGGACTTTAGTGTGGATATGGTTTACCCGAATTTGAGTATCGATTCTTATTCTTGGTGAGTATCGATCCATTCTTGATCTTCCACTATATTGGCTGGAAAGAGGACTTATTGTGGATATGGTTTACCGTCTACTTTGGTGATGTAGTGAAATTAAACTGCTTCACATCATTCTAGATGAAGTATTCTCTTGGTGTCCTTGTTGATCAATGTTCTCTTAGTAAATAATACTTGGTACAAGAAATAGTATTTCAATTCAGTTTACTAACAAACTGTTCTGTTTACTGGATATTTTGGCCAGAATTAATTTTTTATATCAGGTCTTGCAGGAGATGATATAATACGCAACCGTGTTTTAGAAGCACTTTACAGGCGTATTATGCGAGCAAAAAAAGAAAAATGCTTTAGGGTTATCATAGTTATACCCCTTTTGCCAGGATTCCAGGTTCCTTCTTTCCTGTATCATACTTTATTTTTCGATGAAAGTTTTCCTGAGCATCTGTTTCCTCAGGGAGGTATTGATGATTGGTGCTGCATCTGTGAGGGCCATAATGCACTGGCAATATCGTACCATTTGCAGAGGGCCAAATTCTATATTGCAGAATCTTTATGGCTTGATGGGTCCAAAAGCCAACGATTATATATCCTTCTATGGTCTCAGGTCATATGGGAGACTTTCTGATGGAGGCCGTTTAGCTACCAATCAGGTGATTTCTTTCAGCTATTTACATATTTTTTTGCATGAGTCTTGATGTAATTTTTCCTCCATGTGAAATATAACTTGGTTGCCTTGGTTTCTAAGAACTTGTAGTTGCATTGCATCTTATCTTGTTATGTTGCCAACTACTACACCATTATTTTCTTTTGCATGATTTATTCGTTATATGTCCAGTATGTAGTTACAAGTTACAACAATCTAATCTAGTCTACTCGGTGTGAGCTTAAGCTAGCTGTTCGAGGACATTCCATCTTGTCTTGATGTTGGATTGTTGATCTTGTTGATCTATAAAGCCAAGATCAAGGTATAGTTGGCTTCCTTTGTTTGGGCTTGAGTAAGCCCTTATATGGATTCAAATCTCTGATTGTGTCCTCTCTGTATGGCATATAGCAGACAAGTTATGAATTAATGCACTTTTCAAAATTACCCTCCCCTGCAGGATTCAAATTTGTTTTTATATGAAAACTCAAAAACAATGCAAGCTCACGCTTCTTTAATATGACTAGTGCAATCTTCAAGATAGTTTCTGAGCTTGATTTATTCTCATGCAACCTTTAAATTCCAAACCTACAGGGAAAAGCCTGTCTGCTCTGCTCAGTTCGTCTTACTGCTTGCTATGTCCTAGCAAGATCCCAATAATGATAATTCAGTTAGGCTTCTAATCAAGATGGATGCTATTAGAATTAATCATTCACGATGACGGAGTTGTAGTATATAGAGGCCTATCTGAATTATATTGAAAGCTTATCTTGAAGATAGTTCCTCAGCTTGATTTATTGACCCATCATATAATTTATATAATCCTAGAGGTGTTTTGTTTACTTAGGATTAATCATTCACCATGACAGAAAGATAGAGATGGATGTTCATAGAGTTTGGGATATCTTTGTTGTTGTTGAATGAGGGTTACTTGATCATGCATATGGAAATGTCTGAGTACTTGTAATAGAATGGTCATGAATGATTATACTTGTTAGTCATTTACATGAACATCCTATTCATGGTTTTCATTCCAGTATTTTCTTTCTTTTGACTTGTACCACATCATCAATGTTCTATGCTCTTAATTTTGTTTTGGCAGGTGTATGTACACAGCAAATTGATGATTGATGATCACATGGTGTTAATTGGATCAGCTAATATTAAGATAGGAGTTTGTTAGGATCACGGGACTCTGAGGTATTTATACTACCTTTTGTTAACATTGTCACTTATTTTACTATTATTTTACCCAAATAATAAGTATATTGAACTTTTTTTATCTTTTTCAGGATATTGCTACAATGTTCTGTGGACAGTTTTGATGTGGCCAAGTTTTGATGTGGACAATTTTGGTAGTTGTAAATATATATATATATATATATATATATATATTATAATATATATATATATGTATTTGGATATTCAATGTAATAAAAATGTTGATATGTACTATTTGAGAAATGTAATAAAGATGGTGATATATAATGTTAAGTTTTTGGAATGTAATTATACTGTGCAGTATAGAGCATTATAAATATGCTAATTTGAATAGTATAAAGTGTTATAAATGTGCTGCATTGAGCCTATACATATTATCTATTCATAACGTTTTAAAATTGTTCTGAATTGTGCACTATATTAACTATTCATAACGTTTTTATAGAAACTATTCATGACGATTTTTTATAACGCTTTTAAAAATATTTATAACACCCGTTTTTATAACGGTTGCTTTGGAGAAAAAACGTCATGGTTTGTCATTAATGACGCTTTTTAGTCGTCATTAAAAGGATTTTTTTGTAATGAATACATATCTATATATATATATATATAAACATTATTTATATATAATATATTATATATATTATATAATTATAATATAATATAATAAAATATAAATATATATATATATATATATATATATATATATATATATATTTTTATATATATATATATTATATATTATATAAAAATATATATATATTATATATATATATCTTATATATAATATATATATATATAGATATATATATATATATATATATATATATATAATAAAATACTTAATATAAAAATATATACATATGTAAATACATATATATTATATATAACATATATATATATAATATATATCTAATACATATACATATACATATACATATACATATATACATATATAAATACATATATACATATATATATAAATAAAATCCGGCCCAAACCCACGGGGCCCAAACCCAAACCCATTTCAACAGTAAACCCAATAAACAAAAACCCGATACTGTGTGGGTTTGAACCCGCCACTGTTCATTCAAACCCGAAACCCAAATCCAATAGACCCGTGTCCTGACAGTTAAGGACACGAGTATTGAACCCGATACCGAGTCCTGTGTCCTGGGGCTAAAATGGCACGCACGACACGAATGTCGCGTGTCCACGTTCATCACTGGACTCCCCAACACTGGACGAGTCTACACACGTGTACACAAGACACGAAAGCAAAGCTGACACGAAGTGACACGTACGTGTCCGATGGGCATTGTCGATCGGGGCTGGCTGCGGCTGTAGGCGTTGGGGTCGTCGAAAAAAATAGCACGGGGTCGCCTCGTCGTGGCAAGAATTTGGCGGTGGTCGAAGGCGGTGGCGTAGTCTGTAGTGGTGGTAGTAGATCTAGGTTCTAGGGTTCCGGCGAGATAGTCTGGGAAGAACGGGCTACGGCGGAGCTGTGCATGGTGGTCGGGGTGATGTCTCTAGGCTAGGTTCGAGTCGGGGGGCATTTATAGGATGGGGAAGGCGGGAATTAGGGTTTAGATTAGGGTTTAGGGTTAGGGTTACGGCCTAATCGCCGGAGTTGACGGCCGTCGAAGGCGGTGATCGGTTGGGGTTTTGTAAACCCCCCCAATATGAGTTATTACAATAAGCCCCACAACCATAACAATGTGCAAAATCTAATTTGTACAACCCCCCTCCCCCGCGCACAGTTCTGTGCAAAAATAAATTTGCATAGAAAATTTGAATATTATAAACTGTTTTAAAACATTTCAAATAGTTGCAAAAAGCTATTAAAACAATTCAATAAATTATAAACTGATATAAAAATAATTTAAATAATTGCAAATTGGTATTTTTGGCTTTAAAAATCATTTAAAAATTATTTAAAAATCCTATAAAATTCCTAATAATTATAATAATTTATTTTAAGGATATAAATGCTATTTAAAATTAAATTCCTTATTTAAAAATATTTTAAAATATCTAGGGCTTACAAGACGCCCCGGCGCAAAGACATAGGAATGTGGAGGCACCACTCACGAGGCTCGGTTGACATGCGCGTATATCGGGGACGCTTGAATATGTGCACGATCCGACTCGAGCGGTGATAACGAATTCTCTATCACGAGGCTTGGCTGAAATGCATGTATTTTGGGGACGCCTAGAATATGTGCACGATCCAACTAAGTGATACGTTGAATCAAGTGAGACTAGAGAAATGGAAATGTGTTGAGGATTTCGAAATAGAGTTTCAAAGAAAAGATTGTGGGTAGCACGAGCGTGGCTCGGATTTGAGAATTACATAGGAGAAATGTGTACGAGAATCGTTGAACATTCGAGTGATAAGTCGATAAGTGTACTCGTTAGTTTTGGAGGACGAAACTTTTCTGAGTGGTGTATGATGTAGTGCCCCATCCCGCTCAGTCAATCGGAGGAATCGAAACGTCGACGGCATTCGGACTTAGCCTTGCAACGGCGACTCGAAGACATCATTCGACCGAGACGACTCCTTGCTCAGGTGGCGTAGTTTCGGTGAACTTGCCTCATCTTAGCCTTCATATAATAAATCACATATTTTCAACTTGCACAAGTAGGCTTGATAATAAAAGAGACGAATCCACATAGATAAGGGATTAATGCCGATGGATCGAATTAAGTTAGAATATGGAAAGGTCCAACGGTCGACTTAGAGTCGGTGCACGGCGTGCTTTGAAAATGACACTCGTCCCTTCGTCCCGTGGCTTGGGAGAAGGAATGTTGGTCTTCGGTACAAAGTTGTATATAGCCTAAGTCATAGGCGTCGCTCGCGTAAATCCTCGGTAAAGCATGCATGCTTTCACCATGCAAGGCTTGGCATAGCCTTTGCTCGTCCTCGAGTTAAGTTGTAGGCTGGATTAAGTTAGGCAAAGTTATGCCGGTCAACCTAAAATATTCCAAGTACTGTTCTGTTCTTTCTGCTGTTGTCAAGTTAAGTAGTCCCACGATCTCAAGGCCCGTCGACTTGGACGGGTGTCGCATAGAGCACAATTGGCTTAAGGCACGATGCATGGACTTAGTATTTAAGGCCCGGGCCACAGTTGATTCATTGAGTTTGGTAAAAGGGGGCTTTTAAGTAGTCGTTCCTGAGTTGAATGAAAGGATAGGGCAAGAAAGAAGAATGCTCGCGACCATAGGTCATCGAGGCGAGGTCTCAGATGTGAAAAGTATTAAACTTGGCCCAGAAAAAGATGGTAACACTAGAAGTAGAATGACTATGTCAGACGTCAGTTTGAGTCGAGTCTGCACGGTCATTGGACAACTTGTATAAGGTAAGATTTTTTTCTCGAACGACGATCCAGGCAGCTAACGAGACCGTTTCAATGGTAGACATGATTAGCAGTGCTGGATGACCGCACAAGTTAGCACAGAGTCTTACAGCGGAGCTCGCTACTCGTGCTGGCAAGGGCGACCGCCTAACAAGCTATGATAGTCTATGATAGCGCTGGGCGCTAGTGGCTGAGCGCTAGTGACTAGTTCATATAGATGAGTCGGCATGGTGGCAACCCGCGTGTGTGCCTTTGGATTGAGTCGAGTATTGAGTACTATATCAAGGAGTCGAGTTGAATGTGTGTGTACAGTTAGAACACAATATTGGGCCTAAGATTTGGCTTCAATGTAGGCGACGTGCTTCGGCACGAGATATGGCGTCGAGTCTTAAGTTGTTGACATATAATTGCATGAGTTGGATTTGAGTCATTGAGTTTAAGTCAGGAAACGCCGCAAGACAAAGTCGGTCGAGTAACACTTAGCCCATAAGTCTCGATTTGGGTCAGTTGTGATGAAAGTAGCAAGGGTCACGAGACAGCGATATGGTTAAGTCATACTGAGTTGTGAGGCACAACACAAATTGGGTACTATCGCGTAGTTGCGTCCCTGATTTTGGGTCGTAAGGCGAACACGACTTAATAGGTTAACATTATTGTTGTAAGCACGGGATGGTCTAGAGACACAAAATAGGCCAAGGCATCGGTCCTAAAACTGATCCTAAGACAAGAGTAGAAAGACAATCAAAAAGGGTTATGTTGCACAAAGTAAATCAAACGTGTTGATTTTGTATGGGTGGGAGGAGCTCACACCACCAGTACAATTGAGTACTGACACCCACACAGTATTTATGTGCAGGCATAGGTAGAAGCTCGTGGCACGGAGCTCGCTTGGATGTGTCGAGGCACGGAGTTCCTTGGCGATTCGAGGCGTACGGCCGCGTGGAGTCTAGACTTATATGGGACGTAATGTATGGACATTGCCTTCCGAAGCATCCGCTGGCTCAAGCATTGTATCAAGAGATGAGAGAGAGAGTGAATTGTAAAATGAGAGAAAAGTAAGCTTCAGAGACTTGTAATTATGGCCTTGCGCCCCCATTGTAATCTTATTGTTCAATATCAATAAAGAGTACGTTTTAATAACTTGTGTGTTGCTTCTAAATTTCTGCTGCATGTTCAATATTTCTGCTTGGGACTTCTGTGCGACGACCCCGTCGCAGCCGCTGTAATCGGCCGTTATGAAACTGCCTTGCACGAGCGCAATTTAGGCTCGTGCGACATCACGCCTTAGCGAGGATGATCGCTCCTATGGGAGCGGGGCGTGACAATTGTCGCATGTAATATTCTGGGATAGAAATACAGATAATACTAAAATATACTTTTATTTCCACAAACTATAACTTGTATACATAAACTGTTTTCTAAAAGTACAACTTGTACAAGTCATTACAAAAAAACCATTAATTTACATATATTGTCAGCTACAAAATGCTATCTGCTGCATCCTTGAAAGCCACTCCAATTCAGTCCTCAACCTCATCCACATATAGACGTATCATCTCGCCCGAAACTTCATCTTCTCCTAGTGAACAATACTAGGTCGTCAGAACGACAGCAAGTCCTTGGTCAAGAACGATAAGAAAAGGAAAATATGATATGAGGAAAACGCTTAGTTTGATATTTCTTCCTCTTAGATATTAGTTGATTTATTTAAATTCTAAAAAAAATATGGTGTGAAATAAAATTGGTCTCTATCTAGGTCTTATACTAGTGATCTCTAAGTGTTCAATCATTCAACACAACCTAAGTCACTATCACAATCACAAATAATTTCCTATATGATAATGCAATTTAGAGAACAAATTTTGATCACATTCATCCTATTTTCTCGGCAATAATTCCGTGACTAGGGATCAGGTTGTGGCAGGATGGGACGGTGCTTAGAGTCCGGCCCCACACATCATGTGTGAAAAATAATTGTATATTGATTCACCTAATCGATCTTTTAAATTGAAATAGATACGGATTCAGGATAGGTAAGTGAGCTAAGCCTCACACACTCACTTCGCAAGGCCTTGCAGAATGAGCTAACTATTGATCAGTTTTGTTGTTATTATATTTCAGAGATTTCGGTTGTGATCCAATTGTTCTCTTCCACCCAATGTACTAACCTAGTGCTACAAACAATTCTTATTCTATTATATATATTAACTCTGCTCTGTATTTCATCCTAATTCTTAATATGTCAATATATATCTTTTTCAAAATTCCAGGAATCAAGTAAATATTGCTTTCAAGCATATTATATCCCTATCTCGTGATAATCATGAAATATGTAAATACAGGTTTAGGAAGAATTTCTTCCAATTACACAGAGCAGAAAATAATAAAATTTCAATTGAGTTTCTTTTGCGTGACTGGTGTTCTCGTCCTACACGTCCTAGACTCTTACTATTCGTCCCCCTAATTAAATCGATTTTAGATTGTCGTAAGTATGTTGCCTATATATTTTATGTTGCCTAGTAACAATCTAGGGATTTAGAATATCGATAATATTTTTGGATATCGAAATTTTGCTAACTCCCGAAATTCTTAAAAATTTCGGCAGATTCTCCTTTGTATTTCGAGCTCCAGAAATTTACAATTTATAAATATATGAGATCCGGAGCAACCCTCCGTAGCATTTTTTCGGGTTTGTCGACCCCTTCGATGGAGCAACTCTCAACACCGGACTCTCATGCAATTCATATATATGCATAACATAATTCAAAGAAAAAAAAACTTTGCTTCTTACCTCGGCTATTAATACCTTAACAGACTAATATTTCCATATTCGCAATATTTGCAACACAATTTTAGAGTAAGCGGTGATGTTAGGAACACAATAATACATAAATAAACTAAATCACGAAGAATGATACATCAATTTAGATAGTTATAACTTATAATGAAATTATTCAACCTATTTGTAAGGTATTGATGATTCAAGCATATAGTGAACCTAAGTCTTCATTTTAGGAATTTTATATGAAAACTAAGGTTTTGAAAGCTCAATCTCAACTTAGAAGGTTAAGAGTGATTTAACAATCAAGTGTCTGCTATAGTCTATTTCTTGTAGGTAATATTACTATTATATATATATATATATATATATATATATATATAATATATATATATATATATATATATTATTTTATATATATATATATATATATATATATATATATATATATATATAATTTGATCTATGTTCTAAATTATAATCATGTCCAAAATGGTGAAACTACGATATTAGTTCGTCCTTCACATATTTCTAACTTTATCACTCATATGTTGAATTTACATAATGGTTCACCTTGAATTATGGCAATATTTCACCAGAACGTCAATTCTAGACCAATTTCCTTTAAACAATTCTATATTACTGTAGCTTCTTAGTATAACTAGGTATCTTGTTCTAAATGATTACAAGTCATATATTCCATATATACTGAATTTATAAATAACCTACACAACTCTTCAAATTTAACCCAAATTTGGACCTGATTCAACTCATTTGATACTATATGTGCCAATCTAATAGATACATTAAAATATATTTTCTGACTGATAATAGATGATAAGTCTTTGCAGCAATTACTGAGTTTGCCTGAATTTGCCATTAACAAATATTCTGATATGGCCTATGTCGTCTTAAAAAAAATCAAATTGAGAGTACATAGTATTCAGATTTTGTAACCATTCTCATAGGACCAAAATTTGAATTAATATAAACCATTTAACTCCTAAACCTTCATGGATGGCACCATGTACCTGTCTTCTTGAACAGTTGTCTAGTGTTCTAGGTGTCAGAAATTAATATGCAGCATATATATATATATATATATATATATATATATATATATATATATATATATATATATATATATATATATATATATATGTATATATATACAACCCAATCATACTAATTCTAACAAGCTCAACCTATCCAAAATACTATCTCCTTGTATTATTGTGTCTGTATCATGTTCCAGTGCATGAGTTAGTATTAAGGTGTCACGACCCGTTGTCCAAATTGTTGGGCCGGGCCGAGCCATGTCCAACCTACGCTTGGTAAAAGCGTAGTAAGATGTTCTAAGAGTTTATACATGAATGATACTAAGTGTGCTAACATTTAAGCCAAATAAGATTTATCACAACACAACTTCTATTAACGAAAGTAAACAAGTGTTAAAAGTTATTACACTTCAAATGTATGATACTGGAGACAAAGTCCAATATCCAAATATAAGTTCAAACCAAAGTCTAAGTCTCAAAACACATGAAAGATATCTAAGCAAGGTTCCCCGCTGGGGCCTCTTCTGGAGCTAAGGCCAGGTCCTCAAAAGCTGCACCATAGTAGGTGTCACATAGCATTTTTTCCTCGGAAAGTACACCTACAACGTTATCCTATCAGGACGGGAGCAAGTACTTGTACTACAAACATATAATACTGATCATGACATGGTAAGAGGTGAAATGACTGTAATTCTGACATGGCACAATCTATCATGTAAAATCAAAACTATCATGGCAAGCACTACTAAAATAACCCAGATTAGCGACGTCAGGAGACGTCGCTAAATACAGGAAATACGTCGCTAACAATGATTTGCGACGTATTTAGCGACGAAAAACCTACGTCGCTTATAGGCAAGTCGCAGATGGCAATTTAGTCGCCAAACATCGCTATTTGCGACGCGTAGTTAATTGTCGCTAGACGTCGCGAAATGAGCGACAGATAGCGACGTATAAGTACGTCGCCAACATTGCGACGTAAAGCGACAACTAGCGACGCTTCAAAAGTTTATAAATGATGACGAGGCATGGCATCCACGTGGCCACGTGGGCAACGTAGCGACCACTACAACAAAAAACCCTTTTAATGACGGCTAAAAAGCGTCATTAATGACGTACCATGACGCTTTTTTTTCCACAGCAACCGTCATGAAAACAGGTATTATAAATGTTTTTTAAAAGCGTCATAAAATAACCGTCATGAATATGATGAGTTTCTGCTACACTTATTTTCAGCGTAGTTTGAAAGCGTTATGAATAGATAATCTGTATAGACTCAATTCAGCACATTTATAACGCTCAATTCTGCACATTTATATATTACTTTCCAAAAAATTATAGATCAATGCTCAATGTTGCTCAATTCAATTTCAAAACATTCATTTTGAACCATATTCACAAGAAAACATCTAAATGTTATAGAGTACCATTTAATCCATTTACAAATATATACATAACATATATCACCATCTTCATTACATTTTTTCAAAATAAGACATCCAAATACATATATTTACAACTACTACTAGTAAGTAGACCCTCAAAACTATTAGTACATTGGCTTCAACTTTGAGCACATCAAAACTGTCGGCATCACGTAGCAAAACCCTGAAAAATGTCTCCCTCCATCATACACTTTGTGTTAAAGAAGTAGCCAAGATGACTACACAACTCAAACAATTCTCTCAGAGGGGGCAGTTCAAGACTATCAGGTGATACAATGGGAGCAAGTAATGGTTCAAATACCTCCCAAACCTTATGTAGGTTGAGCCTTGTATTAATTAATATAGCACCTGCTATGCTTTCGACAATGTCTGCAAGAACCTGCGACAGCAAAAATGATACAAAGTAAATAACAACGTAAAAAGCATGCTAGATACTCTGAAAAATCATCATACATAATGTTTAGATTTCTCAGTCATCATTATATGATGTTTAGGCTTTCATAAAAAACTTTACCTTGTAGCCTTTGGACGAAGCATTTGATACAAGTGGACACTCGACTTCTTATAATTCCTCCAGTTTCTTGACATATTCTGTTATTTGCTCTACAAGCAACCCTGATGAATGTTAAAGATGGTGTTGAAGCTTATGCTTGACTGCACATTTAGCAAATCTTTCATTGTTAACTGATGCCGACCTCAAGTCAGTCAACACCCCAGGATCTATAGTTGTATGAGTTTGAAAGAGATGCCAAGTGATAAGTAGGTCTAGTACTGCATCACCAAGAAATTCAAGCCTCTGGTTTTGAAAAAATAAAGAAAAAGAAGTCAAATGCATGATTATAAATATGAAAAGTAATTTTGAGTGTCAAACAAAAAATGATAAATATATCAGTATCTAGTATCAACTAGGAAAAAACTTCCAAACTTGCTTACTTGGTAGCAGTAGCTAGTTCCAATTTCAGAAGCATGAGTTATTGCCTCCAATAAAAGGCGTTTAATAGCAAACTCATAGCGTAATTTCTTTTCCAGAATTTCCATGTCATCAGATCTGGGAACACAACTCCAAAATGACAATAGAGGTGGTCATTGCTTTCCCAACCATTTCAGACTCAAGTTCAGTATCAATGCCTAACCATTTCAATACAGCAAGAGTAGCAGTTAATCCGCCACCAACATAATATTCCCCAATTAGAGCCTCTACGCAATCAGATATTGTCTTAGAGAAAATCCACTTGTGGCCTTCATCACAAGCCTTTCCAATAATAATGGATTTATCTTCAGTTATTTCTATGGTTTTGCATGGCAATTTAGAACTATCGACTCCACATTTACAGGGGGCTGGCCGATTAGACATGGTTAAAACATACAAATGATGGAAATGCTAAATAATTTATATTCAGCTGTTACTCTTAGCAGATATATTACAAACATTTGACACAATTGCAAGAAATTTCTCTATTCACAAGTATATGTTAAATCTCTCTGTCGTACACAGCTGGTTACTTTTACAGGATCATTGGGTTTTTTTTCTTCTTTTGAATTTACAAAATTCTTCTTAATTTACAAATGTTATGCTTGGAAATATTACCAGAACAAGTACAATAAACATGAATTTGAATTATTCAGGAGCAATGAATATGTAACGTTACACAGGATTCAGGAGTTAAAAAAAGGCCAAATTCAGTTGTATTAAATTGAAAAGCAACATGCAAAACCTCCTAGTAAGACTTCGCAAAAATTGCAACTTCATCAGCTGGGTTACCTGTCATGAAGCGCGTCTTCTGCCCCTCAGGCTGCTCAAATGGGAAACATCGTATCGTGGCACCTGTCTCTTCTTTCACCTTCAACTCCTCAACATCATTAATTTAATTACAAGCCAGGTGATAGATGTTAGCATATGATCAGTTTTCCATGTTCTAATTCAGATTAAATAAGAAAAGATGAAGTTTTGAGGTTCCTCACCTAGCAGACCATGGTCCCCTCGTCCATTTCCCTTGAGAAATAACCGTCTTCAACTCCTCGTAGGAACTCACATCCACAATATTGCTGCACAAGCAACAAGTTAAACTTCAGCAAAAAAAAATATAGTAGGAATAACAAAAAGTGCCCTCATTTAAACAGTAAATCAGGAACGTGGTTGAGATTGGTCAATATCCGCCATTAAAGTGACAGGCTTAAGAGCTAATGGAAAGCATTAAGTGAACAAAAGGGACATTGTCAAGTCAATAAAACTTCTACCACATGAAGATATTAAAAAGTATACATAAAAGAAGAACCATAGCTTTCTTTCTTTTTTGTACTAATATTTCCTCTTCCATCTTTTGTTTGCAACCATTACTAGATGAAGAGAACAAGTATCACTGAACAAAAGATTCTTGCCATAGCAAGACTGCACTACAAAAAGAATAAATGTCAAAATTCTTATACTTACTCTCCCTTCAACCAAATCCTGTGTTCCAATATTAACCACCGTGCACCCAATAGCCTTTGCAGAGTTTAGGCAAAGAGTGTGATTCTCATTTCTTTCCCAGGGGTTGAGCACTTGTTTTGTGTTAATAGCTCTCTCGTCTATTGTTCCCGGCACCGCAACATTGATCAATTTACTAGATAAAAGAGAAGGAAAAAATATCAAATGAAGAACAAGAGAAATAACCCAACGACTAACACCAACTCTGGTCCTTGAAACATACAAATTCAATAATGTCTTACTCCAATAGTAATAGTATTGTCCCTAAAAAGTAATGGTAATATTTCTGGTTCAACGTGCTATAATCAACTAAAAAGTTTGATAAATTTGATAATGTCTTACTCCAATAATGTCTTACTCCAATAGTAATAGTAATAGTATTGTCCCTAAAAAGTAATGGTAATATTTCTGGTTTCCCAAGAGAAATAACCCAACTTAACATTTATAATGTTGTAACTGTTATATTTCGCATGTTCTTGTTTATTTGGAGTGTCAGTTCGTTTATAGTATTTGTTGTGTACTTGTATTATTTTTTTCTTGATCAGCAGTTTACTGGCCAGATAAATCAACTTCTTTCGAGATAAACTGGGCACATTACTTTCTTTCAATGCATATATGTAAGAGATCAACTACAGTATAAACTGAAATAGAAATCAAAAGTTTGAGGAGACTAACCCCAATTGGTGTCACAAAATTGCAAACTGCACATTTTACGGATCTTGCTCCATACTGGTACATCAGCAGCATACGGCAGTTCCCACAATTCACATGTGCAACCTGATTTGCTGCGACGAAGTACTTAAAACGACTTTATATATATATATATATATATATATATATATATATATATATATATATATATATATATGCATGATCTGAACTAATTCATAAGCAGAAAATGGTTTAGATACTAAAGTTCAGTTGTTAGCATTTCTGAACTTGCCTAAGCTTATTCTTTCAAGATTTGTGAGGAAAATTTGGCTGAGAATTAACATATAAAGTTCAGTTGTATCTTTCAAGATCTTAAGAATTTGTAAAGGTATCAATGCTAACACAGCACCTGTAAAGTACGTTATTTTGTGTACTTTTCAAGAACAGTGTCAACACCAATAAACGTGTACAGTTTCAAGAATATATTATCACACATATTATGACTAAGACATTTCAACAAACACCTTTCCTACTATGTTGAGTAGAGAGAGAAAGGGAATTCAAGAGTGTACCTGAGCCATGGTCAGCTTCCTGGCCTAGTCTGAACCGTCGTACTGCACCTTGATCCTCCTCTGCATCGCGTTCGCGAACGACGAGAACGGAAAGTTCGATGCCAACTCCAGTCGGTGACGCTTCCCGTGGTCCCCGTCGGAGCCGACTCCATTTGGGGACATCTCCGGTTAGCCGAGAGACTCCCGTCCCCCAATTTCTAGGCTCGAGAATGGGAACTTCGTGCCAACTCCAGTCGGTGACGCTTACAGTGGTCCCCGTCGGAGCCGACTCCATTCGATGACCTGCTCCAGTCAGCCGAGAGACTCAACTCCTTCGTCGTCGTCGTCCGGTGGAGCTAAGGTTAGGGTTAGGGTTTGTCGGAGGGGGCGTTGGGGCTAAGGTTAGGGTTTGTAGGAGGTTGAAAGAAGGAGGAGATTAGAGTTTAGGAAAATTTTAGGGTTCATGGAGATGGAAATGAGCAAGAAATTGAAAGGGGTTTGAAAAATTTTAGGGTCCAGGGAGAGGAGGAAAGAGGGGGAGGAGGGAAGATCTAAAAATGATCGGGTGTGAAGGGTTTTGTTGGAAGTTTATTAATTACAAGTTTGCCACCGCTCTAAACAATTAATGACGCTTTATTTTATAAACGTCATAAAAAGCCCATAATTAGTACAAACCGTCATAGAAATAAAGGTATTTCGAACTTTGATAACGCTTAGGTATCAGGCGTCATAAATACGTCTTATCGAGCATTATTAAAAGGGTTTTTTTGTTGTAGTGGACGTATATTAGCGACGTTGAGCGACGTAAGGTCGCTAGTTAGCGACGTATAGCGACGTCTGTGTGACGTCGCTATACGTCGCAGAACGTCGCTATACGTCGCTAATATAAAAAAAATTTAAAAAAATATAATTGATATTTTTGTTATGCTGTGTGTCTGTGTTTACAGTGTGTGTGAAGTACAGTATTCGAACCATCGACAGTTTCGCTTACTGTTGTATGTTTTATCTTTGATAGAAAGAGCAACAGTTCAGGGTGCACTTCTCAGAGCTTTCTCTTCACGTCCTTCACCTTCTCGGGAACCTTTACGACGTCCGAGAAAGTGAAGGACGTGAAAATGAAGCTCTCAGAAGTGCACCCTGAACTGTTGCTATTTCTATCCAAGATAAAACATACAACAGTAATCGAAACTGTCGATGGTTCCGAACACTGTATTTCACATTCACTGTAAACACAGACACACATCATAACAAAAATATACAATATATTTTTTTAAAATTTTGGCAGCATCTCCTTTGTATATCAGATCATCGCTTATAACCCAGCGTAGGTATATTTGTCATCCCGTCGCAGATATTACAAAGTAAATATCACAATAAAAATAGGAGGCAGTACAAAGTAAATATCACAGACACACATCCTCACAAACATCCAATAGAGTCAAATAAAAATGAAAGATGATAAAAAGTCTCCCACCAAGTGTATAAACAACAGTGTATGAATAAACAATTTGCCCATAGGGCTAATACATACAAGTCATAAAAAAACCAATAAAATCACTGCGGACCCCTGCCGCGCAACTAGGATAGAATGTAGTCATACTGCTCCTGGGTGAGCTGTACCGTAGGGGCAGTAGGAGGCAGTACAATGTCTGGAGTCGACGCCGGAGGTAGTGCAGTATCTGGAGTCAGCGCCGTCAATGGACCCGGAGGACGTACCTGCTCCAGCTCTCGCAGTCGCTCACCATGCGCAGCAAGGGTACTCACCACCTTCTCAGTATACTGAGCGAGTGAGAGAGAAAGGCTCCTCTGCGATCCGTCCAGCTCGACCTGTCTACGCTCCGTATGCTGCGTAGACTCGGTGAGCGTCTGCAAGTTGGCAGCTGCAGCCTGATGCAGACTCATCAGCTCCTGTATACTGCGCTCGACCGTATCAAATCGTCCGGTGACGATCGGAGGGTCGGATTGTCGCTCGACCGCATCAGAAATCTGCTGCTGCAACTCGCGATGCAGCTCCTCGATCTGACGACGAACATCCTCAGCTCGTGACGACGCCTGCATAGCCGGAGACTGCGCACTGACAGAGGGGGCCCGGGATGACTCCGAAGCCAAACACGCGCCGTAGGATCCCGTACCGTAGTACGTACCCTTCTGAAGACCGCCAACGGCGGTCATCCAGAGCTCGTCCGGCGATGGCTCTGCAGGCGGCTGGGAGAAAGTACCAGCCCCTCCCTCTGTAGCCGAACAAACTCGGCCTAGAACATGTTTGCTAACGTGTAAGTGTTTACTAAAGTCTATATTGATATCTACTTTCCTGTTTTCTAAATTATATTCAGTTAATATTAGTTGAATAGAACGTACATATGCCTGCGTCGCCCTCTCGTCAATGAAGTCTCCAGCCCTCCGATGGGTGACCAGGAAGACGGTCACCATGTTCGGGTCCTCACCCTTCTTTACCTGTTAAAATATATTATCTATTATTAGTATTAAACATTATATCGAACTATATATAAATTAATGTCCGTCATAGGAAACGTACCAGACGACGAAAATGCTCCGTCATCGGAATGGAGCCGCCACACCACTTACCGGCGCTCGACCGCGCCACCTTGGCCTTCTCAGACCGCTCCTGGTACTGGCGTTCGCTGAATCTAGCCTTCATTGCAGTCCATTGCTCTGGCGTAATCTAACCCTGGATCGGACGTCCGGCGCGATCACGACGCTTCTGGTCGTCGATCGCATCACGGATGAGCTTGGCTATGACGGCAGGAAATTGGCCCTCGATCCTCGCCGTCCGGTGTGGTGGATAGAAATAGGTCCTCTACAAGAAGTAAAATACAAAAGTTGTATAATATACACAAATGATTATTAAAATTTAAAAATAAATAAATTTTTTACCTTGAAGTGGGCGAACCAAAAGGCCTTCCTATCTGCGGGAGCATCTGAGTAGTTGAGCCAAGGCCCACCATAGTTCTGCCTCACAAATGTCCCCAGCTGTCTCTGTACTGCAGAAGGCCGATATCTATACAATAATAATTTTTCATGAATATATATGTATATATAATCATTTGAGAAATATATAATAATTAATTAACTTACTTCATAGGCCCGTCCGTCCAAATCTCCATACGCGTCTCGTCCGGGGGAGCGCATGGAGGGTCGCTCTCACCTCCTGCCTGGGCAGGATCAGTCTGATCGCCGTCCTCCATATGATCGGCGTGGGCTCCCTCCATAGAGCCGTCAACAGTAGGAATGCTGGACGGGGGATCAGGGATGCTGGACGCGGGATCAGGAAGGCTGGACGACGAGGGAGGAGTCGCCAACCTGCTAGAACTGTCCTGTCCCGGTAATGGACCGGGAACAGGAAGGCTGGACGACAAGGGAGGAGTCGCCAACCTGCTAGAACTGCCCTGTCCCGGTAATGGATCGGGAACAGAACGGTACACTGGCGTACTCGGAGATGAGGATGAGGGTACGGAACTGCCCTCTCCGTCTCCAGCCCGAGGCTGACGGGGCTGCCTAATATATAATCCTCCGTATCGTCCAGATGGTCTAGTCATACCTGACAATAAAACAAAAAAACATATTTATATGATAGACATCACAGATTTTTGAAAAATATCATAGTCAAAAAGTGTCACTGAAGTGTCAATAAAAGTGTCAATAAAGTGTCACTGAAGTGTCACGGATTCATATGATAGAAGTGTCACTAAAGTGTCAAATATGATTATAAAACAAACGTACAGATTTAATCCTCTTCTGAAAATTCATCTAGTTCGTTTAGCTCATTTACTTCTTCTTCTTCTTCTTCTTCTTCTTCTTCTTCTTCCTCATCTACATCTTCACTTTCATCTGCATCTTCCTCTTCAGATAATTCTACTTTTTCTACACAATTAGATGTGTAATTGGAAACTTTCGTCGTGTCCACTTCTATAATATTTGTTACAAGAGGTAGTTCATCCTGTTGATAAGCTATATCGTCAACCTCAAAGGTATTTCTAGCTTTGGTCTTGCATACTGCCCACCAGTCCGACCTTGTTGTTCCCCGTTTAGGATAACTTGTGAAGTACACGAGCTGAGCCTGACTTGATAGGACAAATGGTTCATAGGCTTGATATCGACGCCGATAGTTTATATCAACAAGACCGTGCTTGTCTACTTCCAACCTTGACCTTCAATCGGATCGAACCAATCACACCTGAATAACACAATCTTAGCAGGCTCTATTCCATAACTATATGTCAGCTCCACAATCTCCCGTAACACGCCATAGAAATCGTTGCTCGCATCAACATCTTTGTAGTTCGAAGATCTGATACACAAACAGCTATTTTTGGTGGAATCGAGATCCACAAAGTTGTCTCTGATCGGGCAAGTTGTTGACTTGAACCTAAACCCATTAACACAGTAGCTTGGCCATATTTTTGTAGCATAAATTGGTCCCTTGGCTAGCGTTCTAATAGACTCATTTTCAAGTCTTGCGTATGGACGATCGACCTAAATACCACGAAAGAAGCAATTAAGCTCATTCTCAATCAAGTGCATATACAAAAAGGTAATTACAGAGTTCTCAAGTCTTACATATGTACTCAACCATGATGGAAAATAATGCCTCATTTCTTGTTCTAGTTTTTCTTCTGTTATGTGTGGCCTACCCGACCTCACATCATCATTAAATATGCTGAAAACAACATCGTTCAATTAATGTAATAGTATAATAATTAATACTATTAAAATAATATAGACGTATTAATTACTTACCCCTCCAGTTTCTCTACTTCCTTCTCGTCGCAGTTGAGTAATACATACACCTGAGCAGCCCTTAGCTCATCATCGTTCAGATATCTCTTTTTCATCTTACCCGATGGCTTTCCTGGAGCATTGAATACCTTCAGTATTGTATCATTACTTTCATGATCTCCCTCGTCGTTTCTGGAAGCTCTCGTTCTATTAGTTGAAACATGAGGCTTGAAATACATCGAACAAAAGTTTGTAATCTCCTCGAGAACATAGGCTTCACAAATAGAACCCTCGACCCGTGCCTTATTTTTTACCTTTCTTTTTAGGTGACTCAAATATCGCTCGAACGGGTACATCCATCGATATTCGATGGGTCCACCAACACGTGTCTCATAGGATAGATGAATCGGCAAATTCTCCATAGAGTCGAAGAATCCAGGAGGAAACACCCTCTCTAGCTTGCATAGTGTTACCGCAATGTCCTTCTCTTGTTTTTCTAGACGATCAACGAGCAATTTCTTAGAATAAAGATCCCTGAAGAATATGCTAAGCTCCGTCAATGGATCCCAAACTGCCTGCGGTAAAAATTCCCGAAATGCAATCGGAATTAACCTCTCCAAGAATACGTGACAATCGTGGCTCTTCATACCCGTCAATTTGTTTTCCTTCGGATCGACATATCTTCTCAGATTTGACACATATCCGTCTGGAAATTTTAGGCCCTGAATCTACCGACAAAGTCTCACTTTATCCTCCTTGTCCAGCGAAAAAATTGACTTCGGAAGGAACTGTTTACCATTCTGCTGTATCAAATGCAACGCAGGGCGTTTGCATATTTCTTTTAAGTCCAACCTAGCCTTGGGATTGTCTTTCGTTTTTCCCTTTACGTCCATCACAGTATTAATTATGTTATCAAACACATTCTTCTCAATATGCATGACATCAAGATTATGTCTGATCAGATTGGTACTCCAGTATGGCAGATCCCAGAATATGCTCCTCTTTGTCCAGTTATGAACTCTACCAAATCCATCGCACTTGTACCCAGTTGTAGGATCTTCGATAGCACTTGGAAAATCTTTAACCTCCTCCCATATCGTGTCTCCGCACCACCTTGGCGGTGGATCACCCTTCTCTACAACGCCGGCACGGAAAGCATTCCTGTTCCTTCTGAACGGATGATCTTTTGGCAGAAATTGCCGATGACAATCAAAGAAGCACGGCTTTCCGCCGTGTTTCAAGCGGAAAGCCTTACTACGGTCCATGCAATACGGACATGAGAGACGGCCATGAGTGCTCCATCCAGATAACATTCCATAGGCCGGAAAGTCGTTGATGGTCCACATAAGGGTTGCCTTCATCTGAAAATTCTGCTTCCTGGAAACATCGTACGTGTTAGCGCCTACTTCCCATAACTGATTCAACTCATCTATCAAAGGCTGTAAGTACACGTCAATGTTCCTCTTGGGATTGTTCGAACCAGGAATTATAACGGTTAGAAACATGTACTGAGTCTTCATGCACATCCAATACGGTAGGTTATACGGAGTAACAATCACAGGCCAGCACGAATACTGGGATCCCGAAAGACCAAAAGGAGTAAAACCGTCAGAAGATAGTCCCAACCTGACATTTCGCGGATCTGAAGCAAAATCTGGATACACTCGATCAAAGTGCTTCCACGCTTCTCCATCGGATGGGTGATCCAATACTCCTTCAATCTGTTCTCGTATGTGCCAACTCATATTTTCGGCCGTCTCTTTCACCATAAATAATCTTTGCAATCGCGGCGTTAAAGGCAAGTAGTGCATTGAATCGGTCGGTCTTCTTGCACCGGTAGACCTTCCTGTACTAGTTGTCTTATAGCGATCAGCACCACAAAATCTGCACACATCTGCGTCCTTGTCGTCTTTGTAGTACAGCATGCACCTATTGCGACAGGAATCGATTTTCTTGTATCCCATCCAGAGCGATCTCACCATCCTCTTAGACCGGTAGAAGTCTTTAGGCAACTTAGCACCCGCCGGCAAGATCTCTATAATCAACTCCAACACTCGGTTGTAGCATTCTTGTGACATGTTAAAATCTGACTTAATGCTCAACAGTCTTGTAACCACCTCCAACGGTGAATGATCCTCACAACCAGGATACAATGGAGTCCTTGCATTCTCCAGCAACTCCATGAACTGTGCAGCATCGGCGTTCGGTGCCTCCTCAGGTGCATCATGAACGAAACTAGGCCCCGCAGCGTCGAAAACCATGTTCACGCACCCGTCGTCGTATGCATGATTATCTGAAACAAAATTAGGTCCCGCATGCATATACGGCTCAACGTAAGGCTCCGGCTCTGATACTAAAGACACAAGTTCTCCGTGTGCGGTCCACTGATAGTAATTAGGCGTGAAACCCCTCGAGTACAAATGATATGTCACTTCCACTTCTGGATAATATTTCACGTTATGACATTTCACACACGGACACTTAATTTTGGTGCCGTCCATGTACTGAGGGAACGCCTTAGCAAACTGCAAGAACTGCTCTACTTCCGCTATGTATTCATCCCGCACACCACACATATCATCAGGACGACGATTGTACATCCATGAACGATTCCGCAAGTAGTAATTCATATCCATTTGAAAATAATTCTGCGAAGATGGACACACATTATCCAACAGGCACAAATTCGTATATAATGTCTTATTATGGGACACACATTAGTAGCGGACAGTTACTAATAACAATGATATTGACCGATACCGATACGGTTTGGCATGTTCCGATCCGATACAGACCGATACCAAATATTGACCGATACCGACATTGGCATATTCCGATACTATACAGACCGATACCGATACCAAATATTGACCGATACCGACATTGGCATGTTCCGATACCGATACTATACAGACCGATACCGATATTGGCATGCTCCGATACTATACCGACATTGGACAGTTACTAATAACAATGATATTATCCAACAGGCCGATACCGATACGGTTTGGCATGTTCCGATCCGATACAGACCGATACCAAATATTGACCGATACCGACATTGGGGGTCTTTGTTCCGGTCAATTCGGCAAAACCAGTCGGTAAGGGTGACTACTATTTCATATAATTTCAAAACTACTAAGAAATAACGCTGAAATACTTAAAATTATGCCTAAATGTATAAAATATATGTTTTTAAATGTAAATAATTTATTAATAATTATTTGTTTTCCGATACCAAAGTTTGATACTCCGATACGATACCGCCGATACTACCGGTATCGCCGATACCAATACTCATAGGAATAGTCCGATACCGATTCCGATACCGATATTGTGAACCTTGGGTATATATCGTCAACATTTCAGATTCTTAAAATGAATTTCAAATGGATTTCAAATGAATTTCAAATGGTATATATCCCTACAATTTGCGAATCCCTTGAACAAAAAATAAAATCCTATAATGTGAAGTAGGCATGCACGAAGAAAATTTCTTTTCGAGCCAATAAGATTTGTAACGATCCTAACATTTGGAAAGAATTAACATCACCATTATATATCATAATAAATCACAAACATAAGCAAGGAAAGGAAGTAGTTAACATGGCATTGTCGTCCAAAGTTCAAAATGTCATGAGCCCGGTTCATGTCCCGCTCTTACTGCTACTACTACACCTACTTCGGTCCATTGAGTCACATCTATTCTCTCCTTTCTTTCTTTTTTCTTTTTCTTAGTACCACTTGCAATATGTGACAGAGAAATCTATCGACCAATATTAATGGCAGTAGACCAGCATTTAATGGAGACCAAGAGGAAGAGCGAGAGAAGCAACAAAATCGTACTCGATAAAGAAAAGTGGCAGACTGTACCCACCCCAACCCTCCCCTGCCTTCCCTCCCCCCTCCCCCCCTCCTCCCTCCCATGCCCCCCCTCCCCATACCCCTGCACCCACCCCAACCAAAATATACACTTCACCCCTGCCCCCCTCCCCCTATCCCTGCACCCACCCCAACCCTCCCCTGCCCCCCCTCCCCCCTCCCCCCCTCCCCTGCCCCCCTCCCCATACCCCTGCACCCACCCCAACCCTCCCCTGCCTTCCCTCCCCTGCCCCCCTCCCCCTGCACCCACCCCAACCATGCCCCCCTCCCCCTACCCTTGTACCCCCCGGGTACCCCCATCCCTCCCTCCACCCCTCGACAGTAAGACCCCCCCACCCCCCGCACCCAACCCCACCCCTCTCTCCCCCCTCGACAGAAAGACCACCCCAGCAGCTAGGGTTAGAGTTCTCGTGTCCGTGTCTGTGTCTAGATAGCTAGGGCTAGGGTTAGGGTTTACCTGAGGAGGGTGGCTTCGTCGGAGGATGGAGGCGGCGAGGAGGGTGGCTTCGTCGGAGGAGGAAGCGGCGAGGAAGGCTCCTTCGTCGGAGGAGGAAGGCTGGTCGCCGGAGGGAGGGGTCAACCGACGAGCGGGGTCTCCGGGGGGAGAAGGGGGAGGGTCTCGCCGGAGGGAGTGGTCGCCGGAGGGGGAGGGTTTGCCAGGGGGAGAGGGGAGAGCGGGAATAAATTTTTGGGTGAAAATTTTGGGATTTCGATCGGGCCAGGAACCCTATATGAAATAAACAGCGACGCCTACATGATACGTCGCTAAACGTCGCAAGCCAGCGACGTACAGCGACGTGTAGCACAAGACGTCGCTATATGCAATTATCAGCGACGCGTATTTCCGTCGTCGCTAATATACGTCGCTATTTAGGCATATTTTAGTCGTGAAGGATGCATTTGTCATGGCGACACATGCATATATATAGTTTAAAACTGGAGCAGGTACGTGATCGTCAATAGGTATAAAATGTAATGTGGCACAAGTATATAAAATGTACTTCCGTACAAGTAAGCAAGCGATAGATGTACATACGTACAGATACAGCTGGTACACCTACGACAAGGTATACATATAAAATGTCAACCTTGCTCGGTACATACGTATGGGAGAAGGGGGCATGATCACGTACTCAACTATCAGTTTCTCCCATGTCCCAGTAACAATCATGTGAGATATGTAAAAGCTCTTCTAAGCATGTGAAGATACTGAACATCCGTATAAAGCATGTAATGATATGACTTTGCAGTTTCCATAAAGTAGTATTTTAACATGGTTCATTTATAGTTCATTATCATATGCAGTAAATAAGTTTGTAGGGGTACTTACCTCGAGCAAAGCAAGAATAAGAATATGAAGGTACAGATGTCCGGTGTCCTGTCAAAATGATATACAACTCAGCCTCTAAGTTATGATTAAGATTACACTAGTGTTGTGACACGGCTCCTAATAGAACACTAGCTAGGTGAAGCTCTAGTAGTCCAAAGTGAGATATTACAACATCTAGACTAACAAGTAGGTCTCTACACTAAGGTAGGGTAAGGTCCCGATACTAAAATATTCCAAAAACACACAAAAACACACAAGTCAATATTAATTAATTAATTAATCAGACTGTATATTACGTTCCAATAATTATTAAGATAGTTGTACAGTTCTATTTTTTATGAAATAATAAACCAAATTAATCCTTGTTAATTATAGTAATTTAATATAAATTTTCTGGAATTTATGATCAAGTGTAAGTATTTATTAAAAATCAGAATACAAGTGTACATTAAAAATGAGTTCTGGTTTACTATTTTTAAATAGTGTCAAACAGTAAATTAAATCATGGAAAAATTATATTAAATTAGATTAATTAACATAGTAATTTATAATAATTTTTCTAGAATTTATTCAGCATTAAAAAGTGGTCTGAAAATTCAAAGTTCATAAATCACATATTCTGAAATTAAATAAATAATTATTTAATGTATTTGTCCGCGTATTTGAAATTGAACCGAAGTCCAGATACGGGATCCGAAGCCGTGACTCGACTAGACTCCGAATATGTGTAGACTCACCTAAGTCCGATCAACACATGCTAGGCACTGTATTTATAAATACGTATTACAGTATAGACATTGTATTTATTTACATATTACAGTATAGACACTGTATTTATAATGACATAATTTAAATGACATAATTAAATGACAGAATTTAAAATACATATTACACTATAGGCACTGTATTTATATTGACATAAATTTAAATGACATAATTAAATGACAGAATTTAAAATACATATTACAGTATAGACACTGTATTTATATTGACATGAATTTAAATGACGTAAATTAAATAACAGAAATTAAATGACAGAAATAAAAATACAAGATTAAAATATAAATATAATTTTATATAATATATTCGTCCAAAAACACAAAGAAATTTATAAGAATTTAATATTAATATCTTTAACATTTTATCACTTATATATATATATATATATATATATATATATATATATATATATATATATATATATATATGTATATATATATATATATGTATATATATATATATATATGTATATATATATATATATATATATATATATATATACATAAATATGTGTAGTAAATAATCTATATAAAATAAAATAGAATTTATACAGTGTATTTAACAATATATATGTATTTATAATATATCCACAAATATATACATATATGTATAATTAAATATATACACATATATACAAATATATATATATATATATATAAATATTATTAATTAATTAAATATGCAGAAAATGTGGTTTAGACTGAAAATTATGGTATTGGCAGTATACATAGTATACTGTATTTATATAGTATTTTAATACATACATTAGATATATATATAAATATATGTGTGTATATATATATATATATATATATATATATATATATATATATATATATATATATATACAAACTTATAAACAATGTGCTCGTGTCGGGCTATTAAGACACGAAAACTTGTGTCGAAGCACATAAATCACTACTAAAATAACCCAGATTAGCGACGTCAGGAGACGTCGCTAAATACAGGAAATACGTCGCTAACAATGATTTGCGACGTATTTAGCGACGAAAAACCTACGTCGCTTATAGGCAAGTCGCAGATGGCAATTTAGTCGCCAAACGTCGCTATTTGCGACGCGTAGTTAATTGTCGCTAGACGTCGCGAAATGAGCGACAGATAGCGACGTATAAGTACGTCGCCAACATTGCAACGTAAAGCGACAACTAGCGACGCTTCAAAAGTTTATAAATGATGACGAGATATGGCATCCACGTGGCCACGTGGGCAACATAGCGACGTATATTAGCGACGTCGAGCAACGTAACGTCGCTAGTTAGCGACGTATAGCGACGTCTGTGTGACGTCGCTATACGTCGCAGAACGTCGCTATACGTCGCTAATATAAAAAAAAAAATTTTAAAATATAATTGATATTTTTGTTATGCTGTGTGTCTGTGTTTACAGTGTGTGTGAAGTGCAGTGTTCGAACCATCGACAGTTTCGCTTACTGTTGTATGTTTTATCTTTGATAGAAAGAGCAACAGTTCAGGGTGCACTTCTCAGAGCTTCCTCTTCACGTCCTTCACCTTCTCGGGAACCTTTACGACGTCCGAAAAAGTGAAGGACGTGAAAATGAAGCTCTCAGAAGTGCACCCTGAACTATTGCTATTTCTATCCAAGATAAAACATATAACAGTAATCGAAACTGTCGATGGTTCCGAACACTGTATTTCACATTCACTGTAAACACAGACACACATCATAACAAAAATACACAATATATTTTTTTAAATTTTTGGCAGCATCTCCTTTGTATATCAGATCATCGCTTATAACCCAGCGTAGGTATATTTGTCATCCCGTCGCAGATATCACAAAGTAAATATCACAATAAAAATAGGAGGCAGTGCAAAGTAAATATCACAGACACACATCCTCACAAACATCCAATAGAGTCAAATAAAAATGAAAGATGATAAAAAGTCTCCCATCAAGTGTATAAACAACAGTGTATGAATAAACAATTTGCCCATAGGGCCAATACATACAAGTCATAAAAAAACCAATAAAATTACTGCGGACCCCTGCCGCGCAACTGGAATAGAATGTAGTCATATTGCTCCTGGGTGAGCTGTACCGTAGGGGCAGTAGGAGGCAGTACAATATCTGGAGTCGACGCCGGAGGCAGTACAGTATCTGGAGTCGGCGCCGTCGAAGGACCCGGAGGACGTACCTGCTCCAGCTCTCGCAGTCGCTCACCATGCGCAGCAAGGGTACTCACCACCTTCTCAGTATAATGAGCGAGTGAGAGAGAAAGGCTCCTCTGCGATCCGTCCAGCTCGACCTGTCTACGCTCCGTGCGCTGCGTAGACTCGGTGAGCGTCTGCAAGTTGGCAGCTGCAGCCTGATGCAGACTCATCAGCTCCTGTATACTGCGCTCGACCGCATCAAATCGTCCGGTGACGATCGGAGGGTCGGATCGTCGCTCGACCGCATCAGAAATCTGCTGCTGCAACTCGCGACGCAGCTCCTCGATCTGACGACGAACATCCTCAGCTCGTGACGATGCCTGCGTAGCCGGAGACTGCGCACTGACAGAGGGGGCCCGGGATGACTCCGAAGCCAAATACGCGCCGTAGGATCCCGTACCGTAGTACGTACCCTTGTGAAGACCGCCAACGGCGGTCATCCAGAGCTCGTCCGGCGATGGCTCTGCAGGCGGCTGGGAGGAAGTAGCAGCCCCTCCCTCTGCTTGCGCACTAGCAGCAGCAGCAGCATCAGCCGCCTCCTTTTGTAGCCGAACAAACTCGGCCTAGAACATGTTTCCTAACGTGTAAGTGTTTACTAAAGTCTATATTGATATCTATTTTCCTGTTTTCTAAATTATAGTCAGTTAATATTAGTTGAATAGAATGTACATATGCCTGCGTCGCCCTCTCGTCAATGAAGTCCCCAGCCCTCCGATGGGTGACCAGGAAGACGGTCACCATGTTCGGGTCCTCACCCTTCTTTACCTGTTAAAATATATTATCTATTATTAGTATTAAATATTATATCGAACTATATATAAATTAATGTCCGTCATAGGAAATGTACCAGACGACGAAAATGCTCCGTCATCGGAATGGAGCCGCCACACCACTTACCGGCGCTCGACCGCGCCACCTTGGCCATCTCAGACCGCTCCTGGTACTGGCGCTCGCTGAATCTAGCCTTCATCGCAGTCCACTGCTCTGGCATAATCCAACCCTGGATCGAACGTCCGGCGCGATCATGACGCTTCTGGTCGTCGATCGCATCACGGATGAGCTTGGCTATGACGGCAGGAAATTGGCCCTCGATCCTCGCCGCCCGGTGTGGTGGATAGAAATAGGTCCTCTACAAGAAGTAAAATACAAAAGTTGTATAATATACACAAATGATTATTAAAATTTAAAAATAAACAAATTTTTTACCTTGAAGTGGGCGAACCAAAAGGCCTTCCTATCTGCGGGAGCATCTGAGTAGTTGAGCCAAGGCCCACTATAGTTCTGCCTCACAAATTTCCCCAGCTGTCTCTGTACTGCAGAAGGCCGATATCTATACAATAATAATTTTTCATGAATATATATGTACATATAATCATTTGAGAAATATATAATAATTAATTAACTTACTTCATAGGTCCGTCCGTCCAAATCTTCATACGCGTCTCGCCCGGGGGAGCGCATGGAGGGTCGCTCTCACCTCCTGCCTGGGCAAGATCAGTCTGATCGCCGTCCTCCATATGATCGGCGTGGGCTCCCTCCATAGAGCCGTCGACAGTAGGAATGCTGGACGGGGGATCAGGGATGCTGGACGCAGGATCAGGAAGGCTGGACGACGAGGGAGGAGTCGCCAACCTGCTAGAACTGCCCTGTCCCGGTAATGGACCGGGAACAGGAAGGCTGGACGACGAAGGAGGAGTCGCCAACCTGCTAGAACTGCCCTGTCCCGATAATGGACCGGGAACAGAACGGTACACTGGCGTACTCGGAGATGAGGATGAGGGTACGGAACTGCCCTCTCCATCTCCAGCCCGAGGCTGACGGGGCTGCCTAATATATAATCCTCCGCGTCGTCCAGATGGTCTAGTCATACCTGACAATAAAATATATGACAATAAAACAAAAAAACATATTTATATGATAGACATCACAGATTTTTAAAAAATATCATAGTCAAAAAGTGTCACTGAAGTGTCAATAAAAGTGTCAATAAAGTGTCACTGAAGTGTCACAGATTTATATGATAGAAGTGTCACTAAAGTGTCAAATATGATTATAAAACAAACGTACAGATTTAATCCTCTTCTGAAAATTTATCTAGTTCGTTTAGCTCATCTACTTCTTCTTCTTCTTCTTCCTCCTCTACATCTTCACTTTCATCTGCATCTTCCTCTTCAGATAATTCTACTTCTTCTACACAATTAGATGTGTAATAGGAAACTTCCGTCGTGTCCACTTCTATAATATTTGTTACAAGAGGTAGTTCATCCTGTTGATAAGCTATATCGTCAACCTCAAAGGTATTTCTAGCTTTGGTCTTGCATACTGCCTACCAGTCCGACCTTGTTGTTCCCCGTTTAGGATAACTTGTGAAGTACACGAGCTGAGCCTGACTTGATAGGACAAATGGTTCATAGGCTTGATATCGACGCCGATAGTTTATATCAACAAGACCGTGCTTGTCTACTTTCCAACCTTGACCTTCAATCGGATCGAACCAATCACACCTGAATAACACAATCTTAGCAGGCTCTATTCCATAACTATATGTCAGCTCCACAATCTCCCGTAACACGCCATAGAAATCGTTGCCTGCATCAACATCTTTGTAGTTCGAAGATCTGATACACAAACAGCTGTTTTTGGTGGAATCGAGATCCACAAAGTTGTCTCTGATCGGGCAAGTTGTTGACTTGAACCTAAACCCATTAACACAGTAGCTTGGCCATATTTTGTAGCATAAATTGGTCCCTTGGCTAGCGTTCTAATAGACTCATTCTCAAGTCTTGCGTATGGACGATCGACCTAAATACTACGAAAGAAGCAATTAAGCTCATTCTCAATCAAGTGCATATACAAAAAGGTAATTACAGAGTTCTCAAGTCTTACATATGCACTCAACCATGATGGAAGTAGTGCATTGAATCGGTCGGTCTTCTTGCACCGGTAGACCTTCCTGTACTAGTTGTCTTATAGCGATTAGCACCACAAAATCTGCACACATCTGCGTCCTTGTCGTCTTTGTAGTACAGCATGCACCCATTGCGGCAGGAATCGATTTTCTCGTATCCCATCCAGAGCGATCTCACCATCCTCTTAGACCGGTAAAAGTCTTTAGGCAACTTAGCATCCGCCGGCAAGATCTCTATAATCAACTCCAACACTCGGTTGTAGCATTCTTGCGACATGTTAAAATCTGACTTAATGCTCAACAGTCTTGTAACCACCTCCAACGGTGAATGATCCTCACAACCAGGATACAATGGAGTCCTTGCATTCTCCAGCAACTCCATGAACTGTGCAACATCGGCGTTCGATGCCTCTTCAGGTGCATCATGAACGAAACTAGGCCCCGCAGCGTCGAAAACCATGTTCACGCACCCGTCATCGTATGCATGATTATCTGAAACAAAATTAGGTCCCGTATGCATATACGGCTCAACGTAAGGCTCCGGCTCTGATACTAAAGACACAAGTTCTCCGTGTGCGGTCCACTGATAGTAATTAGGCGTGAAACCCCTCGAGTACAAATGATATGTCACTTCCACTTCTGGATAATATTTCACGTTATGACATTTCACACACGGACACTTAATTTTGGTGCCGTCCATGTACTGAGGGAACGCCTTAGCAAACTGCAGGAACTGCTCTACTCCCGCTATGTATTCATCCCGCACACCACACATATCATCAGGACGACGATTGTACATCCATGAATGATTCCGCAAGTAGTAATTCATATCCATTTGAAAATAATTCTGCAAAGATGTACACACATTATCCAACAGGCACAAATTCGTATATAATATCTTATTATGGGATACACATTAGTAGCGGACAGTTACTAATAACAATGATATTGACCGATACCGATACGGTTTGGCATGTTCCGATCCGATACAGACCGATACCAAATATTGACCGATACCGACATTGGCATGTTCCGATACTATACAGACCGATACCGATACCAAATATTGACCGATACCGACATTGGCATGTTCCGATACCGATACTATACAGACCGATACCGACATTGGCATGTTCCGATACTATACCGACATTGGACAGTTACTAATAACAATGATATTATCCAACAGGCCGATACCGATACGGTTTGGCATGTTCCGATCCGATACAGACCGATACCAAATATTGACCGATACCGACATTGGGGGTCTTTGTTCCGGTCAATTCGGCAAAACCAATCGGTAAGGGTGACTACTATTTCATATAATTTCAAAACTACTAAGAAATAATGCTGAAATACTTAAAATTATGCCTAAATGTATAAAATATATGTTTTTAAATGTAAATAATTTATTAATAATTATTTGTTTTCTGATAACAAAGTTCGATACTCCGATACGATAACGCCGATACTACCGGTATCGCCGATACCAATACTCATAGGAATAGTCCGATACCGATTCCGATACCGATATTGTGAACCTTGGGTATATATCGTCAACATTTCAGATTCTTTAAATGAATTTCAAATGGATTTCAAATAAATTTCAAATGAATTTCAAATGGTATATATCCCTACATTTTGCGAATCCCTTGAACAAAAAATAAAATCCTATAATGTGAAGTAGGCATGCACGAAGAAAATTTCTTTTCGAGCCAACAAGATTTGTAACGATCCTAACATTTGGAAAGAATTAACATCACCATTATATATCATAATAAATCACAAACATAAGCAAGGAAAGGAAGTAGTTAACATGGCATTGTCTTCCAAAGTTCAAAATGTCATGAGCCCGGTTCATGTCCCGCTCTTACTGCTACTACTACACCTACTTCGGTCCATTTGAGTCACATCTATTCTCTCCTTTCTTTCTTTTTTCTTTTTTCTTAGTACCACTTGCAATATGTGATAGAGAAATCTATCGACCAATATTAATGGCAGTAGACCAGCATTCAATGGAGACCAAGAGGAAGAGCGAGAGAAGCAACAAAATCGTACTCGATAAAGAAAAGTGGCAGACTGTACCCACCCCAACCCTCCCCGGCCTTCCCTCCCCCCTCCCTCTTCCCCCCTCCCCTGCCCCCCTCCCCATACCCCTGCACCCACCCCAACCAAAATATACACTTCACCCCTGCCCCCCTCCCCCTACCCCTGCACCCACCCCAACCCTCCCCTGCCCCCCCCCCTCCCCCCCTCCCCCCTCTCCTGCCCCCCCTCCCCATACCCCTACACCCACCCCAACCCTCCCCTGCCTTCCCTCCCCTGCCCCCCTCCCCCTGCACCCACCCCAACCATGCCTCCCTCCCCCTACCCCTGCACCCCCCGGGTACCCCCACCCCTCCCTCCACCCCTCGACAGTAAGACCCCCCCACCCCCTGCACCCAACCCCACCCCTCTCTTCCTCCTCGACAGAAAGACCACCCCAGCAGCTAGGGTTAGAGTTCTCGTGTCCGTGTCTGTGTCTAGATAGCTAGGGCTAGGGTTAGGGTTTACCTGAGGAGGGTGGCTTCGTCGGGGGATGGAGGCGGCGAGGAGGGTGGCTTCGTCGGAGGAGGAAGCGGCGAGGAAGGCTCCTTCGTCGGAGGAGGGAGGCTGGTCGCCGGAGGGAGGGGTCAACGGGCGAGCGGGGTCTCCGGGGAGAGAAGGGGGAGGGTCTCGCCGGAGGGAGTGGTCGCCAGAGGGGGAGGGTTCGCCAGGGGGAGAGGGGAGAGCGGGAATAAATTTTTGGGTGAAAATTTTGGGATTTCGATCGGGCCAGGAACCCTATATGAAATAAACAGCGACGCCTACATGATACGTCGCTAAACGTCGCAAGCCAGCGACGTAAATTATACTACGTCGCTGAACGTCTCTACTCAGCGACGTACAGCGACGTGTAGCACAAGACGTCGCTATATGCAATTATCAGCGACGCGTATTTCCGTCGTCGCTAATATACGTCGCTATTTAAGCATATTTTAGTAGTGAATGTGCTCGTCACAAGATTTTCGACACGATGGTGCCAAATTCGTGTCACCACGACACGATTTCCAATCGTATTTGCGTGTCCTAAACTAGGGCTAGGGTTTTTTTTGTGTCCGTGTGTCGTGGTGAGTCGGGAATGGGGGCAAAAGCATCGTCCCATCGAGACGAACACACCCGTGCCAAGAGAACAATGGATTGATGAAGAAAATGGGGAAAGCATATGTGGTCGGTCGGGCGGGCGTTGGCGGTGCGGCGGCCGTGGGCGGCGTTGGTCGTCGGGATCGGGTCGAGCTCGCTCTCCTCTTCGATTCGGTACCGGTCTCGGCTCTCCTCGTGCTCCGGTCTTCGAGATAGGGCGTGGTCGCCGGAGTTCATCGCCGGAGTTGATCGCCGGCGGCGCTCCGTATCAAAACAGTATATATATATATATATATATATATATATATATATATATATATATTTAATATTAATTTTGTGGATTCAATATCAATAATTAAATTTGATAGAAAATTAGAATTTTTCACATTGGGGTGTGTGCCTATTTATAGAAAAAATAATTAGGACAAACTAACCATAGTTAATTACTAACTTGACCCTAGGGTTAGATTTTTACCGTTTTGCCAAAACGGGGAGAAATGCAGTTTTTACGGTAGCAGTTATTTAATTACAAAAAATTCAAATGACGTCCAAACGACTCCAAACAAATCGCAAAAAAATTTTAAAATTAATAGAAAAATATTTAGGACCTAATGGAATCATTTGGGGCAAATTTGGAATTATTTTTTATTTATTAATTTTTTTGAAAATAGGGGTTACATAAGGAAAGAAATATTATGAAATATGAGTTCCAATCCTATACAATCTGTTAAGATGTATAAATTTATTTGAAACAATATACCAAATTAAAAAGATGAGATGAGGACTTGACTTGCTTTGAGCAAAAACCTAGAATCTCTTCCCAAATCCAAGTGGATTCTTGTTTTTCCTATGTTCTTTCCCTTCCAGAAATTTAGAAATTAAAATCTAACCTAGGTCTAGAAATTAGAATATTTAAAAAAAAGGGAAAGCAAATTATACCTAGAGGGAAATCAAGGAGGAGATGTTGGAGGTCGCCTGGGAGGAGGCCGAAAAGGGGAGCACGGCCGCGGCGGTGCCGGAGGCGGACGCTGGCGGCGGGTGCAGCGATCGGGGGCGAGGGTATGGCACAGCTGTCACACCCCAATTCCGTAGAATTGACAGTCGTCTTCCGGACGTGATGTCGTACGAAACTAAGTTGCGATCGCACAAGGCATAGTCATAAGGTTATCCGAAACACAACATCAAGTTAGAGTACGCAGAGAAATTGATTGACACATATTAAAATAAAAGTAGACTTTTTATTGATAATAAACTTCATTTACATTGACTCTATTACAATCATTGTCGTGCGAGCTACAACATGACTCGACTTACAAAATAAACGCCGATGAGATAGTCGTTCCATACATTACATCCCTTTTTAAGCAAAAACCATGACACATTCCACCTACAATCGAAGGAAGTCGAGTCGTCATTTGTCTTCTTTGTACTGAGTGCGGAGTTTTCAAAAGGAATTTCAGAACACAAGCCTTCACACGCGGACGAGGCTTCAAAAGGGTTCACTTTGCCTTGAGTTTTAGGTGGTACGCCCTTCGTGGTTCGGGGTACCTACGTGGAGAGCGAGGATCAGTACATTATACTTTGTACTGGTGCATGGCAAATTAAGTTCCAATCTCTCATTTGGTTGAAAAGTTTATATGACTTAGTTTATGAATGTTTCTAACCATCCTAATGAATTCCAAACAATCAATGACAAGCATAATATAAAATACGTTGGAACTTACCCACGGCGGGCCGTACCGCGCCTTATGAAACTTACCATGTTCTTCTCTGTCAATTGTTATCATTTTCATACCAAGTGCAATATTTTATGTGATTGGTCACTGGCTCCCAGATCCATCGTGGACTCCTTTAGCTTTTGTTAGACGAGGCCCGTTCAGCGCGAGTAGCGAGCCCCGCTGCAAGTCCTCGCCTAACATTGTGTCCAGCACAGCTTATGTAAATGTTTTCTTCCTTGGCCGCAATAGTCCCGTGGCCCTGAGTTGCCGTACGGGGAAACTCTACCTTGTCGACAAGTTATCCACGACCGTGCAAAGATCGCTTTTCTTTTGGTTATTAAGACATAGCCTACATTCTCTTTAAAAACTCAATCATTTTTATCGTGCTCGTGCCCTTGTATTCATTCTTTCATTCACAATAACACCATCGATTTACCTAAGAAGGGGTCGAGAAGAGATGGGTCAGCCACTCACCTTGAGTTTACTTCAGGCAAGAGAACTTGTTGGTCGCGCTAGACGTCGCCTACGCGATTACCTGAAATCGCACAAGCAACCGATTAGAATACTATATTATTCAAGAAGTTCGATAGGAAATATGAATTCGAAATGCAAGCCATGAAAACCAACGAAAATATTCACAAAAATGCATTCAGAAAACAAAGCCAAAACCAACACAAGCGGCGTGAAAAACAGAGCAACATGAGGTCTCTCCCGACTCAGCCGCAGAGTCAATCCTTGAGGCGCAATCCGCTGAATATGGGACTTGGTTTCGAAGAAGCCATTCCATAATGGGGAATGATCTTAATTCAACCGTTCCCGTTCGATCGACTCGATCGATCCCTACCTATCGGTCCCGACCGAATCGATAGCGACAGTGTTCCTTTCTCGCGTACCCTGTGGACGGAGAACGGGGCACGATGTAGGGACGGGGCACTACACCATAACCAACTAAGAAAAAGTTTTATCCTCAAAACTTAAGAATATAACCTACCTCTACAAGAACAATGAAGGGAATTTTTCTTTCATTTCTGACTCAAGCTCCCACGTCGACTTTTCGACCGAATGGTTGCTCCAGAGGACGCGGACGAGAGGAATAGCACAGTTGCGGAGGAGTTTATCCTTGTGCTCTAAGATTTGTACTGGCTCTTCGACATATGACAAGTCCGCCTTCAGGTCCAGCTTATCCAAATCTACCACGTGGCTCGGATCGTGTACGTACTTCCGTAATTGTGAGACGTGGAAGATGTCGTGTACCTCTGACAATGCAGGTGGTAAGGCAATTTGGTAAGCTACCGGGGCGACTCGCTTCAATATCTTGAACGGACCAACAAATCTTGGGCTCAATTTCCCCTTCGTACCGAACCTGGAAACTCTACGCATGGGCGCTACTTTCAGGAATACGTGGTCGTCTTCTGAGAACTCGAGGGAGCGTCTGTGCGTGTCGGCATAGCTCTTCTGCCGACTTTGTGCTATCTTTAATCTCTCCCGTATTAACTTGACCTTCTGCATGGTCTGCTCCACCAGCTCCGGACCAAGTATCTGCTGTTTCCCGACTTCATCCCAGCAAATGGGCGATCTGTACTTTCGGCCGTACAAAGCTTCATACGACGCCATTTGGATGCTGGACTGATAGCTGTTGTTGTATGCAAACTCGGCCAGCGGTAGATGAACGTCCTAACTTGACTTCAAGTCGATCGCACAGAGTCGTAACATGTCTTCGAGAATCTGGTTCACCCGTTCTGTTTGGCCGTCAGTTTGAGGATGATAAGCTGAGCTAAACTTCAACTTGGTCCCCAACGCTGAATGTAGACTACTCCAGAAGTGCGCTACGAACCGTCCATCCCGATCAGAGACGATAGATACTGGGACTCCGTATAGCCGAACTATTTCATCAAGGTATATCTGAGCAAGGCGGTCGACTCTCCAAGTAACTTTGATGGCGATAAGGTGCGCTGACTTGGTTAGTCGATCGACGATGACCCAGACGGCGTCGTTTCCCCACGGCGTCCTCGGCAAGCCAACAACGAAGTCCACAGTGAGGTGATCCCATTTCCACTCTGGAATGGCAAGGTTCTGTATCTCCTCTCCCGGTCACTGGTGCTCGGCTTTGACTTGCTGACAGGCCATATATTTTGACACAAAGAGCGCTACGTCCCTCTTCATGCCTGCCACCAAAAGACAACGCGGAGGTCCTTATATATTTTGGTGCTACCAGGATGCAAAGAATATTTTGCATAATGCGCCTCCGATATTATCTCCTTTCTAAGTTTTGCATCATCCGAAACGCATAGCCGTCCCTTCACTCGTATCACTCCCGACTCGTCCTCTGCAGAGTCGGGTGCTTTCCCTGTCGATATCAGCTTCCGCATCTTCTCCAGGTATGGGTCGTCCTTCTGTGCAGACTTGATCCTCTCCAGTAGGCTCGGTTCCACCCGCAGTTGTGCTAGTTTCACGTCTCTGAAACGAACTCGGAGTTCAATGCCCATTCCTTCCAAGTCGCGCAGCAGTCGATCGTTGATGCATAACGAAGCTAAGTACTTCCGACTCAGCGCATCCGCTACCATATTTCCCTTGCCCGGTGTGTAGTCGATTGATAAGTCATAGTCTTTGATCAGCTCGAGCCATCGTCTCTGTCGCAAATTTAGTTCTTTTTGGGTGAAGAGATACTTGAGGCTTTTATGGTCCGTATAAATCATGCACGCCACGCCATAGAGATAGTGACACCACAGCTTCAATGTAAACACAATCGCCGCTAATTCTAGGTCGTACGTGGGGTAGTTCTTCTCGTACGGATTCAACTACCGGAAAGCAAAAGATATCACCTTATCCTGCTGCATGAGCATACACCCCAAGCCCTGGCTAGAAGCATTGCTGAAGATTTGAAATCCATCCGTCCCTTCAGGAAGTGCAAGTATCGGGACCAAAACGAGCCGTTGTTTGAGCTCTTGGAAGGAAGCTTCACAGTCGTCTGACCACTCGAACGGGACTCCTTTCTGGGTGAAGCGAGTCAACGGCGATGCAATCTTTGTGAAGTCCTTCACGAAGCGTCGGTAGTATCCCGCCAAGCCTAGGAAGCTTCGAATTTCGCTAACCGATGCGGGCCGTCTCCAATCAGCGACTGCCTCAACTTTCTTTGGATCGACTGCGGTGTCTGCGACGGAGATGATGTGCCCAAGGAATGAGACGCTGTTCAGCCAAAATTCGTACTTGCCTATCTTCGCATACAACTGATTCTCTCGAAGGGTTTGGAGTACCGTCCGCAGATGCTCTGCATGTTGCGCTCGATCCTTCGAGTAGACGAGCATGTCGTCGATGAAGACTACTACGAATTTGTCAACAAACGGACGGAACACCCGATTCATTAGATCCATGAAGACGGCAGGAGCATTTGTCAGACCGAAAACGGTATTACCAAGAACTCGTAGTGGCCATAACGAGTACGAAAGGCAGACTTCGGCACGTCATCTGGCTTGAATTTGAGTTGGTGATAACCCGATCGCAGATCAATCTTCGAAAATACTATTGTACCTTGGAGCTGGTCGAACAAGTCGTCGATGCAGGACAAGGGGTATTTGTTCCGGATGGTAGCTTTATTCAATTCCCGATAGTCAATGCAGAGCTGCATCGATCCATCCTTCTTCTTCATGAATAGCACGGGCGCACCCCACGGCAAGACACTCGGACGGATAAACCCTCTATCGAGTAATTCCTGTAGTTGTGTCGTTAGTTCTTTCAATTCTGCAGGGGCCATTCTGTACGGAGCTTTCGAGATCGGTCGGGTGTCGGGGAATGTGTCGGTGGTGAACTCTATTTCTCGATCGGACGGCATGCCGGGTAGCTCGTCCGGAAACACATCTGGGAATTCTGCCACAACGTCGGTCTCATCCGCGTTTGCACCATCCTGTCTCATGTCACGAACGGACGCCAAGTAGCCTTCGCATCCGAAATGCAGCAGCTTTCGAGCCGAGATTGCTGAGATCACCATGCAGGTCAGCAATGCTTCACCACACGAATAGCAAAATTCGGGCACTCCCGGTATGCGAAAGGTGACCTTCTTTCCTGCACAGTCGATTGTGGCGTTATAAGGACCGAGCCAATCCATACCCAGTATGATGTCGAAGTCCTTCATATCTAGAACTATCGTATCAAGACCGATCTTTTGACCCCCAATACATATGGTTCCTCCCCCGCAGGCTAAGTTTGTGAGTAGTGGCATGCCCGAAGGCATACTTACGCTAAGGTCAAGGTCTAACAACATTACAGGAATTTTGTACTCAGCGGCAAAATCTGCCGATATAAAAGTATGCGAGGCACCTGAATCAAATAACACACAAGCAGGTACATTATTGAAATTCAATATACCTGTCACAACAGTGTCGGAAGCGAATGCCTCGTCTCGATTCATGGCAAAGATGCGCCCTTAAGCATTTGGACGCCGGTCTTGGTTGTTGGGTTGAGCGGGCTGAGGAGGTCGGGGCACCTGTCCTTGATTCTCTTGACGGTTTTGTTGTGGTGGGGCGTTGCGAGTCGGTCTGGGGTTCGTGCAATCTCGAGCGAGGTGGCCCTTTTGTCCGCAAATATAGCAATCCCCTCTGAAGCTGAAGCAGTTACTGGCCTCGTCCCCGAGGCGATTGTATTTGGTACAACGAGGTAACGGATTCTGACCCTTATAGCTGCCGTTATTTGGATGCTTTGACGCGTAATTGTTGCCTCCCGTATAGCTAGGACGTTTGTGATTGGAGTGGCGCACAACGTCGTCAGCACCGGAAGGATGCAGGCTCTCAAGGCGGAGAGCGTGATTCAGAGCCTCGCCCGTGGTCTTGTACTCCGGGACCCCGATATGCGCACCGATAGAGTGTTACAGACCCACTTCGAACCGTCGCATACGGCACTCTTCTGTAGGCAGAAACGTACTAGCAAACGTGGACAACTTGTTGAATTCGGTGGCATACTGTTCTACTGTCCGATTCTCTTGCTTCAATTGCATGAACTCATTTTTCTTTGCTTGACGAACGGCTGACGGAAGGTACTCGACTTCAAAAGCCTTACGGAACGTGGCCCAAGAGATCGGTGCTGTGTTGTTGTCGTATCGGATTGCTCGCTTGTGCACGGTCCACCAGTCGTGTACGTTCAACCGTAGTTGAAGTTGTGCGCAGGCGACTTGCTTTGATTCTTCAATGCCGAGGAGCTCGAAGTGATCTTCCAGCTCTTCCAACCAGTCGATCGCCATAGAAGGGCCTTCGGTGCCGCTGAAGGAAGTGCGGCACACTTTTTTGAATTCTGATACTTCAAAGTTATACTTTTTCGGTGCCGCAGGTTGACGCTCGGGCTCCTCCGTGTCGACTACAATGGGTTGGACCGCTGGCACGGTGACAGTAGGCGTGGTGATGGCAGGCGCAATCGCAGAATTTCCGTTGGCCACAATTGTCTGGACGATCTGCTGCAGGGTATCCAGCTGCTTTTGTTGAAGTTTAGCATGTGCGTCGAAGCGAGCTTCGAACTGGGCCTGTCATTCCTCTGTCTGTTGATGTCGGTTCTCGGATTGGTTTCGCTGCGCCTCCATCATGTGTAGCATCCTTTCGATGGTATCGTTAGAAGGTCCGGCCCGCGAACGACGCGAACTACTAGAGCCGCTAGAAGCGCTCTGCCCTTGCCTGGCCGTAGGTTCCGGCACCTCTGCGATACGAAGGCAAACACATCAGTCACAAATTATTACGGACTCATTGTATAGAACAACTTATCTCATCGATGCGAGGTCAAAAGTTTGAAACTCTAGACGCGAGGCCAAAGGATGTAAAGCCGTGCTCTGATACCATTATGTCACGCCCCGATTCCGTAGAATCGATAGTCGTCCCCCGGGCGTGATGTCGTGCGAACCTAAGTTGCGATCGCACAAGGCATAGTCATAAGGTTATCTGAAACACAACATCAAGTTAGAGTACGCAGAGAAATTGATTGACACATATTGAAATAAAAGTAGACTTTTTATTGATAATAAACTTTATTTACATTGACTCCATTACAATTATTGCCATGCGGGCTACAACATGACTCGACTTACAAAATGAACGCCGATGAGATAGTCGTTCCATACATTACATCCCTTTTAATAAGCAAAAACCATTACACATTCCACCTGCAATCGAAGGAAGTCGAGTCGTCATTTGTCTTTTTTGTACTGAGTGCGGAGTCTTCAAAAGGAATTTCAGAACACAAGCCTTCACACGCGGACGAGGCTTCAAAAGGGTTCACTTTGCCTTGAGTTTTAGGTGGCACGCCCTTCATGGTTCGGGGTACCTGCGTGGAGAGCGAGGATCGGCACATTACACTTTGTACTAGTGAGTGGCAAATTAAGTTCCAAGCTCTCATTTGGTTGAAGAGTTTATATGACTTAGTTTATGAATGTTTCTAACCATCCTAATGAATTCCAAACAATCAATGACAAGCATAATGTAAAATACGTTGGAACTTACCCACGGCAGGCCGCGCCGCGCCTTATGAAACTTACCATGTTCTTTCCCGTCAATTGTTATCATTTTTATACCAAGTGCAATATTTCATGTGGTTGGTCACTGTAATGCCCGTATTTCAGAATACGTATTTTAATTAGGCGTATATGTATTTTGGACCTGTATTTTATTTTCTCGGATTCTGGCCTGTAATTGTGTTTGGCTTAACTTGCGAATTTTGATTTTCTCGTAAAACGGGTTTTAGACCTAGCTTGGTTTTATTTTGTGGAGAAGGAATTGGTTTGGTTTGGTTTAGTGTGCATTGGAACACCCTAGTTAATCTCCACCCTCATTCCACCACAACCTACCCTCATTAAAACCCCACCTAACTTTCTTTCTCCTCATAATTTCCATTAATTTTTTCTTCTTCTTCCTTCCTCCACACAACACCAACACCATAGGCAAGTGCACCTTGCCATCACATGAGGACCCAATTTTATTTGTCCATTAGCTAGATTAGGCCATGGTGAACAACATTAGAACTTGGTATTTTTGATTTGGAGCTTCCATTTTTCTAGATCTAAGTTTTTACCATTTTTAGATTTTCTTGGTTTTGATCTATTAAACTTAGATTTTTTTTCCTTGTTTTGAGGCTTCCATGTGGAAGAGAATTCAATTTTACACAAGTTAGAACTTTGAAAATCCAAATTTCGTTTTGATTTGGCCAAGTTATGAAGATTTGAAGTTTAAGGTTCTTGGGGTCTTCCTCTCGGCCTGATGGAGAAGAAGACCTCGGCCTGCGCTCTTTAGCGCATGGCCGGACAGCGCAACTCCTCGGCCAGCACTTTGCGCTGGGCTGACTTGCGCCGGCGCTTCTTAGCCCAGCGCCTTCCTCCCCTTGGCGTACTTGAATGCGGCGCCGTTCATCCCCTGCGCAAGCCGACCCCAGCGCACTTGACTGCTGCGCAGCTCGCTCTCAGCTTAACTCTAGCGCAATCCAACCCTAGCGCAGCTCACCCTAGCGCGCTTGACTTCAGCGCAACTCGCTTCCAGCGCAAGCCAACTTTGGCGCAACCCGACCCAGCGCAGTCCATCTCCTGCGCAGTTTATCCCCTGCGCAGTCCATTCCCCCTGCGCAATCTGATCCCCTGCGCAACCTACTTGCCCATGATAATTTGGTTTTATTTCTTGGACTTGACTTCCCATTTGTGGATTAGAGTTTTGGGATCTTGTTCCACACAAGACGACTGTCTTGGCCCAACACGACCTGGCACGGTTTTTGGTGTTTTGCTTATAACTAGTACGGTTTTCGTGATTTCTGTGAAGTATGATTTTTGTACTTTCTGATCTCCTTGATAGTGACCCGATGGGGTACGCCCTTAACTTTTAACCTATAATTCATGATTAATCTTGATACTGGATAACTTGATAGTGGCCCATGGCGGCGCACTCCTGACTTGCAACTTGTAACTTGTAACTTGTAACTTGTAACCTGTAACTCGTAACTTGACTTGACTTGATGCTGTTGCGATGGCTAACTTGACTCGTATAATCCACTCTGACTCCGTGGGGGTTCATTCTTGTTGCTTCACTTGTCTTGTATCATGTCTAGGACGTGACTCCCTGGTTACCATGGTCAGGGATTCACACTGAATATGGATTAGGCTAATGACTAGATCAAACTATAATTCATGGAAAATTTTCAGTCACAGGCAATCTCGTTATCTGGGCGCTTTAAATGGACTTGTAGCCTGCCGGCGAGTAGGGCACATTTCCAGTACACTGTCATGTGTTGCACCCTCGAAGTCACCTAAGGTTATATCGTCTCCTGGGCGATGTATCCAACCATACTCTCAAACCGCGGAAGGATAACTAGATAGTCTGCAGGGCTTGGGACTGGAAATTTCTTATTTGCATCTTGTTAGTAATTAGGCATGTGATAACCCTAGTTAGTTAAGTAGTAAGCCGTAGTAATTGCTTGGCCGCTAGTGAATGGATGAAGTCCAGCCTTGTCTAAGTCTCGTCTAGTCCCTCTACCTGGTACCCCTGATCATGATTGTTTTACTCATCTTTAACAATAAATGGGTAGAGACAAAGTGCTATTCATGCGAAGGGTTACAACCCTGGTCCTTGTTTGGTTTACGGGTTGTAACCTGGCTTCCGGAATGGTTCCACGTCCCTAGTCGTTTATTGTCCTGTTGTATTCTTTATTACTTGTACTTTTCTCCTATTTCTTATGTTCTGATATGCTGGCTTTTGTTCTTATTTCGTGGCCTCCCTTGTGGCACTTGCTCTTTCTGGGGTTTGACCCAGCTGGTTTTGTGTGGCCAGATTTCAGAGCAGCCCCCGAGGATCTACCGAACCTCCAGTCCAATGGTGGCGACTAGAAGGAACCCGGGCTACGAGTGGGTTTTCCATTTTGTTTCACTCACTACATTGTAAAATTATTCTTTTGAGACGTTTAGCCGACGAGTACCTGTTAGCTCGATGCATATTTACTTACTGTCTGCCTACGAGCTGTAACATGATTAACAAATCCTAGGGTTGATCATGTATGACTGAACTCTTGCTAGTCTTGACATTTTGTACGACTAGCTTCATGATCATCCAATATGTAATATTTGGGACGTCTTTTATTGTATATTTGGTGGTCTAACATCTTGTGATTATATTACTTGCTTGAGATTGAGACAATAGGCTTGACCTTAAGAGACCGTTGGCTTGTAGTAAACCCTCATATATCTAGACAGCCGTGACCGTATAGCGAGGTGGATTCTATTTCAATATACGTAGCTGGCTATGTACGCCCCCACTCTCCAGTATTCTGGTTCTGGGGTGTCACGGTCACTGGCTCCCAGAGCCATCGTGGACTTCTTTAGCTTTTGTTAGACGAGGCCCTTTCAGCGCGAGTAGCGAGCCCCGCTGCAAGTCCTCGCCTAACATTGTGCCCAACACAGCTTATGTAAATGTTTCCTTCCTTGGCCGCAATAGTCTCGTGGCCCCGGGTTGTCGTGCGGGAAAACTCTACCTTGTCGACAAGTTGTCCATGACCGTGCAAAGACCGTTTTTCTTTTAGTTATTAAGACATAGCCTACATTCTCTTTGAAAACTCAATCATTTTTATCGTGCTCGTGCCCTTGCATTCATTCTTTCATTCGCAACAACATTATCGATTACCTAAGAAGGGGTCGAGAAGAGATGGGTCAGCCACTCACCTTGAGTTTACTTCAGGCAAGAGAACTTGTTGGTCGCGCTAGACGTCGCCTACGCGATTACCTGAAATCGCACAAGCAACCGATTAGAACACTGTATTATTCAAGAAGTTCGATAGGAAATGCGAATTCGAAATACAAGCCATGAAAACCATCGAAAACATTTACGAAAACGCATTCAGAAAACAAAGCCAAAACCAACACAAGCGGCGTAAAAAATAGAGCAACGGGAGGTCTCTCCCGACTCAGCCGTAGAGTTAATCCTTGAGGCGCAACCCGTTGAATATGGGACTTGGTTCCGAAGAAGCCATTCCATAACGGGGAATGGATCTTAATTCAACCGTTCCCGTTCGATCGACTCGATCGATCCCGACCGAATCGATAGCGACATTGTTCCTTTCTCGCGCACCCCGTGGACGGAGAACGGGGTACGATGTAGGGACGGGGCACTACAACAGCAACCAAAGTAGTGGTGGTGTCACGCCCCAGTACCGGAATACTGAGACGGACTAGGCCAGCTACACCGTATGAGGTATATAAACGTCATACGGCGATGGTGGCTGTCAAGAGACTAGGGGGTGCATGCTACAATCAGGTCTCCTATGGTCCCACAGAGCATCTATGTCTCAATCAATCAAAACAAGAAGCAGTAAATAATGATCATATAAGACAAAGCAGTAAGGCATCCCCGACGCTTCATCAGAATGATTCATGAGTCTAGATATACAAAATGATGAGCTAGTTCCGAGAGTCAATAGTACATAACTATAGTCAGCTGCAGTCTGATTTAATTACAATTATGCAAAGGAAACTAGTGTCCAGAACTGCCGGCTAAACAAGTGCCGTGGCTAAATGCCAAGTACAAAATAGAAGATATCAGAGCGGTAAAGAAGAAACCCACTCATGGTCCCTGGCGCCCATACTCCTAGTGTGCACCATTGTTCGGGTGGAAAGCTGGATCCTCTGGAGCTGCTACGAAATCTGGCCAAACAAAACCAGCGGGGTCAGGCCCCGAATAGCAAGTACCACAACGGAGCACAAAAGAGTGAGATAAATCCAATGAGTTAAATAAGACCTGATTCACGAGTTATAGGCTTATACAATATCATCGAGACAATACGACACCCTTACAACCAAACAAGGACAAACGGTGCCAATATCGTGCCGAGATAAGATATATCCTATAACCATGGGCAGGTAAAAAGGGCTTCTGATCGCGACTTTGGTCCATAGCCTATCGCAGCACAATAGTCCAACCCAACAACCAAACAAGGACATGGGTTGGACCACGCACCACGATAGTCCATGTTCATCGGTAGCTAACAGAAGAAAACATATCACAAACAAGTCAGCTTACAAGCGGCCAATCAATCCTACGGCTTTCTATGATTTACCTGGGTTATCCCAGTAATGCAATATATAGGAATTCTCAGATCGTGTCAACCCAACAGGCCTAGCCAAACCATTATATACAAGCAAGCACGAAATGCACCGGTCCCTCGAAAGGCCACCGCGCTAGAATAAGCAGTAACGGTTCCAGCTCACCTATAGGATGAGCTGGCTCGGCAGTCACAAATCAGATACTGCACACCACTAGTGCGGATGACTATACAGTATCCGAGGCAGCCAACCCGACACGCCAGGACGGGACCCAGGGCGGCTGGTGACGTACGATCTCGAGATTCTGTTCCCTCCCAATGCTTCTACCAATTTAAGTTGCTTAGATTAACCCTATCTCGATATTGGAATTACATGTCGTGGTCACATGGTCATCCTCCTATATGTCGTACCATAGTACGTGTACCCTAAGTATGAATCCACATCGTCTCAATCTAGATCCATGCTTAGTGTAATGCATCAAACAACAATCAACAAACCACAATACTTATTACTGACCAATTACCATGACTGTGCTGGAAGGTACACATGTATTGACATATAACATGAATGATCACTTAGCACGTAGAGTCATACCTCAGTGCACTCATTAAGTAGCACCGCAGTGCATACTAATATTGTATCTCAATACACACTTAGAATATGTACCAGCACGTATACAGGTAATCAGGTCAGGAACACGGTCAAGTCAGGAAGTCACGTGGACCCCTCGTGACATAAAAGTCACATATAAATTCTGGTTAAAGTGAGACATGAAGGTCCTTGAAGCCAAGACAAAGATCTACAACTTTCATGTTGGAAGTTTGGAGAAATTCTGGCCACAAATCAGTCAAAAAGAGCATCAAACAATCAAAATCAGCCAAAAATCAGCCTTATGCGGCTCAAAATTTCTTATACGGCTCAAAAATTCTTATGTGGTTCAAAAATGCTCATGCGGCCAGAAATGGTCATACGGCCAAAAATTCTTATGCGGCTCAAAAATGCTCATGCGGCCAGAAATGGTCATGCGGCCAGAAATTCTTATGCGGCTCAAAAATGCTCATGCGGCCAGAAATGGTCATGCGGCCCAAAAATGCTCATGCGGCCAGAAATGGTCATGCGGCCAGAAATTCTTATGCGGCTCAAAAATGCTCATGCGGCCGGAAATGGTCATGCGGCCCAAAAATGCTCATACGGCCAGAAATGGTCATGCGGCCGAAAAATGGTCATGCGGCCAGAAATGGTCATGCGGCCCAGAAATGGTCATGCGGCCAGACACTATTCATCGTCGCTGCCAGAATCAGGACAGATGAACATAAAAGTTTGACCAAAATTGTTTTGGCCATAACTTCCTCAAATCAAGTCGAAATCTAACTTTTCAAAGGTCAAAATTGGATAGAATTGAATTTCCTACAACATAGGACCATTAATTTTTGAAAACAACCAAGTTTGATAGATCAAAACCATGGAAACCCATAGAACCCTAGTTTTAGAAACTTAGATCTACACCAAACTAGCCATTAAAATCAAAAACTCCAAGAACTAAACTTGTAGAGAATGAAGAGAAGAACAATATAGACAAATAATATCAAAGAAAAATCAAGAAATGAAAATGCAATAATCTCTCCATTTGGTGTAAGATGTACTTGCCTATTGGTTGGGAGGAAAAGAAATAAAAAGAGTGAATGAGGAAAGAGAGTGAGGAAGAGAATATATATAGGGGTTGGGTTGACTCAAAGAAACCCTAAGCTTAAGCATGCTCTTAACCACATGACTAATGACATGTTAAATGCTACATGATACAACTAATTAAATTAATTAAATAAAATTTTAACCACAACATGGTTCAGAAATCCTATCATCGAAATAGTGAACCACGCCTACAACCAAACAAGGACAAGGGGTGGCACACTATTTCGCGACGAGATACTGTTCCATGCCATGGCTAGTTTACAAATACATGATACATACATTCAAGATACAGGTGCCAGATACCATATACAGGAAAAATCAAAAATTTACGTATTCCGAAAATGGGGAGTGACATCTCTACCCTTCTTAGAAAAATTTCGTCCTCGAAATTTCGATAAGGCTAGTCGAGCGTGCTCTCAGATCATGGAATACACTCATGACATATAACAAGCACAATTATCAAACAACACATGGCACATGAACAGTTTAAGAAAGCAAGAATAATTAAGTAACAGCACAAACAATAATCATACCCTAGAAGGAAATGATTGGAGACATACGAATGAAATATGCCTCTCAAGTCAGGTAGGAATTCGTCCTCGAGGTCCTACATTGACTCCCAAAGTGGACAAGGGTCAACGCTTGAGATAAGTCGGTACCAATGACCAAATCAAGAACGAGACTCTGCCCAGGACGTACTCTCGTAATCAAGACACATGATGAATATCACGTATCACATGATACGAGAGCAGATGAGTGAGACGAGAAAGTCACCTTCACTCTTCGAATATAAAACTCAAGGAATTATAATAAATAATACTCAAAACTTACCCAAAATCTGACCGCCTTCAGCCAATCTCTGCTCTAATACTCCAAATTCTTCTTGCCTTTGACCCTGCTGGACTCTCTGCTGCTGCCTTCCCTGGCCCTGCTATTGTGGCCTCTGCTATCCTTCCTGATGTTGTGCTTGTCGATACATCTGAGCTTGTGTCGATAATGGACGCTGGGCTAACAGCCTTACTGTCGATATTGGTCTTCCATAAGGTGTTGCCACAAGGGATGGTGGTGATGAGAACTGTCGAACCGGCCCTCCTGGCCTCCGCATCAACGGGCAGGTAGCTAGTCTATGGTCTGAATTGCTGCACCTCATGTACATGCCATTCGCTACCCTACACACATCCCTAGAGTGTCCTCTCTTGCCACAATAAGAACAACCATTTGGCGCCCTCCGGCACCATTGCTGATGCCCCGGTTGCTGCTGTAGAGCTTGAGTCATTGTCGTTGTATCAGAGCCACAACGATCATGCCTCCCCACAAGCCGCATCATCTCCAAGTAAAGTCCTTGTTGGATACGCATCTCTCTTTCTAATGCTAACTGAAGTCTTCGGTTGAGCAAAAGATCATGTTCCTGCTGACGCTGCTGGGATGCCAACAACCCTCTGATGATCTGTAATAGTGCAGGTGCGTCTAGTGCTACTGGTACTACCGGCATCACTGGAGGCACGGGAACCTCTGGCCTCTATGGCTCAACTGGCTCATGCTCGGTAACATTTTCGATGGGAATCTGTCCAGGTAGAGGGGCTACCCCTTGCTGATCTCCAACTAGTCCCTGATCTACTGGATTCTTTCCCATGCCGGCTCCTCCAATAGCCGAGAATGATGTGACCCTAAAGGAAAGGATACAATGCATCAAAAGACATGACGGGAAGGAATCGAGGATGACAATCAAGTTAGCAATCAAGGTGGGAGAAAGAGAAAACGAATCAGGAGATCAAGGGGAACATGTTTTGATTGAGACTCCTATAATCGCAAACCCCACAAGTCTGAAAAACAGACCTTGCATGGGCCACCACTAAAACCTTGTCACGCCCCAGTACCGGAATACTGAGACGGACTAGGCCAGCTACACCGTATGAGGTATATAAATGTCATACGGCGATGGTGGCTGTCAAGAGACTAGGGGGTGCATGCTACAATCAGGTCTCCTATGGTCCCACAGAGCATCTATGTCTCAATCAATCAAAACAAGAACCAGTAAATAATGATCATATAAGACAAAGCAGTAAGGCGTCCCCGACGCTTCATCAGAATAATTTATGAGTCTAGCTATACAAAATGATGAGCTAGTTCCGAGAGTCAATAGTACATAACTATAGTCAGCTGCAGTCTTATTTAATTACAATTATGCAAAGGAAACTAGTGTCCAGAACTGTTGGCTAAACAAGTGCCGGTGGCTAAATGCCAAGTACAAAATAGAAAATATCAGAGCGGTGAAGAAGAAACCTGTAGTGTCCTGCTCCTAGCGGTTCACTATGTAAGGCTTGTGGCTTGGCTAACTCGGTCGGAACCGAGTATTGGGGAAACTTACCGTCGGCACCGAATCGATCACGGACAAGTGCATAAGAACCTTTCCAACTAATGGATTGGTTTCTCTTGAAATGCGTCCAAGAGTTTTCTCTGGATGTTTTTGCTGCTGGTTTTGTCGCTTGGTTTTGATGGATGCTTTTTTTGACGATTTTCGATGATGTGATTCTTGCCCGTTTTCACCGATTTGCATAGCATTCATTCTTGAGAATTCTGAGAGAAGAGAACACAACGAGATAGATTATTAATCAAACTTTTGGTGCCAATGAAAACTGACGCGTGACAGAAGGCTAAGCGTGCAAGTGTTCCTCTCTCTCTTGGCGATTCTCTAATTTGGTGAGTGTGGATCTCTGTGGTGGTATTGTCCCTCTCGCTATTCCTTCATGCCAACTAAATAATTGTCTTGCAACATCCGTTGATCGATATTAGTTGCTAATGCCACAAGTCAATACCACTAAGAAGCTAGAGATTGAACATTGAACATTGAAATGAATGCTAGTCCATAGAACATTGAAAGAATTGATTACACTGTTAACAACAATGAGAATTATGCTTGTTCCTTGAACATTGAAATGTGGGAAATAAATTGATGCCTGAGATGTTGAATATGAGAATGCTGCGTATCTAATGTTGGCTTATTAACACCATGCAATTGTGTACTGTTGAGTCGGTTATGCATTCGCGTGGTCATGGACGTCTTTGTGTACAAGGTTTGAGTAGTTTCCTCGGGACGGTACTTGGGGCACCGGGGACCGGCTCGACCTAGGGGGAAACAGTTGGTCGTGCTATGGTGGCACGAGGTATTGCGGGACATTCGACTAGGCTTGCAACCTACTCTGGAATGGTACACCGTAATACCCGTTGGAAAGTCCTTTATGGTGCAGTCTCACCAACGACCCAGTCCGAATGCATGCTAACGACTGTCTTATGCAGGGGCAGTAAGTATATTATTATTATCCTGTATCTTGTGCAGGAAAGCTGGATTCGGCCAATGGTAAAGTAAACATGGTTTATTCCATGTTATATTATTGTGATTTACTCTGAATGTTGCATGCCCCTAATAAGTTCATATCTTTAAAATGCTTGTCATTAATAAAATGTTGGTTTAGCTGAGTGGGCCAATGGGGCTCACCAGCGCATTGTTATAATGTGCTGACCCCTCCTCCACAGGTACTGGAGAAGGCTCAGGCGCACGTCCGAATTAAAGCTTTCTGAACTGCTGTTTTCTTTCAAGTTGTTTTCCCTAAAGACGCACAAAGTATTACAGAGTTTTCAAAAGATAGCTGCTTATATTTCAAAGTACTAAAGGGGCATGATGTATGGAACGAGAAGTTATTTCATGGCAGCCTATCAGTTGTACTTCTTTTCATGAATCAATGTAGCCGAAATGGCATTTCAAATATCATTGAAAAAAGCTGTATTCTGACTACAATTATGAATAAAATGAGTATTTCTTCTTCCTATATTGTGTCTCAATATTTCCGCAACTGTGGCTTACTTTCAAATGTTTCAAAGTGATTTAAATGTGCATGTTCTAGCCTTGTACAAGTGCAACTCCAGACTTGTACGGCATCACGCCTTAGCGAGGACGATCGATTCGGCGTGAATCGAAGCAAAGCGAGCGATTCCTCGAATCGGGGCATAACAAGTTTGTATCAGAGCACGATTTAGAATCCTCGGATTTCAAAAAAAAAATATTTTCAAAAGGAAGTCTTGATGCAAATTTTCTCGATTGATGGTGTCGATAGCGCTGGCATGAAATAATGTTCCATACAATAAGCCCATAAATATTTTATGAGTGCTAATGGAATTATTTCTTTGTTGTAGAATGACTAAGGGCGATAGCTCAAAGACGAATTCATCGTCGGATCCGATTGAGAAACTGATTAAGCAAATGGAGGCTCAAAGAAAGCAGAGCGAAGCTCAACATCGCGCGCTTCAAGAGCAGCTTCAGTATCAGTTTCAGGAGCAGTTGGATGCTCAACAAAAACAAGTGGATAGTCTGACTCAGATTGTCACTAAGCTGACGGCCGATTCTAATGTTTCTGCAAAGGCCGCAGTAACCGAGACCGTGGAAGTGCCGGCGGAGAAATCTGAGACGCCGACACGAAAGAGACCGAGCTTCAAGTTCTCTGAATTTAAAAGTTGCGACCCGCCTGAATTTAATAGAAAAGAGGAGCCAGACGAGGTGATGGGCTTCTTGAATACACTGGAGGGCTATTTCCGAATGTTAGAGATTCAGGGCAGTAAGAGAGTGGAGTGTGCCGCTGTACAACTTCGTCTCAAGGCCCAGGAATGGTGGATTTCGTAGAGACAGGCACTTTGCAGAAATAATCAGGATTTAAAGATGTCTTGGGAGACCTTCAAGCAGGCTTTCATTGTCCAATTCATTCCACCTGCTGTCCGTCAACAAAAAGAGAATGAGTTCATTGCACTTCGACAAGGCAGTATGTCAGTGCATGACTACGAGACAGAGTTTTTGAAGAGAGTCGCATTCGCTGGGTACATGGTACCGAATGACGACGCCAAGCGAGAGAGATTTGTGCAAGGCTTGAATGAGGGCCTGGAGTGGGATGTTCTAAGTCGGAAGTGTACGTCTTATCGAGAGGCGTATGAAACAGCTCTTGAGATGGAGAGATTTCATCCACCTGGCCGTGGAACAACACTACGCAACCAGGGGAGCAACCATAAACGACCCTTAACTGCAGAGAGGAATGACGTTCCTAAGCGTCATAACGCTGGCAAGAATAGAGGTGAATATCAAGGACCGCGTTGCTTCAAGTGCAACCGGTATGGGCATCGGCAAGCAGAATGCCGAGCCGGATGCTTCAATTGTGGCGGCATGGGCCACAGGGCATCTGAATGCAGAAAGGGAAAGAATCAGAATCCCTTACGGGATCAGCACTATAATCATCGTGGACCAAACAACAATCAGTATCGGGGGAACAACAGTCAAAATCGTGGCCAAGCGCCACCAGCCTTACCAGCTCCGAACGGGAATGCACCGAATCAACAACAAGGTGGGCAAGCAAGGGTTTATGCCTTGACTCAGGCAGAGGCCCAGACCGCAGAAAATGTTATAACAGGTTTGTTGTTGTACAAAGGCATACCTGCAAGGGTACTTTTTGATTCTGGCGCTACTCATTGCTTTATCTCTTCTGATTTTGCAATAGAAAATAAATTTTATATGACTCAACTAAAGTCAGCTTTGTGTGTTAGTACTCCTTCGGGAGTAGATATGCTTGCAACTTTGATTTGCAGGAACGGCTATATTAAAATTGGAGGCAAGACTTTATCTTTGGACGCAATTGTACTCGACATCAAAGAGTACGATATCATATTGGGAATGGACTGGCTCAGCGCCTGTCATGCGACTATCGACTGTGCGGATAAGAGAGTTGTGTTTCGCCTACCCGGGGAAACGGAATTCTCTTATTCGTGCGGCTCGGCGTTCCAAGGACCCATGGTCATATCAGCAGTTACAGCAAGGCACATGTTGTACTCAGGGTGTGAAGGCTTTCTCGCTTCTGTCCAAGACACTCGAATGAAGAGTGTAGGCTCGAATCAGACCGAAATTGTGGCAGAGTTTCCCGATGTATTTCCGAACAAGATACCTGGGATACCGCCGGATAGAGAAATTGAATTCACAATTGACACATTTCCGGATACTCGTCCGATATCTAAGGCACCGTACAGGATGGCACCGACAGAATTAAAGGAACTAAAGGTGCAGCTACAAGAATTACTAGACCGGGGATACATTCGCCCAAGTGTATCTCCATGGGAAGCTCCAGTGCTATTTGTGAAGAAGAAGGATGGGACGATGCGGCTGTGCATCGATTACAGAGAACTAAACAAGGCAACCATCCGTAACAAGTATCCCTTGCCCAGAATAGATGATTTGTTCGATCAGCTACAAGGGGCGACCGTGTTTTCAAAAATCGATCTTCGTTCAGGATACCATCAGTTGAAGATCAGACCCGAAGATGTTCCTAAGTCAGCATTCCGTACAAGATACGAACATTATGAGTTTTTGGTCATGCCATTCGGCTTGACCAATGCTCCAGCAGCCTTTATGGATTTAATGAATAGAGTGTTTCGACCGTTCTTAGACAAGTTTGTTGTTGTGTTCATCGATGACATCTTGATCTACTCAAAGGACAGGGAGACTCATGTCGAGCACTTGAGAGAAGTACTTCAGACGCTGCGGGATAACCAGCTTTATGCAAAACTAAGCAAGTACAAATTTTGGATGAACAGCGTGTCATTCCTTGGACATGTTGTTTCGGCGGAAGGTGTTGCCGTCGACCCAAAGAAGATTGAGGCAGTGGTAGACTGGAAGCAGCCTGCATCAGCTAGTAAAATACGGAGTTTCCTTGGTTTAGCCGGGTACTACCGTAGATTTGTGAAGGACTTCTCGAGAATCGCCTCGCCTTTGACTCGCCTGACTCAAAAGGGAGTCGTATTTAAGTGGACGGACGACTGTGAGAGTAGTTTCCAAGAACTCAAGCAGCGGCTCGTCACGGTCCTAATTTTAGCACTCCCGGAAGGCTCTGAGGGATTTCAGATCTACAGTGACGCGTCGGGACTTGGTTTGGGATGTGTTCTCATGCAACGCGGGAAGACAATATCTTATGCTTCGAGACAACTCAAACAGCATGAGAAGAATTACCCAACACATGATTTGGAACTGGCGGCGATTGTGTTCGCGTTGAAATTGTGGCGACACTATCTCTATGGTGTGTCCTGCGAGATCTTCACGGATCACAAGAGCCTGAAATATATATTCACACAGAAAGAATTGAATTTGAGGCAGCGGCGTTGGTTAGAATTGATCAAGGATTATGACTTGACAATCTCCTACACGCCGGGTAAAGGAAATGTTGTAGCTGATGCCTTGAGTCAGAAATTTGTTGGGTCCCTAACAATAGCAAAAGAGGTACTACGGGATCTTGAAGAGATGGACATCGAATTCAGGATCCGTCCGCAGAATGTACAGTTGGCTCAATTGCAACTTGAGCCGAGTCTCCAGGGAAGGATTAAGATTGCTCAGAAGGATGACCCGTTTCTGCAGAAGATACGCGAGTTGATTCTAGTAGGAAAGGCGTCAGACTTTACCATTAAAGATGACACTATTCGTGTCAAGGAAAGATTGTGCGTCCCTAAGGATGAGGATATCAGGAAGGAAATACTGACCGAGGCTCATTTCGCGAAGTACTCCTTGCATCCGGGAAGCACGAAAATGTATAAAGATCTGCACACCACATTTTGGTGGCATGGCATGAAGAAGGATGTGGCTCTTTTTGTGTCACAATGCATGGATTGTCAGCGCGTAAAGGCCGAACATCAACGGCCAGGCGGAGAACTACAAAATTTAGCTATTCCACTTTGGAAGTGGGATAATATCTGTATGGATTTTATCGTCGGCTTGCCAAGAACTCAGAAGGGAAATGATGCGATTTGGGTTATCGTAGATAGATTAACCAAGTCGACACATTTTATTCCAATAAAAGTTACATGGGGAGTAGAACGGTTGGCTCAGATCTACATAAACAAAATTGTCCGATTGCATGGGGTGCCAGCTTCTATAGTATCGGATAGAGACGGAAGATTCTTGTCGCGATTTTGGATAAGTCTGCACTCGGCTTTGGGCACAAAGTTGAACTTCGGTACAGCTTACCATCCGCAGACTGATGGTCAGATAGAGAGGGTAAATCAGATCCTTGAGGATATGTTGAGATTGTGCGTGCTCGACTCGAAGACAAATTGGGACGCGCATCTCACACTAGCAGAATTTGCCTATAACAACAGTTATCAGGCAAGTATCCAAATGACCCCGTACGAAGCCTTATATGGACGGAAATGTCGATCACCGATATGCTGGGATAAAGTCGGTGAACGGCAAGTGCTCGGACCAGAACTTGTGGAACAGGCCGTCGAGAGGGTTCGCTTAATTCGAGAAAGACTTAGAGTTGCTCAAAGTCGACAAAAGAGTTATGCGGATGTTCATCGACGACCTTTGGAATTCACAGCAGGCGATCATGTCTTCTTGAAGGTCACACCCATGCGAGGTGTGATGCGGTTTGGGATGAAAGAAAAGCTAAGCCCGAGATTTGTCGGACCATTCGAGATTTTGGAGAAGGTAGCCTCAGTGGCTTATCGACTTGCACTACCTCCGGCTCTGGCTGATGTGCACGATATCTTCCATGTATCTCAACTTCGGAAGTACGTGCATGATCCAAGTCACGTAGTGAACTTCGACCAGCTGCAGCTGAGCGCTGACCTATCCTACACTGAAGAGCATGTCCAAATTTTGGACAGAAAAGAGAAAGTTTTGCAGAATCGGACAGTATCCCTGGTCAACGTGCTGTGGCAGAACCATGCTGTAGAGGAGTCGACATGGGAGTTAGAGGAAGAGATGCGGGTGAAATACCCTTCGTTGTTTGATAATTTTGAGGTAGGACTTTTGCTTTAAGTTTCGAGGACGAAACTTTTTCTTAGTGGTATATTATGTAGTGTCCCGCTCATAGCGGTTCACTATGTAAGGCTTGTGGCTTGGCTAACTCGGTCGGAACCGAGTATTGGGGAAACTTACCATCGGCACCGAATCGATCACGGACAAGTGCATAAGAACCTTTCCAACTAATGGATTGGTTTCTCTTGAAATGCGTCCAAGAGTTTTCTCTGGATGTTTTTGCTGCTGGTTTTGTTGCTTGGTTTTGGTGGATGCTTTTTCTGACGATTTTCGATTATGTGATTCTTGTCCGTTTTCATCGATTTGCATAGCATTCATTCTTGAGAATTCTGAGAGAAGAGAACACAACGAGATGGATTATTAATCAAACTTTTGGTGCCAATGCAGACTGACGCGTGACAGAAGGCTAAGCGTGCAAGTGTTCCTCTCTCTCTTGGCGATTCTCTAATTTGGTGAGTGTGGATCTCTGTGGTGGTATTGTCCCTCTCGCTATTCCTTCATGCCAACTAAATAATTGTCTTGCAACATCCGTTGATCGATATCAGTTGCTAATACCATAAGTCAATACCACTAAGAAGCTAGAGATTGAACATTGAACATTGAAATGAATGCTAGTCCATAGAACATTGAAAGAATTGATTACACTGTTAACAACAATGAGAATTATGCTTGTTCCTTGAACATTGAAATGTGGGAAATGAATTGATGCCTGAGATGTTGAATATGAGAATGCTGCGTATCTAATGTTGGCTTATTAACACCATGCAATTGTGTACTGTTGAGTCGGTTATGCATTCGCGTGGTCATGGACGTCTTTGTGCACAAGGTTTGAGTAGTTTCCTCGGGACGGTACTTGGGGCACCGGGGACCGGCTCGACCTAGGGGGAAACAGTTGGTCGTGCTATGGTGGCACGAGGTATTGCGGGACATTCGACTAGGCTTGCAACCTACTCTGGAATGGTACACCGTAATACCCGTTGGAAAGTCCTTTATGGTGCAGTCTCACCAACGACCCAGTTCGAATGCATGCTAACGATTGTCTTATGCAGGGGCGGTAAGTATATTATTATTATCCTGTATCTTGTGCAGGAAAGCTGGATTCGGCCAATGGTAAAGTAAACATGGTTTATTCCATGTTACATTATTGTGATTTACTCTGAATGTTGTATGCCCCTAATAAGTTCATATCTTTAAAATGCTTGTCATTAATAAAATGTTGGTTTAACTGAGTGGGCCAACGGGGCTCACCAGCGCATTGTTATAATGTGCTGACCCCTCCTCCACAGGTACTGGAGAAGGCTCAAGCGCACGTCCGAATTAAAGCTTTCTGAACTGCAGTTTCCTTTCAAGTTGTTTTCCCTAAAGACGCACAAAGTATTGCGAAGTTTTCAAAAGATAGCTGCTTATATTTCAAAGTACTAAAGGGGCATGATGTATGGAACGGGAAGTTATTTCATGGCAGCCTATCAGTTGTACTTCTTTTCATGAATCAATGTAGCCAAAATGGTATTTCAAATATCATCGAGAAAAGTTGTATTCTGACTACAATTATGAATAAAATGAGTATTTCTTCTTCCTATATTGTGTCTCAATGTTTTCGCAACTGTGGCTTACTTTCAAATGTTTCAAAGTGATTTAAATGTGCATGTTCTAGCCTTGTACAAGTGCAACTCCAGACTTGTACGGCATCACGCCTTAGCGAGGACGATCGATTCGGCGTGAATCGAAGCAAAGCGAGCGATTCCCCGAATCGGGGCATGACAAAACCCACTCATGGTCCCTGGCGCCCATACTCCTAGTGTGCACCATTGTTCGGATGGAAAGCTGGATCCTCTGGAGCTGCTACGAAATCTGGCCAAACAAAACCAGCGGGGTCAGGCCCCGATTAGCAAGTACCACAAGGGAGCACAAAAGAGTGAGATAAATCCAATGAGTTAAATAAGACCTGATTCACGAGTTATAGGCTTATACCATATCATCGAGACAATACGACACCCTTACAACCAAACAAGGACAAACGGTGCCAATATCGTGCCGAGATAAGATATATCCTATAACCATTGGCAGGTAAAAAGGGCTTCTGATCGCGACTTTGGTCCATAGCCTATCGCAGCACAATAGTCCAACCCAACAACCAAACAAGGACATGGGTTGGACCACGCACCACGATAGTCCATGTTCCTCGGTAGCTAACAGAAGAAAATATATCACAAACAAGTCAGCTTACAAGCGGCCAATCAATCCTACGGCTTTCTATGATTTGCCTGGATTATCCCAGTAATGCAATATATAGGAATCCTCAAATCGTGTCAACCCAGCAGGGCTAGCCAAACCATTATATACAAGTAAGCACAAAATGCACCGGTCCCTCGAAAGGCCACCGCGCTAGAATAAGCAGTAATGGTTCTAGCTCTCCTATAGGAAGAGCTGGCTCGGCAGTCACAAATCAGATACAGTACTCCACTAGTGCGGATGACTATACAGTATCCGAGGCAGCCAACCCGACGTGCCAGAACGGGACCCAGGGCGGCTGGTGACGTACGATCTCGAGATTCTGTTCCCTCCCAATGCTTCTACCAATTTAAGTTGCTTAGATTAACCCTATCTCGATATTGGAATTACATGTCGTGGTCACATGGTCATCCTCCTATATGTCGTACCATAGCACGTGTACCCTAAGTATGAATCCACATCGGCTCAATCTAGATCTATGCTTAGTGTAATGCATCAAACAATAATCAACAAACCACAATACTTATTACTGACCAATTACCATGACTGTGCTGGAAGGTACACATGTATTGACATATAACACGAATGATCACTTAGCACGTAGAGTCACACCTCAGTGCACTCATTAAGTAGCACCGCAGTACATACTAATATTGTATCTCAATACACACTTAGAACATGTACCAGCACGTATACAGGTAATCAGGTCAGGAACACGGTCAAGTCAGGAAGTCACGTGGACCCCTCGTGACATAAAAGTCACATGTAAATTTTGGTTAAAGTGAGACATGAAGGTCCTTGAAGCCAAGACAAAGATCTACAACTTTCATGTTGGAAGTTTGGAGAAATTCTGGCCACAGATTAGTCAAAAAGAGCATCAAACAATCAAAATCAGCCAAAAATCAGCCTTATGCGGCTCAAAATTTCTTATGCGGCTCAAAAATTCTTATGCGGCTCAAAAATGCTCATGCGGCCAGAAATGGTCATGCGGCCAGAAATTCTTATGCGGCTCAAAATTGCTCATGCGGCCAGAAATGGTCATGCGGCCAGAAATTCTTATGCGGCTCAAAAATGCTCATGCGGCCAGAAATGGTCATGCGGCCCAAAAATGCTCATACGGCCAGAAATAGTCATGCGGCCAGAAATTCTTATGCGGCTCAAAAATGCTCATGCGGCCAGAAATGGTCATGCGGCCCAAAAATGCTCATGCGGCCAGAAATGGTCTTGCGGCCCAAAAATGGTCATGCGGCCAGAAATGGTCTTGCGGCCCAAAAATGCTCATGCAGCCAGAAATGGTCATACGGCCAGACACTATTCATCGTCCCTGCCAGAATCAGGACAGATGAACACAGAAGTTTGACGAAAATTATTTTGGCCATAACTTCC
>JANAVB010002395.1:17170873-17188373 GCA_029216955.1 Iris pallida
ATTTCTTCTACGGAGATATCCTTTTGGAGGCTGGCATTTCCCGCCTCCGTAACCACCCTCTTACATGTGAGCTCGGGGAAGTGCAACCTGATCTGGTCTTGGTTGTAAAGGTCCATGTAGAACCGAATAGCCTCCGTAGCAATATCCTTCTCCTCCGTCAAACTGGAACCATCAGCTCCTAAAATGTGGCCAACCGAGTTACGATTTTGACGTGCTCGGATGGTTGCATGAAAGAATTTCGTACATCTATCTCCGTCGCGAAGCCATGAGCATTTAGCTCTTTGTTGCAATTGGACTTCCTCAGTAAACCTGCATTTCCGGGCGGCCTCCTGGAGATTTACTTCGCTTTCTGCTAAATTACCGTTCATAGGATCCTTCTGGAGTTCGTCCTGGACGAGCTTCAGCTCATTCTCCAGGGCTTCGACCCGCGGCTTTGGGCGATCCTTGTTCCATGATTTTAAAGCATACTTGATTGATTTAAGTAAATGCACAAAAACATACTGACGCGTACCTGTCTTGACATTACACATACCAGATGCTACTGCTTCTTTGTACCCCTCCTGGTGAGGCCAAGCATTGTAAAACCGGAAGGGAGATCTCTTCACTCGTTGGACATCAACTAATCTGATTAATATTGGCGCGTGGTCACTTAAGCCTTTGTGCAATCCTTCCGCCTTGCTATGAGGGAAAATTTCTAGCCATTTATAGTTACACAGAGCCCTGTCTAGCTGACAGCATATGCGACCTTCCACCGAGCTATTATCCCTCGTCCATATGTGTCCCGTTCTCTCCAAGCATGTGAGTCCCGAAGCCAATAGACAGTCTTGAAAATCAGCCAGGATGGAAGCAGGTACCTGTCTCCCTCCCATCTTTTCGTCTTCTGTCAAGATGGCGTTGAAGTCCCCACTGAGAATAATAGGAATGTGATCACCCACCTCCGCAGCGACCTGAATAAGATCCTTCCATAGCTGGAATCTGCGACGACGGTCGTTGTGCCCGTAGACTGCCCCGACCCACATTTTAAATCCACCTTTATTGGTCAGTTCCACAGTGATAAGTTGTTCAGACATAAATTTAACATGTCCCGTCCAGACACGGGTATCCCAGAGCACCCATACACGAGCCATCTCACATAGATGAAGATTATGTGTCGACGCCCAATGATGAGGTACCCGACTGCTAAGCTTGCCCGCAGACTTTATTTTACTTTCCAAAATTGCGACAATGTTGCAATTGTTAATCTTCACCCTCTCTTGTATCTCTCTCCACTTCCCTATGGAGTTCGTTCCGCGAACGTACGTTCCACGAGAGAACCGTCATCTAGCAACGTTGATTGTTGTCCTCACCACTCCGGTCGTTCTCCCTAGGACAAGTCGGAGAACTACCGTATTCTACCATTTGCATCTCCATCTGTGTTTCTTGTTTGAAACTTTCATCTCTGGCCTGTTTCTCTGCCAACAAGGCCTGCCACTTTGGGTTGTCTCTTGTGAGCCCTTCCCCACTATCGTTATGGGTCCTCCGTTGTCCTCCTTGGGAACACTCCGATGGCTCATCTCTTCTTCTCGACTTGTGGCTCGACTCGTCCATTACTTCCACTTCATCCCCCTGTGCCTCTGTCTCCAATCCTCTCGGTCGAAATTCGTTGTGGTTTGGAGCTAACACCATAGCTAATGAATCCTCCATGTTCCTTGTTATGCCACTGGAAACCCCCTCAGGTCCGTTTCTCTTACCCAGGATTGAAGAGTTAGGCGCTGCAATGTCAGCAGTATCCATGTCTACCATGGAATTATGATCCTTCGGGTATTCATTCTGGGAGCCAGCAGGAAGCACCAAATCCCCTTGAGAACCTACTCGAGCAGCTATTGGGTCTCCTCTGTTCTCCTCCTCCGCCTCCCCAGAGGGAGTCTCTTGGTGTTCTGTATCACAACAATTCAGCTTGGTATGTCCAAAACATTTACATAACTCACACGAGGGAGGAACCCATTCATACTCCACATCCTGCTGAAGCCAGTTTCCATTAGGAAGGACAATATCGATTTTCCTCGGGAGACAATCATTGGCCGTTATTTCAACGAATATCTGAGCATAGGAGAGCCGTTGTCTTCTCGCTATGAGGATATCGGTCCGGAGAGGTTTACCCACCATGCTAGCCAACTTTATTATGGATGGGATACTCCATAGCTGAGGTGAAAGCCAAGGTAACCAGATCCATATTGGTACCGCAGTCAACCTATCTTTCTCAAAGTTTGAAGCCGGCAACCATTTTTTGAGTACAACGAGGCGTCCATCAAACGTCCAGGGTCCCCCTTCCAGTATCCGGATCAGATCCTCTTCTAATGCAAACTTGATAAAATAGAATCCGTTTTCCCGCGAGAAAATTTCCATATCGCCTTTTGGACGCCATACTCTCAATGCGTAAGCCTTAAGCTGGCCATAGAAAGGCTTATTCCCCATCACATATAAGACGAGCGTGCTCTTCCAGTATTCTGTCGTCTCCTGGATATCCTCATTGGTTATCTCAGCCACCTTCGTCCCATTAATAACGCTGGGCTCCACATATTGCAAATCCACCTCTTCCTGCACCGGGGCAGGACGACAGATGTCCACCCATGAGACTGGTTTCGTTCTGGGGCCCCCTACTTCCGGTTGCTTGCCTCTCCTGCTCTCCAGGTTAGTCTCCTTCTCCCTTGCATCGAGCTTTTCAGTCAGTGCCCCGCTTATATTCCTCTTCTGCACGAAGTGCCCGCCGTTCTTTAGTATCGACGACGATCCCCCGTCCTTTCTATTCCCGATTGGTTGAGGATCCTTTCGCTGCCTTTGATCCCCCCATCGTCTTCCTTCCACCCTTGATCCGTGGGGAGCAACCCATGCAGGATAGTAGTTGGTCATTGCTTTCCCTTTCTTCTCCATTTGATAGTTCCTCCGGCGGCGGTCGACCGTGGTCCAGCCCCCGCCGGTCTCTCGCCCACCTTCGGAAGCATCCGTCTCCTCCCGCGAGTAATTATCTGCGGCCGCCGCAGACTTTGGCCCAGGATCGCCTGGTTCGCCTCCTCCCGCAAACCCTAACGCCATCGTTTTTATATTATATATATATATATATATATATATATATATATATATATATATATATATATATATATATATATATATATATATAATTTGAATTTCCGTTTTGTGTTGTAGATTTATAGTTGTGTTTAACATTTGTAAAAATATTTATTTGGTTTTATTATATTTGAATATTCCGTTACTTTATCTATACTTTGACGGAAAAATTGGTTGTGAAAAATTTACTGTAAACCCTAGACCGATGTCCATCATACAAAGGGTCCGTCCAAACCAAATTAACCCTACGCAAAAATCAAACCATTTTGGGTCGGTTCAGTTCTCAATAGAACGGTTCAGTACGGTTTGGTTAAACCGAAATGATCCGGTACACGACTGAATGCTCATTAATTACTAATGGCATCTTTGACATACAATTGAAGATGCAAGGAAGGCTGTACAGTCTATATTCCATCTGTCATTCCAATTCATTTACAAGAATGCTAATCAATGTTCTCATCTATTAGCATCTGATGCTCTTCTTTTTAATGTTTCTAATTCAACATCTCTTTTCACAGAGATGCCATCATGTATTGAACATCATGTTCTTTTAGACATGAGTTCTGTGACTTTTCCAGTTCAGTAATATATTCTTTGGTTTGTTATCAAAAAAAAAAAAGAGGCTGAGAGAGTATCTATAATGTCACAAATAAACAATGCTTCAATCTGCATAGCTGCTTGGATCACTTCTTCTCACCAAAGAACACCAATTTAAGATGCAGGTATGACGTTAGAAATTATCTAAATTTGATTCATAGTTAGCAGCAAAGTTGAGCTATAAAGGAGTCATCAAAAGTCCTGCCTTGATCAACTTTAAAAGCAAGTCCCTTCACAAAATTTTGCTGTTTATTAATGTCTTCAGTTTTGGCTTCTGTTCACTATATGTCTGAGGTCATAACCTCAAGTTTCAGTCTTTGAATTTAACTTTTATTTTATATATGCAGTATAAACTATGATCCCGTTTGGCTCACTGTAATGTAATCGTAATCGCAATGTATAATTTTTATTTTTTATTTATTTGATTACATTATCATTACAATTTGGCTCTGAACAATTTGGCTCTGAATTTAACTATATTCATTGCAATTTGCAGGGAATGGTGGTCATCAATTTACATGGATTGATAGCTCTGCTTGTTCCTAAACTGCCAAATCGTTACATAAGTACATAAGAAAATGCAGTATCCTAATGAGTTTATTTTTGTTCACCCACCAAAACTAAAATATTTGTTTACCCTCCAATAAAGAATTGACACGTGTCAAATCTTTTAGTCAAAATTACTTCGAATGTTTACAAAACCACTTCCAAAGTGGTTTATGTTGAGTGGATTTCACACGTGTCAATTTTTTGTTGGAGGGTGAACATACATCCTAGTTTTGGTGGGTGAATAAAAATGGACTCGTATCCTAATTGTTGGTAAACTGTTTAAACAGTACATAAGACATAATAAAACTTTTTTCTTTTCTTTTTTCCGATGATGGCAGGACTCGAACTGAGATCTCCCCAATAACCCACAGTAGAGGGCATAATAACTGAAAATCAAAAATTAAAAATAGAAGTCGCAACTCCAGCTCCAAATGTTGCATCTCAGGCTATAGGAGTAGAAATTATTCAGTTGGACGGGCTCACCAAGCAGCAGTGGCAAATGGTGAGCCCGTCCAATGCTATAATAACACATGATAATATTAAAAGTCAAAAAAGAAACTAATCAACAATTGTCAAATGTCACTAAGATATGATTACAACAAATAGTAATATATTATCATATGTCATTGTAGCATTGAACGGACTTACTATTCACTATTGCCACGTGAATAATTGCTCCTATAGGAGATGCCTAATATCAGCATAGGGGCCTTAGAGCATCTCCAACCCTATTGTGACTTTGGAAAAAAAGTTAATGCCACATAGGAATGACAAAATTTTATTCAAAAGTTCTTCTCCAATGCAATTGTCAAGTCAATTGTGAAGCTTATGTGGCAAAAATTAAAGAAGACATTGTGAAGTTGATTGTCTTGTTCTAGACAATGCACTTGACAATGTCTTCTCTTCCATGTCATCAATTATGAATAAAAAATATTAGAAAAAAGAAATAAGATGAGTAGTTGTCTTAAAAGTTGCCTTGGAAGTTGGAAAAAATATTTTTTATTGTCTTCTCAATACTTTTGCATTGGAGACAGTTTTTCTATCTCATTGTCTTTTGAGATATAATTTTGTCATATAAACAAGACATTGTCTTGTGACTCATGCCACATAGGAGCCACCTAAGACTCACAACAAGACAATAGGGTTGGAGATGCTCTTAAGGCTTAAACAAAGATTTAGAAAATCCCTAGAGCATGCAGAAGAGATTCCAGTTGTACTTGGCCCTACTTTTGTGTTGCTTGTACATTTCAAAAAGCAGACGGCTTTTGAAAGTAGAGCTCTGAATTTGATAAGTCTGTTCAAGCGCGAAAGCAGCTATCCCCACCACTTTTTTTTTTTTTTCTTCCCAGCACGTTCGGATTCAGTTAAATTGTTTGTCTTTCCGCACACAATTTTTAGCCGGTCGTCATATTATTTTGGACTTTTCGTACGGATCTTGTCCACACTGGCTTTGTCATCATCGTCCCACACGCACATCCTGCGCACTCCGCACGCTCCAGAGCTCCACGAGACGGCAATGACGTCTTTCAACGCCCGCAACTCAACGTCTCGCTTCGCCCACGATGCCGAAAGCGCTCCCGACGTCTTCACGACGCCTACGACAGTCGATACCGTCCATCCACCCATTCTACGCGCACGACGTCCTTACGACGTCATCTCGACGCCCTTACGGCCACACGACGGACCTCGTGGTTTTCCGTCATTTATACCCGTGGTAGAATGGTGTCGGTCCTCGACCGTCCGTACGACGTCCTAGCCGTTGAGTTTTTATGCACGGACGTCCCATTCTGGCCCACGCCAACTCAGATCGTAGCCATTTTTGTCAGTTCTCCGACGTTGTGGATGTCCCGCATCGATTGTTCAGAGTCTTAATTCGACAACCACATCCCATCTGGCATATCATTTTCATAATGAGAACAAAAAATTATAGGATAGGTCTCTACATAGAACATGTTAAACTCCTCTTTTCCAGAGTTCAATAATGGTTTCTGTCAGTTAAGACAAGGAAATTTATTCCGATGTGTTGTCAGAAGGAAAAAAAAGAAAAGCCAGATCGGGTCGTTAGAGAATCCTAATTGTCTTAAAGAATGTGGTGTTAACCTAATATGACAATAGGTTATAGAAGGTTGGCCTACAATATGTTTAGAGAGCTGCGTTGTCGTCTGTGGGCGGGTCTGTTCGTTACATGTCGCAGTCCCATTGGCAGATCAATCGACATGGGACCCATAAATATAGAAGGGGATAATGGAATGCGGCCACGCGGCAGGCAGACCAGCGCGCCTGCGAACAAGTTAGCTTTTTCCATATGTTTATGTAGCTTCCTTCTGAACACTTATCAAATAAAAATCCCAGTGAAGTTAAATAAAATCCAACTGGTTTTTCCACTTAGTCTAGCCTTGAGGATCTAGATGATGTTGTTACTGGTTTTTCTTTCTCAAACAAATATTACACTTGTTTTAGTAGCTGCTTTTTGATGTTGGTTATTCTTTCTCAGACAGATACTTACACTCGCGGGTTCTTCAGAAGTTTAACTCTCTCTTTTTTTCATGTTTTGTCCTGACCCAGTTGGGAAAACTAATATTTTGCCATTGTTATGTTCATTTGGTTAGACAAATAAACAATCTACATATTAATGCATCATCTGGTGATACTGATACACATAAACCACCAGGCTTTGTTTATCCTTTTGCAAGTTACAAGGACAAACTTGCAAAAGTAAGTTTGTGTAGCTGCTAGTCTTCATAGTTACAGATACTACATAGTTACAGAATCTACGCAGTATTTGTCTTAACACTGTTGTTGCTGCTGTAATTTTCCTTACACTGTTGTTGCATGGATACTACATTTAATGTGCTCTTGCTGCTGGCTTTGTTCCTATACGTATTCACATGCATTTGCACCAACATAGTTCAATACTCTTCTTATCTCTTTCTCTCATAAGTTAATATGAATGCGAAAATCGATGAAGACAAGAAATAAAAATCATCTATAAAACACATTCACAAAACCAACAACGAAAAGAATTAAACGAAAATAAACAGTGAAAAAGTTTGAGGAAGAGACTCTTATATATAGTCCATTCTTCAGCCAATCCATAGATACAAAGGGTCTCAATTCACTTTGTCTTGATCAATTGACACAAACATGCATGATTTCCCACATAATGCCCTAACCCACGGTTAGGAGCGGATCACTACATCCATCAGCTCCTTCCGGATGGCGTCGACCGTCGAGTCCGGACTAGCCTCCACAGGGTGATATATGCAGCAACATTCCGAGCAGTTTGGAGGACTCCACTTGTACGACACTGGCTGGTTGAGCGGCGACCATATGGTAGCCGGACCGGAACCTTCTCGACCAGGGTTTGGAGGGCCGAGACTTCCACTGGAACCCAAGCAAACATCCTCCTCTTCATAGAACAATAGCAGCATCCAGCCTCAGCGCCCCCACGATGCTGCCAACTTCCTTATCGACGGCCCTCTCCAAGGAGATTAAGGGATCCCATCTGTTGGTGACAGATCATCCATCAAGCATCCGTGGCCTATACTAACGTTCACGTGCGTTGCACGTATCCAAAAGAAATCAATAATTTTATTAATAAAGTATATGAAAATTTAAATTAATATTAGAATATTTTAAATATAATTTGAATATATTTTCATATGATTTGTTATTAATATTTTTTAAAATCTAGATATGTGTTTAGTTAGAGAAAATTATATATTTAGTTTAAACATAATTTTAATTTTAAATATATTCTAGTATCCGATGGTTTTTAAATTTTTTTTACGTGAGGTGGGAGGGTTCAGTTATCCACAGAAAATGAGAAAGTTAGTTAATTTTAAATTTTTTATCTTTCGTAATTTTTTTAAAAGAAAATTGTTGATAAATACACACGGCTTAGACGACTCAAGATTGAAAGCCCCTTTATATATACTAGTTATGTTGACATGCGTGGCACGTATAAAAAAATCAATTATATTATTAATAAAGTATATAAAATTTTAAATTATATAGAATATTTAAAATATAATTTTAACATATTTTAATATGATTTGTTATGATTATTTTTTTTAATTCTGGATATGTATTTAATTAGATAATATTATGTAGTTAGTTTAAACATAATTTTAATTTTAAATATATTATAGTACCGGGTGGTTTTTAATCTTTTACGTGAGTAGAAAGGATTCGGTTATCCACATAAGATAACAAAGATAGTTAATTTTGAACTTTTATTTTTTATTTTTAAAAATTTAATGGTTGATTATATACACACAGCTTAGATGGTTTAATTTGGAGCCGTTTTGAAGCCCCTTTTATATTAGTAGAGACTAGTAGAGACTAGAAGATGCACGTGTGTTGCAATTTATATATATATATATACACACTTCTCAGAGGTTGTTGGATTAAGCCACGGAAAAAACAATTTAATTTTTAGAGGAAATTAAAATTGGTGCCAGGCGGTGTGGGCCTCTTCTGGGTTGGGTATTGCAATACGGGCCTTTAGGCCAGGTGACGTGGGCCTTCAGGCCGGTGATATGGGCCCTTCAGGGTTAGGTTGTGCGGATACGCAGAATGCATGAGGACGTCAAGGACGTCGAGTACAGGTCGTCGAGTGCGATTGCGAGAATATATAAGAGTTGTGTGCGATTTGTAAGCCAATGCTTCAAGTCTGACAAAAATGTATCCAACAATTACATGTTTCGCGGGATTTTACAGGTATCCGGCAACTTGTTCGAGTTAGTATAACTTAAACTGTATAATGTACAGGGTTTAGTTTGACTGCACCTGCAAATGCATACATTGCACAAAACCAATCCTATTGGTCGTCTACGTGCGTTCAGGGACAGGAGCTTAATGGAGACTAAGAGGGACCATGCCCCCTTCCCCTCGCCAATTTTTTAATTTTCTAAATAAATATTTTAGTTTTAAATATTAACCCTTTCTAAAATACAATTTGACCCTAAAAAAATATGATTTATTTTTCTAAAATACAGCTTGTCCCTCAAAACATTTTAGTCAAGCACCGTCATTGTATGCGTTGGCATGTAAAGTAACCGAATAATAAAATACAAAGTTTCGGCAAATGGAGTCACCCCTACCCCAACCTCTCCACACACACACACACACACACACACACACACACACACACACTTTCTTTTACTGTGAAGCTTCAATCATGATGCTTGTTTGGTTGCAACATGCGAACGAAGGTGGTGGTTGGAGTTCATTACCATTTTGGCAATTGGAAACCCATTTTTTTTTCTCTTCCAATTACATAAACATGTCTAAGCCTTTCAATGAAAGATGGAAAGAATTGTCACAAGTAATGAACGAGTATGGTCCACATGAGAATTCAATGCGTGGCATGCATAATGTTGCCATAGTTAGCTCTGCTTTTCCCAATTTTCCAGTTTGAGTCACCTTTCCAGTTATTGAATTTAACAAAACCAATGCCTTTGTATTCCCATGTTCATGAAACTATTATATATATACTGACTAAAAATCTGAAATCAAGCAGAATTTTTTCTTTTTTGTTTCAATTTGTATATTGTGTTTTATTTTTATTTTTTATAATTGGATCTTTATTTCATTTAACTACCATTAATGGATGTGTCATGTGTATGTATTTAGTTTCAAAAATATTTATGTTATTATGGAGGATACTTACTAATCATAAATCGTGCTTGGTTGCTAACAAGGTTACTTATTTTCTTTCTACCAGAGTCCATCTAGAGTAGATGAAGAGTTTGGCAGGAAAATTTAGAAGTTCACTCAAAATAGAAGTAGGGGGACGATGCAAATTTTCAACCAAGAGAATCACACGAGTACATTTTTTTATCATTATGGAAGTCCATATTTTTTTTATCGAGTAGAGAATTTGAAGCACAACAAAGACAATAATAAGTTTCCTACTGTGGAAAAAACACAAACTTCTAAACGTCTAAGCACAAAGCTCTAAATCATGTTGGAGTGGGTGGGGTTCCCAACCTATGTGGAGAAGACTCCGGAGTGCGACGAACGCCGTCTGTGTCAGAGAAGCTCGGGGAGGTGACGAGACCAGTCGGAGAAGGCGAAGAAGCTCGGGAGCAGTCGAGAGGAGCTGCTGGAAGGAGGGGGGCAGAGTTCGGCCCGAACTCTGCCCCAGGACAGAGTTCTGGCCGAACTCTGTGTTCTGGTTCCAGAACCATTCTGGAGTCAGAACACAGAGTTCTGGACGAACTTTGTGTCGTCGGGACTGAAGCATTTTTCAGGGTAATTTTTCACCGCTGGATCACATCTGATGGTCCAGATTTTGCTGCGAATTAGGGGAGTTAATATTAGGTTATTCCTAACCCTAATCATTGTAGACAACACAAGAAAAGAGAGAGGAAGGAGGCAAGAGTGCCATTACAACTTTGAGAGAGAAGACGGAAGATTGAAGGTCTTTTTCGGAGGAGAATTGGATTTGGGTAATCTCTACTCGTCGTTCTTGTTCTTCGTAGCCTTGTAATCATTGTTCTTGCTTCCAAGTGTTGTGGAGATCCGATTTGGATCGGGAGAAGTTTGTAGAGGGTGTAATTCTTCTATTTCATTAGTGGAGGCTTCTCAGGGTTGGACCCCGATCGTCCCGTGGTTTTTTTTCCGCAAGGGTTTTTCGCGTCAAAAATTCTTTGTGTCTGTGTGGTTTGTTTTAGTGTTTTGGTTTGTGCGTTGTATTGCTCGGTTCTCTCGCAGGTACTCTCTAGTTTAGGAAAAGGCTTCCGTGTTTCTTTCCCAACAAAGTGGTATCAGAGCTAGGTTCTGGAATTCAGAAGGGTGTCAGGAGTTGACAGAAAAACTAGAGAGGAGAGATGGACGCGAAGCCGGTGCGCATGGTGAACCTGAACGGCACCAACTATCACTATTGGCGGAGCAAGATGAAAGATTTGTTGTTTGTCAAGAAGCTGCATTTGCCCATATTTGCATCCGAGAAGTCCAGTAATAAATCCGAGGAGGACTGGAAATTCGAGCATATACAGGTGTGCGGATATATCAGGCAGTTCGTTGACGAGAACGTGTACAATCACGTTGCCAATATTGAGCACACGAAGACGTTATGGGACAAGCTGGAATCTTTGTACGCGAAGAAGACCGGGGTAAACAAGTTGTTCCTGATCCAGACGATGATGGGTCTGCGGTACAAAGATGGGGTGTCTATTACGGATAAGTTGAGTGATTTCCAGGGCGTGGTTGACCAGCTATCTTTAATGGGAGTCGAGTTCGACGACGAAGTTCAGGGACTATGGCTGTTGTGTACGTTGCCAGACTCGTGGGAGACCGTACGAGTATCTATGATCGCTTCTGCTCCAAAGGGCGTGGTCAGTCTGGAGTTTGCCAAGAGCGGGGTGCTGAATGAAGAGATACGGAGACGTTCTCAGGGCACTTCATCCATGTAGTGTCCCGTCCCGCTCAGTCAATCGGAGGAATCGAAACGCCAACGGCGTTCGGACTTGGCATTGCAACGGCGACTCGAAGACATCGCTCAGGTGGGGTAGTTTCGGTGAACTCGCCTCATCTTTGTCTTCACATAATAAATCGCATGTTTTCAACTTGCGCATGTAGGCTTAATAATAAAAGAGACGAATCCACATAACTAAGAAAATAATTCCGACGGGTCGAATCGAGTTTAGAACATAAAAAACGTCCAACGGTCGGCTTAGAGTTGGTGCACAGCGTGCTTTGAAAATGACACTCGGTCCTTCGTCCCGTGGCTTGGAAGAAGGAAAGTTGGTCTTCGGTGCAAAAGCTCAGAGTTAGCCTAAGTCATAGGCGTCGCCCGCATAAACGCTTGATAAAGCGTCCACGGTTCCACGATGCAAGGCTTGGCATAGCCTTTACTCGTCCCTCGGGTTAAGTTGTAGGCTTGAGTAATGTTAGGCAAAGTTATGCCGGTCGACCTAAGTCATTCCAAGTGTTGTCCTGCTCTTTCTGTGGTTGTCAAGTTAAATAGTCCCACGATTCCAAGGCCCGTCATATGAGGTATGACTTGGACGATAACGTTGCGTAGAACATGAGTTGGTTTAAGGCACGAGCTACAGTTGGTTCAGTAAAAAGTTAGCCACGGTCTGTCGATACTTAAGGAACACGTTATGTTCAAGTTAAGTTGGAAGGTTATGCAGTAGCCGTTCCCTAAATTTAAAGAATGTTAAGTCTAAGCGATGGTTAGTCGCCGAGAGAAAATATGTCGGGACTGTAGGTCAGTCGCCGAGGCAACCCTGGTTTGGGCTCTGCAAAAAAAGTATGAAAAGTGGAATAAGTAAAGCAAAGGAACTACGTGATGATGATGAGACCATGCAATTACGTTAAGTCTAGAAGTTAGCGTAGGCGCGTGGTCATGGACAACTTGTCGACAAGGGCGATGTTTCTTCGAGCGGCAACCCGGGGCCACGGGACCGACTCGGTCTAGGAAGAAACACGGTATAGCCGAGCTAGGTAATAGGCAACCTGTGGCATCTGCCATCCCGATTATAATTTAGTGATATTTTTTTATTTGATTAGTTTATATTTAATTTTTCTATGATCATAGGAGCTGTGACTAAGCCCACAGGTGATTTATGACCAGCTTGTGGTCACATGATCTCTGGATAGGGTCTATAAGCATTTTATAGCTATAATATATTTTATTATGATTTTTAGACATTTTTATATATTTTAAAATATTTATTCTATGAATATTTATATTTATTAATGGCTTTTACAATTTATTTTGAGGCCATTTGTGACTATTTTGAGACCCAATATTTTTTTTAGGCTCTATTAGGTTAAATATATTTTCTGTATTTTTCTACAATTTTTTTGGATTTTTTTTTTGAATTTTTGGGAATTTTTATATAATTAAAACATATATAATTTATATTTTATAGGTTTTTGAAATTTACTGCGAGGTCACACGATGATATTTTGTGTTAAAATATTTTATTTATATTCTAGACACTTAGAAATATTTTCTAGAATTTTCTAGAATTTTTCTGGATTTTTCTGCAATTTATTTTGATTTATTTGGACTTAAAATGATTTTTAAATAATTTTCTGAATTAAATAAATAAATACCCAGAAATCCACCCAGGGGGCCCACATGTCGGCGCCAACTGCTACAGTGACTGCCTCTCTCTCTCTCTCCTATATATATTATTATAATCGCCCACCCTAATTAAATTCCAGCAACCTTTTGTGGAAGAACTCATCTAGGGTTTCCGACTTCCCGAAGCGATTTTTGCCAACTCCGACGTGCTTTTTGTGCGCCGTTTTTTTTGTTGGATTGAGTATCGGTTGTCCGAAACTTGACACGTTTTGGTATTTTTGAGATTTCGGGAGGACCGAAAATCGAAATCACGAACCGTTTGAACTTTCGGAAAGCTAACACCGATCTCTACGACATATATTTTTTCCAGAAATTAATTCGTTCATTTAGTATTTTAGTTATTCTGTTGAACTCAGAATTGATCGGTTGATCACCGTTTTGGTCACGATTAGCCATAACGGCAATATCTTTTGACCAAAGCGTGATTTTGCGGCACGGTTGATTCCAGCACACTCATGATGCTGAAATCTACCAAGGTGCACTTTCAAAATCTAGAGTTCACAGTGTTTGACTAGATAGTCAATGGCACGTCTCGATTTGTGTGCCATGGTTTCCAAAATTGGAAAACACGACTTGTGATGGCCAAACTTGCATGTTTAGATTATATTCATATTATTATTAGGTTAAATTAGGTTTTTAAGTGAATTATTCCAGAATTAATTATTATTAGATTAGTAACCCAACTAGCCACTATTCCATGAATTTAGAACTAGAATATTAGAATTGATTTATAGTTTTCGTGCACGGTTCATGGTGCGATATGTGTTATAGGTTGACAGCTCCTAGATCGGCATCCCCTCATCCTCGACTTGTGACTACGGTTTGTGCAAGGACCACATGCAAGTATACCTTGCCGAACATATACAGTATTTACATTGTTTTTCTCTCTCTATTGTATTCCTTTTCATATTGTCACATGATTTCCATATTGTGATTGGTTTGTCCTTGATTGTCTTACTTGTTCTAGATTACGTGCACGTATAGGATATTTGATATTGCTTGTCTATTAGTCTTCTTCATGTTATCGTGTTTTGTGATAGAGTTGCCAGTTCTACACCTTATTCTTGACTTGACTATTCTTGACTGGGAGTATCTTATATTGTACTACAGTTGAGATATACTATAGATTGGGAGTATCTTACATTGTACTACGACCTATAGCCGATTCTTTTATCATGATATTGCTTGATTGACCCAACTTGAGATATACTATAGATTGGGAGTATCTTACATTGTACTACGACCTATAGTATATATTTATTGATTGATTAACTTACAACACTATAAATTGGGAGTATCTTGTATTGTACTACGATTTATAGGAGTCTACTTGATCTTGTATCATTTAGGAGAGGAGACCGATACTAGAATTGGCTAATCTCGACTGAGAGTATCCTGCTTTGTACGTCAGTTGAAACACTATAGATTGGGAGTATCTTGTATTGTACTACAAGCTATAGGAGTTCTGATTGATAGTTAGCCAAGTCCAGTATTACATTTTCTCACGACTCGTCGTCCTTAGATGTTCTTCTTGCAGTGTTCTTATCCTCCATACATGTTATTTACTGTCATATTAGTAGGCATATTTTATGTATCTTGTTAGTCGTCTGAGGACCTGATGATCTCTTCAGGTAGCTAATTGCAATGAGTTAGTTAGCTGAGCATGTGGTAGTTAACTTCAATCGCATGATTCAGGTATTTTATTAGTGTTATTGATTTACTATCTTTCTCGTGCTTTTATGATATATCCTGCTTATCAGCTTAGCTTTATAGACTCATATTATTCTTGGAGTCTAATCGGACATATATGTTAGTGGGCTGCAGACCATGAACCATAATTGTTCATTCTTGTTTTACATGATTCTTGTGGATTGAGATATAGTTTAGATTAGACATGATACCCTACCCTGGACAGCTTATACGTATTCGAGTCGGGCTGGAGTTCGCTCGATACGTAGCTGGCTTGCTCACGCTCTCGCATCCCGAAAAGCGGGTGCGGGTCGTGACGCAACCGGTAGTTCGGGGACTTGCATCGGGGATCGCTACCTGCAGTGCAAGGATCCCGTTTGCCAGGCTATATCCACGATGGCTAGTTAATGCCAGTGACCTTTCATATAGATAATAAGTTGGCGAGCTGAGCGACAATCCGTATGCACGGTGTCGGTAAAGTTTTAAGGAAATGTAAGCACGGCATAAGTTGTGTTAAGAAGGTATGCGTGCACAATCTGCACCATGATTCAGGAGCCTAGGGTGTGTGTCACGACCCGCACCCGCTAAAAGGGCACGTGACGCGAAAACGCCCAGCCCTCACCGAAAAATCGGCGTGGAACACTGTGGATTTTTCTACTTCTAAACAGTTTATATATATAACAAAAACCTGTCGAGAATATGGTCAACTCCGAACGGAGGACAAGCAATGAATATATATATACGAGTACTCAATCACGACTCTAAGATAACAAAGTAAAGACTGAAATGAAAAGACAACAAGATGATAAAATAATATATAACCTGTCAAGTCCAACACAAGAATATATACAAGTCCAAGTCTCTAATACAGTCCATAATAAAAACAGTCTCAAAAGTAGCTGGAGACAATGTCCAGTACAAAGACCTACTCTAGCTAAGTAATAGGTAAGGTCTCGCCAGGCGGAGCTAAGCCCTGCTGGACCAAAGTCTCCAGGTCTAGGCCCACTACGTCATCCGGACCGTAGTAGGTAGAATAGTCTCCCTCGTCTGCATCTGTAATATTTTCAACATATTCTGTCAGGATGGAACGAGTACAATCTACTAATAACAGTTCACAAGATATGACAAAAGCTATAAGACAGTAAATAGAGAGTATATACAAGAAAATTATGGAATGTACATGTGAGTATCATGGCAAGGTAAGCTGTAAAACTAGAGCTTGAACAAGGCAAGTAAACTGATTATGGCATGTACAAGAAATCAAGAATCATATATCTAGGTGTGTGAATACTAGCTACAACATGTGGCCGAATTGGGTCTGCACAAGGTTATGATCAGCCAATCCTACGTGGAGTGTATGATTGATAGCATTCACGGTCTACAAGAATAAACAAGGTGGGTAATGACCACACATCTACACTAGTACTCCCCGTCCCCGACTGGTAGAGTGGATCCAAGCAAGACACGTTATGACATGGAATTCTACGAGAAGGGAGCAAGTCTCCTCGAGAATCGGTGTCCATATACTGCACAAGAACTACAAGGGGGCTTGCACAAGATATACCAAGATAACGAGGAATAACATCTCATGTCGGGATCCATGAATACCAATCCGTGTGACCAATGTATCGAGAACAAGCATATCCACACTAATTACATGAATCATAACGATCATTATAAATTGGAAAAGTGTCAGAGAATGTACTCGCCTGTAATATGGTATGATATGTCAACCGAAGCAAATGCAGCGTCTCGAGGACCTATAGAGAACAAGACATATCAATACTATGTTTAGGAAGTAAAATCAAATCAATTTGAATCCTATTAGGTCATTCTAGGTCAAGGTATGTCAAACTAGGTTGTACGGGATCAACCTAAGTCATATTAGGTCTAGCTAGGTCATACTGGGTCAATGCAAGTCAAACGGAATTAATCTAGGTCAATTTGAGTCAACGGTTGACTTACAGTTGACTTTTGGTCAACTGGTCAACTCTGGTCAACCATGGTCAACTCTGGTCAACCCTAGGTCAACTCTAGGTCACTGGTGACTAACAGTTAACTTTTGGTCAACTGCACAAGTCTAATGGAATTTGGGACTAAATTGGGTAAAGTGTTGACCCATAGTTGACTTTCGGCCTAAAAAGTCAACCGTGGTCAACCGGGGTCAAGACTAGGTCTAGACGGCTATTTCTACCCATTACCAACCTCTACAACCTATATCCAAGTCCATCTTGGACTTCGAAACTCATTTCTTGGCCATAGGCCAAATTCCTATTTTACCCTTAAAAAGGGCAAAATTCCTACTTCGGCGACTAGCTAGTTAGCCTACCTACGCTTGTTATTTTGACCCGTGCTCTCTAGGGTAGTAGGGTACTATCCTATAGGTTCGTTATCTACCAAAATACCTAGATAAAGTGGACGTCTAGTCCACCTTACGGCCCGTTGCAGATATCT
>JANAVB010002395.1:17190873-17334709 GCA_029216955.1 Iris pallida
AACTGATGTCCAGCCTCCCCGCAATAGAGGCACAAGCCCAGCCTCTTCCGGCAGACCTCCCAGATGTGACCGGGCTTCTTGCAGTAGCCGCAAGGAGTCCCATGCTGTGCCTGCCTCTGCTGAGTGTGCTACACCTGCTGCTGAACCGGTGCTCTGGCCTGCACCTGCGGCTGGTGATGCTGGAAAGAACGATGCTGAAGCTGAGGGCGTTTAGCAGCCCCTGCGCTGCTACTAGCCCCCGAGAAAAGATCACGCTCCCTCTTGGGCTTCAAGCCCCACTCCCGCTCTACCTTCCGAGCCTCCGCGTAAACCTCTGCATATGTCGCATAGAAGGAAGGGATCAAGATCTTGATATCCCATGTCAGTCCCTCCCTGAAACGGCTCGCCCTGATCTCCTGGTCTCGAACCATGTACTCTGTGTATCGGCTCAGACGGCCGAACTCCGCGGCGTACTCCTCCACAGATAAACTGCCCTGCTGCAGATCCTGGAACTGTCGCACCAGGTCAATCTTGTCCGTGGGGGAAAAGAACTTCTCCTTGAAGAGGAGCTTGAACTCTGCCCAAGTACGGCCCTCTCCAGCTAGGGCTGGCTCGTTTCTGAACCAGGTGCGTGCAATGTCTAGCAACTACAAACCTACCGCCTCGACCTTCAGGTCGTCAGCTAGGCGGGAGGCCCTCATCTGCCGTTCGATATCCTCGAGCCAATCATCTGCATAGACCACACCCTCGGTCCTGCTAAAGTCACGGGGCCCGATCTTCTTAAAGTCCTGGATATCTCCGTAACTCGGTCGCGTCCCCGGATGAGGAGCCCTCTGCTCCACGGCTGCAAGGGCCAACTGATGGGCATCCTCCATGCCCTGACGCATCATGTCTGTCTGCCTCTGCTGAGCCTCGGTCTGGGCTCTCTGAGTCTCCAGTATCTGCTGGAGGAAGGTAAGCATCTGCCCCATATCTGTAGGCAGAGGAGGTGGAGGTGGAAGTATGTCTGCAACTGGCAGAGAAATCCGCTGCGCAGGAGGAGAAAGAGCGCCCCCGACAGCTCCCGGTACTACGGGAAGAGCACCCGCAACCCCAGGGACTGTCATCGAGGTAGCTGGAGAAGTACCCCCGAGAATCCCAACTGACGTCCTATCAGCAGGGGAAGTGACCGGAGCCTGTCCGCCAGAGGTGGCAGACCTCTCCGTCTCCCCGTGCTCCTCGCCAGGAGAGTGAGTCATAACTATCCTGGAGACAAATTGAAAAGAAGATATCAATATGGCACATGAAGGCAATATCAAAGGAGGACAGCAAGAATGCAGTAAATCGATATCAAAGACGGTAAGCAAGATAAGCAAGGAAAGATCCTACTGTGATTGAGCACTCTTAGCCTATAGCCTATCCTAGACACGTACCGCAGGCTCGTAATAGCACTCTAAGTCGAGTGCCACTACGATATCGCAATAATTACGACTTCAGGACCTGCGTGGGCCACCACTAAAACGTGTCACGACCCGCACCAGCTAAAAGGGCACGTGACGCGACAACGCCCAGCCCTCATCGAAAAATCGGCGTGGAACGCTGTGGATTTTTCTACTTCTAAACAGTTTATATATATAACAAAAACCTGTCGAGAATATGGTCAACTCCGAACGGAGGACAAGCAATGAATATATATATATACGAGTACTCAATCACGACTCTAAGATAACAAAGTAAAGACTGAAATGAAAAGACAACAAGACGATAAAATAATATATAACCTGTCAAGTCCAACACAAGAATATATACAAGTCCAAGTCTCTAATACAGTCCATAATAAAAACAGTCTCAAAACTAGCTGGAGACAATGTCCAGTACAAAGACCTACTCTAGCTAAGTAATAGGTAAGGTCTCGCCAGACGGAGCTAAGCCCTGCTGGACCAAAGTCTCCAGGTCTAGGCCTACTACGTCATCCGGACCGTAGTAGGTATAATAGTCTCCCTCGTCTGTATCTGTAATATTTTTAACATATCCTGTCAGGATGGAACGAGTACAATCTACAAACAACAGTTCACAAGATATGACAAAAGCTATAAGACAGTAAATAGAGAGTATATACAAAAAAATTATGAAATGTACATGTGAGTATCATGGCAAGGTAAGCTGTAAAACTAGAGCTAGAACAAGGCAAGTAAACTGATCATGGCATGTACAAGAAATCAAGAATCATATATCTAGGTGTGTGAATACTAGCTACAACATGTGGCCGAATTGGGTCTGCACAAGGTTATGATCAGCCAATCCTACGTAGAGTGTAGGATTGGTAGCATTCACGGTCTACAAGAATAAATAAGGTGATTAATGACCACACATCTACACTAGTACTCTCCGTCCCCGACTGGTAGAGTGGATCCAAGCAAGACACGTTATGACACGGGATTCTATGAGAAGGGAGCAAGTCTCCTCGAGAATCGGTGTCCATATACTGCACAAGAACTACAATGGAGCTTGCACAAGATATACCAAGATAACGAGGAATAACATCTCATGTCGGGATCCATGAATACCAATCCGTGTGACCAATGTGTCGAGAACAAGCATATCCACACTAATTACATGAATCATAACAATTATTATAAATTGGAAAAGTGTCAGAGAATGCACTCGCCTGTAATATGGTATGATATATCAACCGGAGCAAATGCAGCGTCTCGAGGACCTATAGAGAACAAGACGTATCAATACTATGTTTAGGAAGTAAAATCAAATCAATTTGAATCCTATTAGGTCATTCTAGGTCAAGGCATGTCAAACTAGGTTGTACGGGGTCAACCTAAGTCATATTAGGTCTAGCTAGGTCATACTGGGTCAATGCAAGTCAAACAGAATTAATCTAGGTCAATTTGAGTCAACGGTTGACTTACAGTTGACTTTTGGTCAACTGGTCAACTCTGGTCAAACCATGGTCAACTCTAGTCAACCCTAGGTCAACTCTAGGTCACTGGTGACTAACAATTGACTTTTGGTCAACTGCACAAGTCTAATGGAATTTGGGACTAAATTGGGTAAAGTGTTGACCCATAGTTGACTTTCGGCCTAAAAAGTCAACCATGGTCAACCGGGGTCAAGACTAGGTCTAGACGGCTATTTCTACCCATTACCAACCTCTACAATCTATATCGAAGTCCATCTTGGACTTCGAAACTCATTTCTTGGCCATAGGCCAAATTCCTATTTTATCCTTAAAAAGGGCAAAATTCCTACTTCGACGACTAGCTAGTTAGCCTACCTACGCTTGTTATTTTGACCCGTGCTCCCTAGGGTAGTAGGGTACTATCCTATAGGTTTGTTATCTACCAAAATACCTAGATAAAGTGGACGTCTAGTCCACCTTACGGCCCGTTGCAGATATCTTGAATATTTCAAGATACGCGCTGATACGGCGCGATACCGGCGCCCTACGACCCCGATTTCCACTCGGGAGCTTACCCGCAAAATCTAATTCACATAACCTAGGCCTACGTCAAGTTTTGTCGCAATCCGACGCTCCGAGCTCAATTTTCCCTTCTAACTCGATTTCTACCAAAAATCCCCTCTTTGCTCTTATTCTAAATCTCCTCTTTAGATCTAAATTCTAATTCTTCTTCTTCTTAACTTCTTCTCCTAATTCTTCTAACTCAAATCCTTCTTCTTGGCCTCTTCCTCACTCTCTCCTTCTAATTCCTATTCTTCTCCTAATTCTTCTCATTTCCTTCCTATTCTCTCTTCTATCTTTCTTTCAATTTCCTTTTCTTCTTCTTTCTAAATCCTAAACTTCTTCCATCTAACTTCCTATCTATCTATCTATCTATATATATACATATATATATATCTATATATATATATATATATATATATATATATATACCTACATATATACATATATATAGGCTACTAGGGGGGTTTAAGGGGTAAATAGGGGGTTCAAAGGGGGAAAAGGAGCTGCCATTGGCAGCTCCTGCTGCTGCCCTTGCTGCTGCTGCTACTTCTGCTGCCTGCTGCTACTGCATCTACTGCAGCTGCTGCTGCTCTCCATTCTCTTCTTCTCCTCCCTCTTATATATATATATATATCTCCCTATATATATATATATATATATATATATATATATATATATATATATATATATATATATATATATATATATATATATATATATATATATATATTTATATATCTATCTACACATATACATAATCTAATATCCATCCATCTCCACAAACACACTCACTCCTCTATATACATACACATACACACACATCTCCATATACATATATACACACATATATATATATCCTATATATAAATATATATATATACACACACATATATATATATAAACACACACACTCACACAAGCACAACCACACACACACACACACACACTACCACTCTCTCACATAACACCACCACCACTCTCTACACCAATACCACTACCACCACTCTCTACACCAATACCACTACCACCACTCTCATCCTTTACACACACAAATACATATTAATACCTATAATTATATATACACAAATATATATATATATATAAACACACACAATCTCACACAAGCACAACCACACACCCTCTCACCAAAACTCTCATGACAACACCACCACCATTTCCATTCCTCTACCCAAACAAATACACATTAATATATACATATATACACACATATATATATATATATATATATATATATACATACATATACATACAAAAAAAAAATATATATATATATATATGTATACATACATATACATATACCCCTATATATATTAAAACCCCCATTTATTTCCTTAACCTAGATTCTAGGAAAAACCTATAAATTGGTGGGCAAATGGTAGAGAATTTCCTACTCATCATTTATTGTAAAAGCAATAAATGGAAAAGAATATTAATTTGGGGAGAAATCACATACCTAATATAGGTTTCTTGTAGGGAAAAGCTTGGGAGAAGGAAAGGAATTTGAGAAAGAGAGAGAGAGTGTTTGCTTGGTTGTGAAGGAAAGGGGGGGAGACTTGTCATGGCCGGCCACCTATTGGGGGGTTATTGGGTTGGGATCCAATAGCCCCCAACCCATTAAGCTTGGTTTTGGTTTGTTTCGGGTTTGGTTCGGTTTGTTTCGGTCTAAATAAATCAACTAATCAAGCTCTAAAATGGCTAATTAAACCATGGAAATAGGGTTTATAATTTCTAACCTAATTATGATGGTATGTGGGCCAAGCCCAGCTAGTATGTGGGTCCCACTAGGGTCCAGGCTACCCGGGTCTCCAATTTGAGTCTGAATTGGATAAAATCCAAACCAAACCAAATAAATCCCAAAAAATCACATAAAATCAAATAAAATTCCTAAAAATTATAAAACTTGAAAAATGACAAAAATACCCCTAATTCGAAAACTGGAGGTGACAGTGTGGCTAAGTAAAGACCCGTGCTTCGGCACGATATGTGGCGTCGAGTGTTAAATCGTTGGCATAGAGTTGCATAAGTCAAACTTGAGTCGTTACGAATTAAGTCGAGAAGGGCCATAGGGCAAGTTGGGTAAAGTTACATTGAGTTGCTGGGCACGACCTTGAAATGCGAGGCACGGCCGCGTTGTTATAATACAAGTATAGGCAAGACTAAGCGAGGAGGCACTGCCCCAGTAATATTGAAGCACGAATCAAGTTCATGGCACGACCGAGTCGTTACGTTCCAGAGTATGGCACAAAAGACAAGTATGAGTCGGTGCATTGACAATACAAGTACGAGAAAGGTCTAGAGGCAAAGTATGAGTACATTGTTAGTGCAAGGCACGGTGACGATCTAGAGACACAAATAGGCCAAGGCGTCGGTCCTAAAATTGATCCTAAGGCAAGAATAGAAAGATAATCGTAAAAGGGTTTATGTTGCACAAAGTAAAATGAACGTGTTGGTTTTGTATGGGTGGGCGAGGAGCTCACTCCACCAGTACAGTTGAGTACTGAGACCCACATAGTTTTTATGTGCAGGCTGTGAGACCCGTCTCACTGTATCGGTATTTTATACGGATACGTGTTTATTTGAGCCGTATTTCGTATTTATCGATTTGCGTGATATTTTAAAATTTTCCTAAGTGTAGGATTTCATGACTTGGTTTAACTTGGATTAGGTTTTATTTGGTTCGGTTCCACTTTGACTTGGTGTGGTTTAGTTTGGTTCTTTATGAGATGAGGTGTATGGTTTAGATTGAGTGAAGAGGAATGAATGGTGGAGATCACTTGAGCTTGTTATATAAGCCACTTTTTCTCTCTCCCTCCTCATTCACCCTCAATCATTTCTTTTCCACCAAACCCTAGCCATTAGAGAGAGAGGTAAGTACACCTTGCCGAACCTTGAACAAATTTATTTTTGTTTGTTCCATCTTCTTCCTTGCACGATTCTAAGCATCTTTAGAACTTGGAGTTTTTGGTTTTATCGAGTGGATTGTGGTGTAATGCCCCGCTCCACACGGTACATTATGCTGAGTCGTTGACTCGAAGAGTAGCGTTGACCCGATTGCGTGTCGATGCGAATCGATACAAGAGTTACGTTGTCCCGAGAAACGTATCGACCCGAGGAACGCATCGAGTAATAACGATGCAAAGTGTTAAGTTGTCTCGAGCAACGCATCGAACTAAGTCGATGCGAAGAGTTGCCTTGTCCCAAAGAATGCATCGAGTGAATCGATGCGAAGCGCCGCGTTGCCTCGAAGGATAAGTACGTTGAGACGGCTCGAAGATTCTAAGAAATCGAATCGACCAAGGCACAAGTCCGAATCGATGCAAGTATTAATTTTAGTTGGTTTCATGTGCAGGCTATACGTTTACGCTGAAATATTAGAGGTTGATCTTTTGCCTTATTCAGTAAGGGGTCCGCGAAAGCAAATCATCGCCTTGCGACGGACGGAAGCGTTGGCACGGTAAGCCCAAATCAGACGTATAATTCAATAAGCACGAAGTGCTCGAATGGCTAAGTCAGGAGAGTGGCCGTGCAACAAAGTTATGAAATCGAGCCGCATCGGCTCGGCGAAACGACAAAGGCGTATCGACTCAAGGTGGGAGAATTGACTTCTTTTTACTCCTTTATTCGATAAGTCAAATATATCATTGTATGCTGAGTTAACCTATCAATGCCACGGGCGTAGCTCGATAGAGAGATAAACTTAGTGCGTGTCGAACACTAAGATAGAACAATTGAAATGAATCGTACGGCAGACGTACGAGTCACTATGGAACATTGGATATCGCAAAGGCGAGCGCCTTGGTGCGCAAGCCGTAAGAACATGGGATAACTGTACTCGGCGAGTGCCTTAGTGCATGAACCATACCGTGCCTTCGCGCACGAGTTAGAACGGCTAGAACATTGAAAGACAATAGGCGAGCGCCCTAGCGCGCAAGCCACGGACATTGAATGCTAAGCCATAGAACATCGGAATACGGTCGAAACGTGTCTACGTGCACGGGATAATAAAAGATGGCTTCGTTGCGAGAGAATGCAGTTGTGGCATAAATGTGGCGGAACTGTCGGATATGACATAATGCCTCGAAAGGTGTTCGAGACCTTCGGGTCGTTCGGTTGACGAGCATTGAGTTGAGGCATAATGCCATTGAAACATTGAAACGAAGTATGAAACGTAAGAACATAGAAAGTTAACGGGAGAAATACGAGATGGTAATGCGGCATGGTGTCCTTCGAAATGTTCGCGGCCTACGGGCGTTCGTCGAGAACATTCGGGCGTTGTGCCAATTGAAATAGTGATAAGCAAACTTGTTTAGTTGTATGAAATATAAGATTCGTTGCATGGTCAAATGGACTTAAAGATATAAGCCCGTGCATGGGTATTCCCTCGAACGCGGCGCGCCAGGGCGCTGAGACCGTTCGACCTAGGAGGGATTCGTTTACGGTATTGTTGGTGCACTTCATTTAGATGGGTAGCGACCGTCTGGTGAATGTGATAAGCCACTTGCTGCAATTATTTCGATGGCCTCTGATGTTGGTTAGCAACCGCACAGAGTTAACATCGTCTTATGTATCGATTCGATAAATATAAGTCCATTCTAGCCCGAAAGGCTAGTGACCTTCATATAGTTAAGGGCGATGGGTTTGGAAGTGCAAGGTATTACGTATATCCTGCATGGACGGATTCTGAATAGAGAGCACTTATAACATGACAGGGAAAATGGATAGGCGTATTCACCTTGCGTCGGTACAAGGACGAGTGCGTCGACTTAGTAAGAAGTCGAGCCACGAATCAAACACGAGAATGCTTGCTTGCCTGTTTACTTATGCAAATTCGATAATATGCTTGCTATGATAACATGCTTTACGCTTTCGAATATGCTATGAAATTGACCCTAAGGAGAACATAGCAAGATCATAAGCTAAGTTGCATGATTCAACATAAATATTAAAATGTCGGTTTGGAAAGAAGATCTTTGCTTCAGTACATGCGAGGACGAACGTACTGATCCCCCACCAGCTTCATGCAGGGTGCAGGGAATGGATTGCCCGCGACGAAGCGTTGCTTGAACGCGTTGAGGCTTGGAATGCCGAAGCGTACTGAAGCGTGCGATCGCATTGACGTTCAGACTCGCGACAGGATTGATGCGGCCGAGATATAGAAGGCATGATGTATGGAACGGCAAAATCCTTTGTGGGCAAGAGAGAACCTGAGTGTTGTAGCCAATCTGGCAAATTTTGTTGGGCTATCGAAAGCCTTTGTAATCTGATTTCGAATATCAATAAAGAAAATCATTTTTATATATTCTGTTTTGCCTTTCGTTGTTAACGTTCAACTCAAAGATAACCATTTGAGAACTTGTCATCTTGCCTTGCACGAGCGCAACTCCAGGCTCGTGCGGCATCACGCCCCAGCGAGGACGATGATTCGGGTGATTCCGGGTCGGGGCGTGACAAATTGGTATCAGAGCCCCAGGCTCAATTTTCTCTGGACGCTTACTTTATTTTAGTTCTAAAAGTTGCCCACCACCGATCGAAATCACTCTTGACTCTACTCGATGCCGCATTGGATGTTCCATACAATAAGTCTAATATAAATCATGTTATTTTGCCGCGTGTTGTTTTGGAAATTACATGGTGTTGCTGGAAAAGTCGGGAAAGGTTTGTTGCTGCAAGTGCAACGAGTTACGAGATGTGAATTCAAGAATTTGTTGCCGCGGATGCAACACGTCGTGAATTGTAATTCGAGATATTCGTTGATTGCAACGAACGATACGAGAAATGTTGGTTGCATCGATACAATGATAGTCATGGAATGTTGCTGCAGCAATTGCCACGCGTTGATTGTAATGATACGTTGAAAAGAAAAATGAAAGTTGATATTGAATGTGTTGAACGGATTCACATATCGATTTTGAATGTGCGTTTGCGATGAAAAGCGATAAGTCAATATCGAATGTGTTGAAACGGATTTGAGCATTGACTTTGAATGTCGGAAATGAAATGTTGCACGATGTGCAATGCGTATCGAGAATAAATTGAAGCACGAGGTGCGGTAAATATCGAAAATAAATGTTGCACGATGTGCAATGCGTATTGAAAGTAAAAAATTGCACGTGGTGCAACGCATGTCAAAAGTAAAAATTATTGCACGTGGTGCAACGTGTATCAAAGTAATCGGTGGACGAAGTGCAACGGATATTGAGAATGAACTTTTGCACAAGATGCAACGGAAGAAAACAAAAGTTATAAATCGATAAACGAAATCGGTTCGGTTGCGCACCGAGTTTGTGTTGGCAAATGAATGTGTTGGCCGAGTTGCGTCGGATTTGATTCAAATCAAAGTTACGGTTGTGATCAAGCACGATCACTGCGGAAATCGTGAGTCAGAAGAGATTGTTGGTTCATAAAGAGTATGTTGCGATGGAAGTAACTTGATTTCCGGGTGGTATATGGCATACCACCGATGCAATGAATGGCTCGATTCCGAGTGGTATATGCAATACCCCTTGTGCGATAAATTGTATCGACATTTTGTGAAAATTACGGAAGGTTTGTCCGCAACGGACGGGATAGCACCGAGACTCGATTGAGAATTTGTACGACGGCATGTTGATGCAAGTGTTCTTCGATGATCGGTTAGAACGGTAAGGCGTGACTTGTAACATTGAATGATGCGTCGATTGAAAATTTATGTGTCGGCCGAATGACGGGATCTAGCGAAACGATTATGCCTTGAGGCAACAATCGGATCGATGGGATAGGAAACTCGAAACGTTAAAATCGAACCGCACGACTTGCGAGCTCGATGAAAATATTGGGCAATACAAATTATAATCGAATCGCACAACTTACGATTTCGATAGAAACGTTAGCCGATGCGAAGTGAAATCGAATCGTACGACTTGCGATTTTCGATAGAAATGTTGGGCGATGCGAATTGTAATCGAATCGCACGATGTGCGACTTCGGTAAGAAAGTTTATTGACGCGAGTAATTGTGCCTAAGAAATAGTTGGTTACATTACGGCGAAACTCATTTGAGTACGAATGGAAACACGCGAAACTTAGAGGGCGAGATCGTATGACTTGAGGGTTCGATGTTGGATAATCGGTAACTCAGTTATGCGATCAAAGTATAGCAGGATACGGCAAATCGGAGAACAAGTCGATGCGTATGGGAAAGTTCGTTGCGAACTTGGAGGTATGCGATGCGAGTTAAGTTAACGTTGAAACGATTCAAAGTTGACCCTTACGTTATCGAAATGGATACGGCGTATCGAGATCGATACATAAGAAAACGTAAACGATATGAGAATACAAAATAGAGTGTGCCTCGCGCTATAAAATTTTGTAAGTAACGATGCGAGAATGAACGAACTTGGTTGATCGTAAATTTTGTGATTGATCAAAGACGAGACTATAACTCATCGACGATTGCTCGATGCGTATAGCATCTCGTGTGTCGATCGCGGATAAGATAGACTCGAACTCGATACGAGTGGATGTCTCGTAAATTGCGGAATCATCGATGATAGTGCATGACTTGACTCGGAGAATAGTTGCGTATCAGTTGCGTCGATAGAAATGGTTTTGTACGGATTGGATAGTTGCATATAAATGGTTATGTCGGAACGTGATTTGGCTCCGAAATAAGATATAGCATGGTTCGTAGTAAACTGTCCTTCGGTGATGATCCACAATTATCGAGCGTAGCTTCGGGGCAGCTGACCCTAGAAGACTTGACCGCCAAATCAAATTGAATGCTGCAGACCATAAGATGACCCATGCGATATCGCATATGAGATTGCACCGATAACAAATATAGCACGGTGCATGTTGACGATAAGTCTAGACGATTGAGAATTGTTGGAACAACTTTCGATTGAGAATGATATACTTAGAATTGAGTATTCGTCGGATGAATGCTTGAATGGTTATGTTGGTCGACGATCAAACTAGAAATTCACCAACAAACTTGGTGATTCGGATAGGCGATGTGAATTAAACTTATGTTCGATGTTGCAAGACGGATAAGTTGGAAATTTGGCTAGTAAAATTTCTACTCGTTAGGAAATCGAACGTAAGGCGTATCGTAGAGACTTCGGGTCAAGGCGATCGTTGCCTTGAGCAAACCGTCGCCTTGATGTAAACTTTCGTGTCGGATAGATTGTGGCCTTTGTACAATGTCAATTTAAACTTGCGTCGGAAGGATTTGAGCACGGTGTCTAGGTAAGTCACCTAGCAGACGTAGTCCTGAATGGTGATGCTTTTGCAAGTCAACAAAAGAGAATCATGTTGAGATAGAATACGAAGTAAAATATTAGAAATCGTTGGATAGTGACGCCGAACACAAGGCGTTGCGGAGACTCGTTGTGATCGAATGCACGACGGCTTGACGCGACGCGTAAGAATTGATAGTCCCGATGAAACATACAAAGTAAGAAATGCGATTTTTGGATCGCATCGTGTGTCTTGACTTTTGTTGGCGAATCGCATATGTATCAATATGCATGTGTGCTAGAATTGCGAGAACAAGTAATAGAGCCAAGTCCGATCAAGAATACGAGATGGCAAGTATTGAGAATAAGAAGTTACGTGTTTGCGTTGTTCCGATATCTTACAACTGAGCTTGGCTGAAATGCGTATATTGGTAGGACGCCTAAAATATGTGTATGATTCCAAACTAAGTTGTACGATCCAAACGATTGTGAGACAAGATCGTGGAACGATCTAATGAAACCCTTGGAAATTTAGTATTGGTTTCGGTTCGGGATGAACCTTGTTTTGAGTGGTATATTATGTAATGCCCCGCTTCGCACGGTACATTATGCTGAGTCGTTGACTCGAAGAGTAGCGTTGACCCGATTGCGTATCGATACGAATCGATACAAGAGTTACGTTGTCCCGAGAAACGTATCGACCCGAGGAACGCATCGAATAATAACGATGCAAACTATTAAGTTGTCCCGAGCAACGCATCGAACTAAGTCGATACGAAGAGTTGCCTTGTCCCAAAGAATGCATCGAGTGAATCGATGCGAAGCGCCGCGTTGCCTCGAAGGATAAGTGCGTTGAGACGGCTCGAAGATTCTAAGAAATCGAATCGACCAAGGTGCAAGTCCGAATCGATGCAAGTATTGATTTTAGTTGGTTTCATGTGCAGGCTATACGTTTACGCTGAAATGTTAGAGGTCGATCTTTTGCCTTATTCAGTAAGGGGTCCGCGAAAGCAAATCGTCGCCTTGCGACGGACGGAAGCATTGGCACGGTAAGCCTAAATCGAACGTATAATTCAATAAGCACGAAGTGCTCGAATGGCTAAGTCAGGAGAGTGGCCGTGCAACAAAGTTATGAAATCGAGCCGCATCGGCTCGGCGAAACGACAAAGGCGTATCGACTCAAGGTGGGAGGATTGACTTCTTTTTACTCCTTCATTCGATAAGTCAAATATATTATTGTATGCTGAGTTAACCTATCAACGCCACGGGCGTGGCTCGATAGAGAGATAAACTTAGTGCGTGTCGAACACTAAGATAGAACAATTGAAATGAATCGTACGGCAGACGTACGAGTCGCTATGGAACATTGGATATCGCAAAGGCGAGCGCCTTGGTGCGCAAGCCGCAAGAACATGGGATAACTGTACTCGGCGAGTGCCTTAGTGCATGAACCATATCGTGCCTTCGTGCACGAGTTAGAACGGCTAGAACATTGAAAGACAATAGGCGAGCGCCCTAGCGCGCAAGCCACGGACATTGAATGCTAAGTCATAGAACATCGGAATATGGTCGAAACGTGCCTACGTGCACGGGATAATAAAAGATGGCTTCATTGCGAGAGAATACAGTTGTGGCATGAATGTGGCGGAACTGTCGGATATGACATAATGCCTCGAAAGGTGTTCGAGACCTTCGGGTCGTTCGGTTGACGAGCATTGAGTTGAGGCATGATGCCATTAAAACATTAAAATGAAGTATGAAACGTAAGAACATAGAAAGTTAATGGAAGAAATAGAGATGGTAATGCGGCATGGTGCCCTTCGAAATGTTCGCGGCCTACGGGCGTTCGTCGAGAACATTCGGGCGTTGTGCCAATTGAAATAGTGATAAGCGAACTTGCTTGGTTGTATGAAATATAAGATTCGTTGTATGGTCAAATGGACTTAAAGATATAAGCCCGTGCATGGGTATTCCCTCGAACGCGGCGCGCCAGGGCGCTGGGACCGTTCGGCCTAGGAGGGATTCGTTTACGGTATTGTTGGTGCACTTCATTTAGATGGGTAGCAACCGTCTGGTGCATATGATAAGCCACTTGCTGCGATTATTTCGGTGGCCTCTGATGTTGGTTAGCAACCGCACAGAGTTAACATCGTCTTATGTTTCGATTCGATAAATATAAGTCCATTCTAGCCCGAAAGGCTAGTGACCTTCATATAGTTAAGGGCGATGGGTTTGGAAGTGCAAGGTATTACGTATATCCTGCATGGACGGATTCTGAATAGAGAGCACTTATAACATGACAGGGAAAATGGATAGGCGTATTCACCTTGCGTCGGTGCAAGGACGAGTGCGTCGACTTAGTAAGAAGTCGAGCCACGAATCAAACACGAGAATGCTTGCTTGCCTGTTTACTTATGCAAATTCGATAACATGCTTGCTATGATAACATGCTTTACGCTTTCGAATATGCCATGAAATTGACCCTAAGGAGAACATAGCAAGATCATAAGCTAAGTTGCATGATTCAACATAAATATTAAAATGTCGGTTTGGAAAGAAGATCTTTGCTTCAGTACATGCAAGGACGAACGTACTGATCCCCCACCAGCTTCATGCAGGGTGCAGGGAATGGATTGCCCGCAGCGAAGCGTTGCTTGAACGCGTTGAGGCTTGGAATGCCGAAGCGTATTGAAGCGTGCGATCGCATTGACGCTCGGACTCGCGACAGGATTGATGCGGCCGAGATATAAAAGGCATGATGTATGGAACGACAAAATCCTTTGTAGACAAGAGAGAACCTGAGTGTTGTAGCCAATCTGGCAAATTCCGTTGGGCTATCAAAAGCCTTTGTAATCTGATTTCGAATATCAATAAAGAGAATCGTTTTCGTATACTCTGTTTTGCCTTTCGTTGTTAACATTCAACTCAAAGATAACCATTTGAGAACTTGTCATCTTGCCTTACACGAGCGCAACTCCAGGCTCGTGCGGCATCACGCCCCAGCGAGGACGATGATTCGGGTGATTCCGGGTCGGGACGTGACATGTGGTAGATCTAGCTTTGTGGTATTCTCGGTTTTCATGGGTTTTGATCTGTCAAACTTGCATATTTTTGCTAGTTGATGGTTCCATGTTGTAGAGAATTTTGTTTTACCCAAATTTGACCCTTGGAAGTCTGAATTTGGACTCAGCTTGCAGTTTGGTGGAGTTGGGATGCCATGGTATTTTTCTATGAACATCTCCTCTGTTGGAGTGCTTTCATTTTAGAGAGGGCCGCATAAATATGCATGGCCGCATGAGCTTACATAACATTTATTGCATAGCAGCACTTGTATTATTTTACTAGCTGCTATCTCAGCATAATTAGCTAGCCGCATGTAGTATTAGTGTATTTGGTCGCATGCACATATTAATGTACTGGCAGTATTTAATTCTGGCCGCATGTACTGCTTACATCCTTGGCCGCATGAAATAATTCAATGGCCATATGAAACCATTCCCTAGCAGCACAAATAGTTAGCTTGCATGCATTATTAAATTGATTGGCTTTGCATGCTTTAATAGGCAAGTTGTATGCATTCATGCATTAGTGAGCCGCATGTAAATTATTTAAGCTTGGTCGCATATGAGGACAAGCATGCCGCATGACTCTTAAACAATTGCATAGCATTTGCTTTAAATGCCAGACGCATGGCCTTCCAGCATAAGCATTAGCATTAAATGCTTATAAGTTCATGCATTCTTGCATTTAATGCGTATAGCATTAGCATTAAATGCATATAGTTCATGCATTTTACTTTTTTATGCTTATGGCATTAGCATTAATGCCTTCTAGTGAAAGCATTAGCATTAAATGCTTATAGATCATGCATTTGCATTTTTATGCTTATGGCATTAGCATTTAATGCCTTCCAGTAATAGCATTTGCTTTTATATGGCCGCATGGCTATATAAGCATTTGCATGCTTAGCATTAAGTTGGCCGCATGTACAAGCATACTTGGCCGCATGCAACACCAAAGTGAGTCGCATACAGATTTTGTATGTGCTTGCATGTTTAATATTCCTGGCCGCATGACCATTAGCAATATTTAATTCTTGGCCACATGGCCCCTTCCACTTGCATGGTTTATTATATGCATGTAATCATTGCTTCACGTGGATCATTTATTAAATAGTTCACGTAAACCCTTTCCTTGCTGCATTTATTGTTGGGACCCACATGGCCTCTGTACTTGAGTGGCCACGTGTCCTTTTCTTTTCTTGAGTGGAAGCTTGTATTTATTGTGGGTCCCACTCTCCTTGTCTTTTCTGGTTGCATGAATATTTCTTGCTGGCCGCATGGCCCCTTCAGTTATTTTCTGGCCGCATAAGCTTCTTGTTGGCCGCATGGGTGGCTTCCCACTCTCTTTGGCCGTATATATGTTCTTCCACTTTCGGGCCGCATGGGGTCCACTTTAATTGTTTAAATATTTTATTTGCCTGAATTGTGGTCAGAATTTCTTCCCACTCCCAACATGAAAGTTGTAGATCTTTTCTTGACTTCAAGAATATATTATTTAATTATTTTATGCAAGTTTCTTTCATGGAGTTTCTGACTGCTATTGTGCATTTTCTATTCTGACCTGAATTGCGACGACCCACTTAATAGCTTGTTATTTCTTTATAATGAATTGTTTAACACGATAGTGATCCGTTGTGGTGCACTCCAAATTGGTAACAAGAGGAATGATAATGACTTGATGGTGGCCCGTCGTGGCGCACTCTTGATAAGTAATAATGATAATGACATGATAGTGACCCGTCGTGGCGCACTCTTGACATGATAAGCCTGACCTGATACTTCTCGAAATGCTGTTGCGACGGCTAACCTGACATGACCAGTATGAATGACCTGGACACCGTGGACGATTGTGCTTGTACAAATGAACCCGTCTTGTCTTGCATCATGTCTAGGACGGGGACCCCTGAGTACCACGGTCAGGGGTACCCACTGAAATCGACTAAAGGTTAACAACTAGAATAATCCAGTAGTCATGAAGAGATTTCCCAGCTACAGGCAATCCCGTTACCTGGGTGCGCTTGTGGATTTGTAGCCTGCCGACGAGTAGGGCATACTTCCAGCACACTGTCATGTGTTGCACCCTTATTATACTAATATTCGCCTGGATAACCTGGATGGTCTGCAGGGCTTGTGGCTGTGGAACAATCTTGCTGCATCTTATTAGTAACTAGGCTTGTGATAACCCTAGTTAGTTAAAGTATCAAGCCGTACTTATTACTTAGCCGTGAATGCTGGATGGAGTTCAATCTGTCTAGTCTTGTCTTGGTCTTGTACATGATTGTTACATGTCCTGGTTTCTTATTTTATCTTGCCGATAAATGGTGGAAGAAACCAAGTTTTGTTCAGACGAAGGGTTACAACCCCGATCCTTGTTTGGTTTACGGGTTGTAACTTGGTTATCTGAATAGTCCCATGGTTATCTCATCGTATATCACCTTTCCAGTCTAAGTCTTGTCTAGATCTAGTTCTTAATTATTCCAGGATAATGATTGAAATGATTGTCACTCTAATATATTGTACTATGTATTGTCACTCTCTCACTGTCACTTAATGATTGTCACCTCTAGCAATAAATGATCAGAGACCAAGTTCTGTTCAGGCGAAGGGTTACAATCTCGGTCCTTGTTTGGTTTAAGGGTTGTAACCTGGCTTCCGGAACAGTACCTTCGTCCTCTCTTTGTATATTGCCTAGTTCTATTTATTTAACATGTTCTCCAGTTTACTTTATGTCAAATGATGATTTACTTACTGTCTTCCTATGTTCGGGATAAGTGCATTGGTACCGCATGAATCTCGATCCTCCTTTACTTATTGCGTTCTCTTCCCGTTGATTGCCTATGATTGTTGGTTTTAAGTTCATAGTTCGGTCTCCTTTGTGGTACTTGCTATTTGGGGTCTGACCCCACTGGTTTTGCATGGCCAGGATTTTGATAAGAAGAGCCTGAAGGATCTACCGCACCATCTACTCGACGGTGACCAGCCGGAGCACCAGAGTGCCTCAGTGGGTTTCTTCTTCATTCTCCCACTGATATGTGAATTTTCCTCTTGTAACGTTTAGCCCCGAGCACGTGTTTAGCTCGTGTTTTGGTATTTTCCTTGATATTGTAGCCTACGGGCATAAACATGATATGTGTATTCTAGACTATAGCTAGTCCCTATCATGTACGACCAATACTCTAGCTAGTCATCAGTTCTGTGGTACTGGTTTCATGATCATTCATGTATATATGGTTCGGGATGCCTTACTATTGTATGTATGATGATCGTACTCTTTGCTCTTGTATAATTGCCTGTGATTGAGATACTAAGGATTGTTAAACCTTAGGATTGACTGATGGCTTGTAGAGTAACCCCCATGTCTTGACAGCTTATACGTGATTTCAGAGTATTAACGTACTTTGGGATTGCGTAGCTGGCTATGTATGCCCCCGCTCTCCGGTATTCTGGTTCTGGGGCGTGACACAGGCGCAGGTAGAAGCTCGTGGTGCGGGGCTCGCTTTGATGCGTCGAGGCATGGATTTCCTTGGCGATTCGAAGCGTGCGGCCGCATAGAATTAAGACTTATACGGGACATAATGCATAGACGTCGCCTTCCGAAGCTTACGCTGGCTCAAGCATTGTATCGAGAGATGAGAGAGAGCAGAGTGACTTATAAAATGAGAGAAAAGTGAGCACGAGAGACTTGTAATCATGGCCTTGCGGCTATTGTAATCTGATTGTTCAATATCAATAAAGAGTTCTTTTGAATAACTTGTGTTTTGATTCTAAATTTTTGCGGCATGTTCAATGTTTCTGCTTGGGACTTCTGTGCGACGACCCCGTCGCAGCCGATGTATTCGGCCGTTATGAAACTGCCTTGCATGAGCGCAATCTAGGCTCGTGCGACATCACGTCTTAGTGAGGACGATCGCTCCTACGGGAGCGGAGCGTAACAATCAACATCCCACCACTCAGAGGCATTGATTTCAGAAAGCCGCGGAAGGGACAAAAGCAGGGGTCCAGGTGTTGGCAGAGACAAGAGCAGGAGGAAGTCCAAGGGTCGTTACGAGGACTCAGAGTGTTACCACTGTGGCAAGAAGGGCCACATCAAGCGGAACTGTTTCGCTTGGAAGAGAGAGAAGAAGGGAGACAAGGGGAAGCAAGACGAGAACACTACAGCGGCGGCCTCGATACATGGAGGCGATATGACCGTCGTAGGTGATGAGGTCATTACAAACCTCGCCTGCGATGACAATTCTTGGTTGGTGGACTCAGGAGCTTCGACGCATGTATCTCACAATAGGGCACTATTTGCCACTTATACGACATGCGACTGTGGAGTGTTGAAGATGGGCAATGGAGATGTGTCGAAGGCGGTTGCCGTTGGAGATGTGCATTTGAGAATGAAGACTGGTGCAATTCTTGTTCTCAAAGATGTTCATCATGTCCCTGATATTCGTTTCAACCTGGTGTCGGTTGGAAGGTTGGATGACGAGGGATTCTTCAGTCTCTTCGAGAATAGTCATTGGAAGCTTTCCAGAGGTTCGATGGTGATTGCCAGAGGAAGCAAGAAGTCCGATCTCTACTATATGGAGGGGAGCGCGCAGGGGGCACAGGAGGTGAACGCAGTCAATGATGCGTCTACCGAGTTGTGGCACAGGCTGCTCGGCCATATCAGCGAGAAGGGGATGAGCTACTTGGTGAACATAAAGGTGATTCCAGGGCTCAAGTCTACAAAGTTGGAGAAGTGCACGCACTGCTTAGCTGGAAAGCAAAATAGGGTGTCTTTCCAAAGTCACCCAAGTTCAAGGAAGCCGACGTTGCTCGAGTTGATTCACTCGGATGTCTGCGGTCCTATGAAGGTAAAATCTATTGTTGGTGCTTCTTACTTTGTAACTTTTATTGATGACTGATCCAGGAAAGTTTGGGTCTATGCCTTAAAGACCAAGGATCAGGTGCTGCCTACTTTCAAAGAGTTTCAGGCCTCTGTTGAAAGAGAGACGGGCAAGAAGTTATTGTGTGTTCGGTCCGACAACGGCGGCGAATACATTGGTCCCTTTGATGCGTATTGCAGAGAGCAAGGGATACGACACCAGAAGACTCCGCCCAAGACACCTCAGCTCAATGGTGTAGCGGAGCGCATGAACAGGACACTGATGGAGAGGGTGCGTTGTTTGCTGTCAGAAGCAAATTTTTCGGGCAGTTATTGGGGTGAGGCTCTTTTCACAGCTGCTTATGTTATTAATTTGTCTGCTAGTGCTCCTTTGCAGGATGATGTTGTTTCACTTAACAAAATGCCAAAAATGGAAATTGGCCTTTGAAAATAAAACGAGAAAAAGTACAAGAAGTACAAATTTGATTCTGGGAAAGTATTGCTATGGAAGTCTGATTCGTAAATGATCACTTTGTTCCTTGGACCATATGATGATGATGAAGATCACTGCTTGAAGTAGAACAACTGGAAGAACTAAGTCACCAGAAAGGTATCGACGCACTTCGGCACTGATGACGAGGCCGAATGCTTTCCTGCTTTGCTTCACTCTGTTCTGAAAGAAAGGTTGAAGAAGAATGCTCTGGAGAATCAAAATCTCTAAGTTCTGATCTATGTATTCTCTCCTGTCTCTGTCTGTGTCTGTTATGAGAAAAATAAGTCTATTTATAGACTTGGGCTTTTGTGCGTAAAAACTCGACGGAAGTTCCATCTTTACGCTAACAACTGCCACCCATGACTGAAGCCATCCTCTGTATATGTTGACACGTGTCCCATCATTTCAGTAAGAATAGGATGCATGTACACACGTTCTTCGAGAAGAATGGCATGAAAGTCACGTAAGCAAACCACGTTCCAAACTGGTGGAGGAGAATAGGGCGTAAAAATAGCCCCAATGTACTCTGAGCGTAAAGCAGTAGATTAGGCATAAAATAGCCTTGACATAGACTTCCCGCGTAAAGTGGTTGTTAAATAACCTTGAGCGTAAAAGCAGCTCAAATAGACTTTATGCACACGTCGACTGTTGAGCGTAAAGGCTCGTATAATCTTCGTGCGTAAAAAGAAGCCGTAGTGTGAGCGTAAAGTAGCTCAATTCACACACTAAACGACAACATTGGTCTCTGTGTAAAAATAAATCCCTTTGAATTCTGTGATATATGCCATCATTAATATCTCCATGTCAGAGTTTGCATTAAATGCGAGATTTGACAGCTTTGTCCAGCGTAAAAGTGGCTGATCTATCCTTGGCGTAAAACCATGGGTATAGACTCGAGCGCAAAATGATCTGCCTGCTTTAGGCGTAAAGTGATTAGCCTTGTCTTGGGCGTAAAGTATTTAGCCTCTCTGCGGCGTAAAGTGGCTCAATTGGAGTGGAATGATCTGTCACTTTGACTCTTTCTTTGAAGCACTTTTTACGCTCCTACAAGACCCCCTTCAAAGTTTTCAAATATCTCCAAAATTTGAAACACTTTGAACAGAAGCGTAAAAGTTAAAATTTGATCAGTCAGCGTAAAATTTGGGATACGCAACCGTCATCCGCGTAAAAGCGGGAATGTCCAACCGTTGGCGTAAAAATAGGGATATCCAACAGTCGGTTTTGAATATCTCTATAAATAGGTCTTTCCAGAGATAGAAAACACTTTTACTCATCTTCTCAAGTTCCTTTGCCCTTTCTTTCTTCAAAACCCTCACTTTGATCCGATGGCTCCAAAGAAATCATCCACCGCCAGCAACAAGAGGAAGAAACCTGCCGTCGATTCGTCATCGGCCGGCCATGCGAAAACTCCCATTCAGTCATCAACACCACATCGACAACCCAACCCGGCCGTAGCTCCGCCTATGATGGGTAAAACCCTATTCACTGGCTGGAAAAATCCGTCGAGGAAGAAGAAGATAACCCAAACTTTCAGCTTTTTACGCCCACGTTGTACGTGTTAGCGTAAAAACTGAAATAACAACATACGCCCACGTTGTACGTGTTAGCGTAAAAGATAAAAAGAATATGCCCACGTTACACGTGTCAGCGTAGAACTTGGATTTACGTCCACAATTAATGTGCTAGCGTAAAACTTAACTACGCTCATGTTCATACATGCTAGCGTAAAAAGTTATATTACGCTCACATTACTATATGGTAGCGTAAAATTCATCAATCACTGAGAGACTTTGTAAAACAAAGACTTCATAAGCTTTTATCAACTTTTAGTAAGCGTAAAAGTCAATATCTTCAATCATAAAAACTTCAAACTAATTTGATCTCTTTTGTCCTTTTGTCAGTGGATTTGCAAGCTCACCCACTTGAAGAAGTTTTTGGCTCGTCAGTGGGCATGGTGGGTTCAAATTATCTGGAGAATCTATCTCATGTCGAATTTCCCCAATCCAACCCAGAATATCCTGCAACAAGAGCACAACTGATATATGCCCAGGGAGATAGGATGTTGTTATCCATGATGAATGGAGAAGTACTGATGTCACTGGATAATCAAAATTTCCTGAAACCAGCTTTCTTATTTGGAGATGCGATAGATTACAAATCACAGACTCATCCCAAAAAAGAGGCTTGGGTATTTAAATCTGGAGAAAGGGTAATGTATCTCCCTGATATGGACAGGGATTACCCTATATCCGCTTTTGTTCATGCTAGCCTTCACCGTCAGATGTTATGGAATTTGACTCCTAATAGCTATGGTAGACCTGGCAGAATCATCTTCAGAAGGGAGAGATCAAATGACATGGGCTATCACATTAGCACTCCTTATGGTGGTGTTATTCCATTTTCTGGACTATTGCCTGGGTTTACACCGAGTGACGATTCATCTCTCATCTAGTCGGTCCAGATTCCCATGTTCATAAATAGATTCATAAGGGAAGGAGTCTTATATCCTCAGACCAACCCTAGGCTGACAGGGTGGCTGACACCTCATAGTGGTAACTGGATCCAGATCAGCAACTGGGTCATGAAAAACTTTAAAACAGAGTTGGATGACATCGGTTTGTATGAAGCAGTGGCTTCTACCAGTTATGGCATTCCACCGAATGGCAATCTGTTCTTGGCTTTATTAGAATTGTATATGAGTTCGACAGGAACTTTCGCAACTTCGCATGGCGAGATGGGTCTGGCCCTTCATGAAATGCAGTTCATCTCGAAGTTGCCGATGGGCGAGCTCTCCTATGAAGAATATATTCCCTCCAATCGGGAATTGGCAGAAATTTGGAAGAAGAATCCTGAACTGGTACAAGTCTATGAAGAACTCATGTGCCATTATCTAATTTGCACCAGCATATATGAATCTGGATCACATCTGGCATACATTACAAAATGGACAACTTATCTATTTTATCATGAAAATAGAGTGTCTAAGACAGATAAGAGCAGGTTCCGAGAAGACAAGACTCAGGTCATCAAGCCTTGCTCTATAATTCCTGCATATTTAATTCAAGAATTGATGGTGTCGCAGAAGGCTCGCGATCGATACATGTCTACCAAAACTGGAGACATCCCTGCGGGGATTGAGGCTTTAAGCTACCTGAGGCAGGGTAGTCAAAAAATGTCGAAGAAGGCCTTGTTGGCAGGCTTCTTATCTTTATGGCTGCACAGATGGGTCGTGCCAGGAATCAGCACTGTGGACCAGATTCACTGCAACGTATTATGGCCAGCGGTCCATTTGGTATTCAAGAACAGAATTAACCTGTTGTCGGCAATGGTGTGCCGAATAAACGCAGGCCTAAGGACTTTTGGTGAAGAACTAATCAATAATACTCCTCACAATTTTCCAAGAGTAGAGTTACCATTCACCTATTTGATAGGTTGGTTACTACACCATAATTGTAATTTGTTGCCACCAGGCCCTGAGGATGAAGCGAGGATTTTCCTTTAAAAATTTAGCAAATCCACGTGGAGAACTACCACGTTGGCAGACACCAGAGCAGCATTAAATTATTCGCACGGCTAGAATTTCTTCTGCACTAGGCCACCAGTTCCGGCTGACTGCCTTGGTGTACAATTTGAAGATAGGGTAGATAAATCAGCCCTATTGCCGAGATCTGTCTACCGATGGCTAGTGTACATCAGACCTTCTCATCTAATGTACCGGAATGAAGATAACTGTGCATTCGAGCCTTATCTACCAAGTAGGTTCGCTCGCCAGTTTGGCTATGACCAACTCTATGTGTTTTCCATAAATAAATTCACTTTATTTATTTTGTATCTGAGAAAATTACAACTGTAGGAATCTAATCTAGAAGACGATTACTTTATCCCTTGGACGATGCGATGAAGAAAACTCGAACTTTGAAGAACTTGGACAGCAACTGGGAAAGCTCTCTGTTCTCTCTGAAATTGACTGTAGTCTCCGATGAAGATGAAGAAACTCTTTTTTATAGAGTTCAGGATAACTGTCCTTAAGCATACGCTCAGGTAGTTACTTGACGTGTGCATAACAGCAGGGACGCATGGCTAATTCTGATGGAGACACATTAGCATGCGGTTGAAAGTAGTGGAGCATGTTCAGGAGAGATTGATGGCCTGGATGCCACGTTGCATAACTTCTAGAGAGGTGGATAACTGGTACAGGACACATGAGAACGTGTGTTGACTGTAATCCTGGATATGGTTGCTGTAATATACTGCCTCGTTGAAGGAGAGTTATACGCTGACTTGGATGATGTAGAAAAAATAAAGCTGATACGCTTACTGGAGAAGAAAGGAGTCATACGCTCACTTGATGAGGAAGGAGTCGTATAGACTTCATACGCTCACTGAAGAAGGAAGGAGTCGTATAGACTTCATACGCTCACTGAAGAAGGAAGGAGTCGTATAGACTTCATACGCTCAATGAAGAAGAAAGGAGTCGTATAGACTTCATACGCTCACTGAAGAAATAGCCACGTGGCCATCATCAATCTTCTCTGATACGCCATATCTTCAAAATAACTGTCAAAAGATTTTCTCGAGCGTCGTGACTGCAGATATGACGGCTGACAGACTGTCAAAACTGACAGTAATGATGGCTTTGCATTTAATGATCTGCTGAGCTGTCCTCGTAAAAGACAAAACCAACTCTTCGAATACATATACGACGGTTGGTCTTTTCATGACAACTATCTTTGCACGAAAGACGACGTGTCAGATTCATCCTTTATTAAATATATGCCGTACTGTCATCCCAGAAAATAATAAAATATTTACTGAGCGTATGGCTTTTGATAAGCGTATGGCCTTGAGCGTATGACAGCGTGTCATAATTTTCCACATCCTACAAGACCCCCTTCAAAGTTTTCGAACTTTATGAGTTTCAAAAGTTCGAAATTACTTTGAATAAAAAAGTGGGAATGAGTCTTGACACGCTGGCATTAAGTCTGTTTATGCAAAAAATGAATTTATCAAATGTCATGATGACTCTTCATTTTTCGAGACTGATTGAATCTGATTTATGGAGGAATATGAACCGCCAGCAAGCTTTGTTATATAAACTGAGAAAATTCAGTTTTTGACATTCATTTCTTGTAACCATGACTCCAAAGGAAGCGGCTGAAGAAGAAGTACGAAAATTAGGTTTCTGTGCCCATGGTGACCCCACCTTTGGAGGCAAAGAACCGGAGCCCTTCGTCATCGAGTTCAAAGATGACCCCACGCAGTTAGCCAAGAATTTCTTGGGTTACTTCGGTCTGGACGGCTCCTCTACTTCTGATGGGTGGAGCCTCGCAGAGAAGCGTGAAATGCTCGCTGCTCTGTTGCACCGCATGGGGGTCCAAAGCGTAGAAGAGTTAGGCGTCAAACTTAGCCGCTCTGGAAAATAGAGCGTGACTTTGTTGCACCCCTTTTTTTCCCTCTTTTTTTTTGTTTTGTAAGGCCATCAGTGCCTTTAATGAAATGAATATTCAAGAATTCTCTGTTTAGTATAATTTTGTGTTGAAAACTAACGTGCACCAATGAATAACTGTAGATTACGCTGTAGGTTACGCTGTCTTCCAATGTTTGTAAGTTACGCTGGATAGCGTACATCAATGAATAGCATGCACCAATAAATAGCTGTAGGTTACGCTATCTTCCAATGTTATGGAAAGCACTCTTTGAATATTTCCAAGGCTATGCTGGTTTCCAAAGTACACGTGGCACTTATTGCATATTTTATGAGCGTTATTTGTGGATCCTTTCCAAGAATAGGCTTGCGCTCCATACTTTAAAATAGACAGAAGAGTTTCACAGAACTCATCCCCATCTTCTTTTTCTTCTTCTCTTCTCTGAAAATGAACATGAGATTTCACTCTCGAATCGGAAAGCAAAAGCTTCTAAATGTTCAAATTCTGAGCAATATGTCAGACATCAGTTTGCCAATTCTTAGCGTCAAACTTGAAGGTAAGTCCGGCATAATACACGTACTGTTTTCGCTGTTGAAAATAGGCTTTCTGTCTCCGAGCGTGCTTGACCAACCAGTGCGTTTCATATGACATTTCTGTTGATTTAATTCTTTTCTTCATGCTGTTTTTCGCAGAAACTTGGCTAAAGATTTTCTTCAGAACTGGCATTGGTGATGTGGATGCTGTGGAGAATGTCCTTCTGACACCAACATCAGGGAGCTCATACGCTTTTGACGCGTACATCAGACAACTCAGAACTCTTCGTGGGATAGAAGGGTCTTCCTTAGATGGTAGGAAGTGCCTTTATACACGAGAGTTGGATGGTGGAGTTAACTCTACTACCGAGAAATCGGGTAGTAGAGTTCCTTTTACGGGAGAACTAGGAATTGTATCCCAAGGTTGGATACATTCCTGTCTCCTCTGAAAGGTCGCTCCTAATCCACCAGTTGTATTGGCAGCAACACGTTTTCGTGTTGCCCTACTCTGTGGTTCTCCTCTCGTCTGAGAGATAAGACCAGAGTTTGATTCCTGCTGGACACCCAGGAATTGCCACAAACAACGAGATTGCCAGAGAAGATCCAAGAAGAAATAGATCTCAGTTGTACATAGAATGAAAATCCAAGATTTGTAATAGATTTCCATTATAATTTGTAAGAAAGTCTAAGAAAATGTAATAGACTTTTTGTGGTAAAATGGGAATGGAAATGACACTTCTTCTATGCTTCAATGATTTGTATTTGTGGATGAATTGTGGACATGATAGATAATAAAATCATCTTTTCTGTTTTTAGAGTATATGATATTATCAGAGGTATTATGGACGTGATAATATGTAGGAACTCAAAAGAAAATAGATTGATTTCTATGCAGAGGTCAAAACATGACAAATGAGTAAGCAGATTCGGAATTGATTCAGAGGTTATGAAAACATGATCAATAACGAATCCCCACTTGATAAATTAATAGAAGATTATGAACGGATGAACCGTTAGGAAATGATGAACAGATAAACTGTCGAGTGAATGTAATAAATGAACGGATGAACCGTCAAGTATTAATGAACGTATGAATCGTCGAATGAATGTCAGAAATAAATGGATGAACTGAATCTCGGGAAAGAATACGTCCCTTCGATCTTTGTAACCATATGCCTATAAATAGAGCATATATTTGAGTAGAAGGATCATACATCATCCTCTTTTATCCACAATATCTTCTGAAAAGAATACAAAGAAGACTGAAGTCGTCTCTGAAGTTACTGAAGGTGCTAAAGAGCATCTACCTCCGCAGAAGAAGGAAATGGGCGAAAGCTCATCTACTCCCAAGCCGCCAAAAGATATCCTCGACTTCCTGGTCGAACCAGGAGAAACCGAAGAAGAAGAAGCAATGAGACTGGCTGTCTGTCAGTTCTTGGTGCGGTCAGGAAAAGATGTATTAAATTCTTTTGCTGATTATATATGTGGCCCTCGTCCCAAGTATGAGAGGGATGACAGTGATCTTCCATGATGATGTACTCTTTTTCTTGAAGAATTTTGTCAAAATAAACTCTGTTTAAGGAAACTTTGTTTACGATGTATCCTTCCCACTTTACATCAATTTTGCCTTTATTCACTGATCTTTAGACTCAGAAATCAAAAAGACTAAATATTTGAGATAGAAAATTCAGAAGAAATATGGACACTTTATTAAAACCACTGGGGATCTAATAAAATAAAATATCAAATTCTCTGGGAAGATGATACATGGTGGAATAACAATTTCCTCTGGGGATAACGATATCGAAATAACTTTTGTAAAGAAGGATTTTATATTTGCTGGGGAATGATGAAAATATTATACATAATATTTCTTTAAGAATTTGCCATTGATAGGCATCATCATGACTTTCCCATCCATAGAGGCAAGCTGGTATGCTCCGTTAGAGAAGACTTTGTTCACTACGAATGGGCCTTCCCATTTCGCATCAAATTTGCCTTTGCTCATATGTGTCATGGTCATAGGACGTCTGACAGTAAGGACCAGTTCTCCCTTCTGATATGCTCTGACTTTGACTTTCCGGTTAAAAGCTTTGAAGATTCGGGCCTGATACAGCTCGATATTTTGTTGAGCATACAATCGTTTTTCATCTAGAGCTTCCAACTCTTGAAGTCGAAGACGATCATTGTTTTCTGTTGTCAGTTCATTGGAGATTGCAATTCTCAGAGAAGGAATCTGGATCTCAAGGAGAAGAACAGCTTCACACCCATATACTAAAGAGAAAGGTGTACATTCAGTCGCATTGCGAACTGTGGTGCGGTAGGCCCATAAACATTCACCAAGCTTCTCGCTCCAGTTGCGTTTGTTGGAAGAAACGAACTTTTTCAAGAGTTTGATGATTGTTTTATTGAAAGCTTCTGCCAATCCATTGGCTGCTGGATTATATGCTGTAGAAGCTAAATTATTAATCCGATGATTGTCGCAGAATCGAGTAAATTTCTGACTGACGAACTGCGGTCCGTTATCATGGATAATACGCCGAGGAACACCAAATCGATAGATAACATGATGTTTGACGAAGTTGATAACATTAGAAGTTTTAACTTCAGATAACGGGATTGCTTCAGCCCATTTGGAAAAGTAATCGGTTATTGCTAGAATAAACCGATGTCCTCTTGATGATGGTGGGTTGATGGGACCAATGACGTCCATGCCCCAAGCTTCAAAGGGCCATGATGCCGCTGTTGGATGTAAGAACTCTGACGGTTGATGAATAAAGTCTGCATGAATTTGACAGGCTTTACATTTCCGAGCATATTGAATAGCGTCAGCCACCATCGTGGGCCAATAATAACCCATACGTCGGATACGATCTTGAAGTTTAGGACCTGGTTGATGAGCTCCGCAAACACCATCATGTGCTTCACGAATTATCTGTTGTGTTTCTTCACCGGCAATGCATCGGAGGAAAAGACCGTCGTAAGACCGACGATATAATGTTTTAGTCGTATGATTATAATAGAATCTGAGAGATCGACGTCGAATAGACGCTGCTTCACTCGGATTATCAGGAAGTATATCATACAAAACAAAGTCTAGAAACGGGCGTTTCCAGTCTTCAATTATGGCTTCTGTTTCATTAGAAAAGACATATTCCATAGTAGAATCGGAAGAAGACGAGGATATTTTGTCAAACTTTAATCCAGCATCAAGGTTGAAAGAATCTTTGTCTGGTTTATATAGAAAAGCCAAAGCCAAATTATTCTCAACATAGAATAGTTCTCGGTTATAAACCACTATCACTTGCTGACGTCTGATTGGAATAGCTAATACAGCAGCAAGATTAGCTAAAGCATCAGCTTCTGCATTATAGGCTCGTCGAACATGTTCAATAAAGAAGTCTTCAAAAGATGAGGCTATAGAGAGTGCTGCTCGATGATAAGGTATCAAATCCTGATGACGAACTTCATACGTTCCTCTGATCTGATTGACAATAAGCTTGGAGTCTCCATAAACTTCCAAATATTGAATATCTAGATGTTTAGCAAGTTGAAGACCAATGAGTAATGCATTATATTCGGTTACATTGTTTGAACATGATTGATCTAGAGAATAAGCCCTCTGAATAGTTAGTCGTTCTGGGGATACAAGAACAATCCCAACTCCAGCGACAATATTGCCATTAGGACCTATTCTAGATGCTCCATCAAAGAATAAACGCCAGGTAGGAACTTCTTCAGAAATCAGATTTGAATCCAAGACTTCATCAGAAATCTCATCATATAATATAGAATCTTCTGGAATTGCATGAATAGCCAGAAAATCAGCAAGAGCCTGTCCTTTAACTGACTTCTGAGAAATATAATGCATATCGTATTGAGCTAACAAGATTCCCCAATTAGCTAGTCTGGAGTTGAGAACACCAGGTTTCTTCATCATAATCCTGAGAGGATTCACTCTAAAAATGACATGAATCGTTTGACCGATAATATAATGTCGCGTTTTCTGAACAGCAAACATTAATGCTAAGCATTCTTTCTCGATTGGAGAATAACGCGGTTCAGCACCCGTCATTGTGCGACTGAGATAATAAATAGCCTGTTCATGGACATCTTTATTTTACTGGGCAAGTAATGCACCAAGAGAATGATCCATGGCTCGAACATATAGAAGGAATGGTATCCCTGAGACGGGAGGTACCAAAACTGGAGGGTTCATGAGATACTGTTTAATATCGTCAAATGCTTTTTGACATTCTTCGTTCCAGACGAAAGATACACCTTTCTTCAGAAGTTTGTTGAATGGTCTGCAGCATCCTGATAAGTTGGAAATGAATCTCCTGATATAAGCAATTCTTCCTTGAAATCCTCGTAGCTCTTTTAAGGTGCGTGGAGGACGCATCTCTTGAATGGCTTTGATCTTCTCGGGATCCACGTGTATACCTTTAGCGGTAATGACGAAGCCGAGAAATTTACCACTAGAGACGCCCAGGAAGGACTTAGTAGGGTTCATTTTAAGTTGATGCTGACGCATTAAATCAAAGATAGTCTTCAAATCTTGGATATGATCCTCCTTTCGTCGACCTTTGACTGCAATATCATCAACATAGCATTCGACTATTTTTCGAAGATGTTCGCAAAATATAGTGCTCATTGCTCGCTGATATGTTGCTCCTGCATTCTTGAGACCAAACGGCATCACTGTATAACAGTATGTACTGATCGGCGTTCTGAAGGAAGTGTATTTTTCATCATCTGGAAACATTTTGATCTGGTTGTATCCCGAATACCCATCCATAAATGACATTCGTTCGAAACCACATGTATTGTCGATCATGACATCAGTAATTGGAAGAGGAAACTCGTCTTTAGGACAAGCCGCATTGAGATCGCAAAAGTCTATACAGACCCGAATCTTGCCAGTCTTTTTAAGGACAGGAACGATGTTAGCCACCCATTTAGGATGTTCCTCTCGAATAAATTCAGAAGCCATAAGCTTGTTGACTTCAGCTTCAATTGCATCCATGATGTCTGGACAAAATCGTCGCTGTTGTTGTTTGACCGGTTTAGCATTTGGCATGATATTGAGTTTGTGCATTGCAATCTTCGGATCTAGTCCTGGCATATCTTCGTAACTCCAGGCAAAGACATCGATATAATCACGAATAAGCTTGATCATGTCTTGCTTATCTGTTTCTGAAAGACTTTCACTGATGAATATTGGTTTAGGAGAACCTTCTTCACCAACATCAATTTGGATTAGTTTATCTTCGGTAGGAGGTTCTCTCTGCTCGAACCTGAATTCCCATTGATTATCTAATCTTTGAGCCCATTGTTCCGATTCGGGTGATATTTTAAAATCATCCTCATCTTCATCATTTTCCTACGGGCCATCAACAGAGACCATATTGATGGACAAAATAGAACGATGAAGATCGCCAATACTCGTGTCAGAATCCCAAGAGAGAGAATCAGAAGACTCAGATCGTTCGTCTTCATCGGACTTTGAATCTTCATGGACTATGTTGATAAAGGAAGTAGGAGCAATGTAACCTAAACCACATTTTGTCTTTCCGTATTTTAATGGAGGAATTCGAACAGGCATTCTTCTTCCTTTTCCATTATTGAGACTGGTTCTAAAGTTATAACCCATATTCTTGATGATATTTTTGGATTGTTGACTGTAGCGACGCAGTTGTAACCTTCCAGTGTCATCGTTTATGTCATCTTCTTCCAAGTTAGGAGGATTCTGGGGTCCTTTATAAAAGAAGATCGGATTTTTTCCCTTTTTTCTAGCAGGGACCACAAAGTATGATTTTTGTATGGATTCCAATGATACGTCTGTATGAAGAGTTTGAACAACCCCTATAGTTAGTGACTCTAAGTTATCTAGCAATTGTAAATAACTTTGTACATGATTACAGACATCAATATACTGCAAAGGAGATGCTTCATTAATATTAAATACTGTATTTACAACAGAAGGCTGAGCCTTATCAGACTTAGTCAAAATAATGACAAAAGGGAGAGAGGAAGAGCAATCAGAAGTTTTGTTTCGATTAAGATCGATAACAAAAGGCTCAGAAGAGGTGAGCTCCCTTGAAAAAGATCGTGGATAAGTAGTACGTCCACTGACTGGAATGACTAGAGTATCTGATCTAGCCTGAGAAGGTGGAGGGAGAGTAGTACGTCCACTGACAGGAATTATCAGTGAGCCTTGTGGAGCTTGGGAAGACGGTACAGTAGTACGTCCACTGACAGGAATTATCAGTGAATCTTGTGAAGCCTGAGGAGGTGATGAAGTAATACGTCCACTAACAGGAATTATCAGTGAACCTTCTTCAGATGATTTAACAGACTGCGGAGGAGTGATACGCCCTTTTACAGGAATAACAAAAGTGCCAACTTTTGCTATCTCATCATCATTATCCATAGCTTGCAAGACTTTTGAGTATTCATCTTTGTACATGCGAGCGTCATTGAAATAAGCTTCAACTCCTTTGAATGGATAGAGATCCGCAACTTCCTTTTGAACTTCTCCATTATCATCAATATATTTGAAACACTGATGAAGGGTCGAAGGAACGACATTATGTTCATGCAAGAATGGTCTCCCCAACAGAGCATTGTATGAGCAACCATGATTGTCGATGATGTAAAAAGTAACTTTAGTACGAAGATCGCCTATTTGAAATTTGAGGCGAATCTTGCCCAAAGGCTCACTTTTTCCTTGATTAAATCCCAAGATGGTAGTGATAGTGCTGGAAAGGCTATGTACTGGTATCTTCAGTGCGTCTAGCATAGCTTTTGGCATAATACTAAGAGCAGATCCTGGATCAATCAGGAGACGATCAACCTTCATAGAATCAATATATCCTGTATGATATAAAGGACGGTCATGTCAATTATCCTCTAGCAGCATATCGTCCTGCGTAAAGGTAATGTTTGGAATAAATTCCAATACATTATGGCAATGAGAAACAGGTCCTGTTTCCAATTTCTTGAGAAGAGTTAAGCAGGTTTCTGCTTGCAGCAGTGCTTCACTTAGAGTTTCTCGAGTCTCTTTAGAGAGGCGTAAGAGCTCGAAGATTGATAATTTAGCTGGGGTATTGGCTAGTTGAGCCAATATATCAAAATTATAAGGCTTTTCAAGTCCTGTAGGAGATTTCTTCTTCAATGGTTTGTCGAAGCGGACTTGTTGTTTGCCTTTGTCAGCTGCTGTTGGTTTAGAAGGAACTGTCTCAACAGGAACATTTAAAGGCTCTTCAGTAGAGACTGGAGTTGAAGCTGTAACCGGAGGGACTTCAGAAGTTTCTTCAGGAACTTCAGCATAATCTTTCAGATATACTTTTTCTGACCGAGTTCCAGCATGAACTTCAACTTCAGATTCTGGTTCAGGGTCTATGGAAACCATGTTGCAATTCTTTATCTTGCTCTTGGTTCTTTTATGTTTGATGAGAGCTTCATTCCAGAAACCAAGGCCAACACGAGATTGATTATGTCTCATAGTGATGGCTAAAGGTGCTCGGAGTCCCTTGCCTGAGTTCAAACCCGGAGCAGTGGCTAGATCATAACCCATCTTCGCCATCAATTCACGAGATTGTGAACTGTATAAATGAAAAGCAGGTTTGTACCTATCTTCAAATTGAGGTACAGATTTTATCTCCGTAGGGAGTGAATTTCCTGCTGAGATGAAAGTAGAGGTTAGATAAAAATCGGGTGTGAAACTAGAAGTCACATTGCATGACTTAGTCTTTCCGAGCTTCTTTTTAGATGAGGAAGTCTTCCGAGGAGAAGAGGAAGACGTTTCAAACTCCGTCATTAAATCCGGGTGAATCCACATGATCTCTCCCTTCTTAGTTGTGACAGGAACAAGTCTGTCATTCTGTACTGGTGGGATGTTTATAACTTCGAGAGTTGCTTTGGGGATAGGAACAATCCCACTTTCCACCATTAAGGGAGGGAAGTCACCGAACTGCATTGAAATTACATTTGCTGTGACTGTTTTGTCTTTGGGTATTAATGTCACAGCTCTTGATTTAATCATCTCTTGAATCTTCCCTTTTAATACATAGCAAGACTGGATTGTATGACCCAGCATTCTATGATATGGACAGTATTTTGGATGATCTGTCTTATTGGCTTCAACAGGCTTTTTAATTTCTGGCAATTGAATCTTATTACCTTTGAGTAAGCATTCAAAGATACCCTGAACATCATCATCGTCGAAAGAATATTCTTTCTTCGGCCGAGGAGATCTCTGTTGTTGATTTGTTGGAGCTGGAGTAGCTTGGGTATTCTTTACCTCTTGACTACTGTTTTGGAGATTGACTTCAAGAGCTTCTTTTCCTTTGCGATTGTTGGGTCGAGTACTATTGCTAGCGCTCTGATTTGATTCCTTAGGAGCCATTTGTACCCCCAGACCCTTGAAGGTCTCAGCACTGACTTCAGCAGCCTTGGCACTGACAATGAAAGAAGGCCAATCTTGGAACTGAGTGGACCCTGTCCACATGCTGATAATTGGTAAAAGATTCGACTTGCAAGTGTCGATGGTAACAGCATCGGGAGTTCCGAGAGGCATTTTGAGGGCTTCTCTTCTGAATCTTTCAATGAAGTCCTCAGTGGTTTTATTATTTTTCTGTTTAATTCTTATGAGGGCTGACATGGTCATGTCGTTGAGCCCTTCATAGAATCGTTCAAGAAATATTTGCTTGAAACCGGCAAATGAGGTAATGCACCCATCAGGGAGACTTCTATACCATTCATAAGCCGTTCCTTTGAGACATCCAATGAACACCCGAGTAAGAAGGGCGTCACTTGGTTGCAGTTGATCAGTCATTACTTCAAAATGATTAATGAACTGACTTGGGGAGGTTGTCCCATCGTAGAAAGAGATGGTCGGAGGTTTGTATTTTGGTGGATACGATACCTGCTTCCATTCTATCGGGTAAGGTTGCTTGATACCTAACCTTTGCAAACCATCCTTCTGTTTGAATGCCTCGAATTGTGTTCGGAGATTCTTTAACTCTTCAGAAACAATTCCAGAAGACTGGGGAGTTGTAACTTGTTGAGTGTGATTAGGAGGAGGGACTGCAGCATATGTACCACCCCCAGCTCCAGACTGACTTGGAGTGGGTTGTTCAGGAACATTAGATTGTACCCCCGGAATAGTAGAGGGTTCCGGGTTTGGAACAATAGGAGTATTTAATATAACTGGAGGAGCTATCTGTTGGACTTGCTGAGTTTGATGCTGAGCTTGCATAAGAGTGTGCATAGCATTCAACGTATCTGCCATAGCTCTCAACTGTTGTTCTAAGGAAGAAATCCTTTATTCGTGAGCTTCGGTGCTAGTTGAAGGTTCATGATCGCCCTCTGCCATGTAAGTGGTAATCATTCGAGGAATAGATGATGAAACAGTCTGTTCTGAATCATCACTGTGTGAATCAGTATCTTTCCCAGGGCTTTTTACGGGAGTCAATACTGGAAAATTGGACTCTCCAAGGAAGTCTTCTGTGATCTTCGGATTACCACTTGGATGAGAAGAAGAAGAGGCTCTGGTCAAGGCTCCGGTCCTGGATCGGGTGCCGAGATAAACACCATCTTCAGAGTCTAATATAGCATCAGACCGTATGCTACCCCCAATATTTCTGGAGGTCATGTTGACAGAAGCATAAAGAGGTTCATCTTCATCCAACATTGGTTCATACTGAATCCGTTCGAAAACAGATTGTCTTTTTGGTGAACAACAACATTGAATTACAACTCGAGGTTGGAAGTTGCAACCATGCTTTTCATGGCAAATATGAGCAATATCATAGCCTGATGGAGTGTCAATTCTCTGTTTATTTTGCAAATATTCCCGGAAATCTGTAGGAACAGATTGGGAAGTATTTAAAGATAGTTTCTGTGTAGAAACTTGTCTTTTGTTCTTCTGTCTTCTTGGTTCCTGAGTGTATAAAGACTGATTAATTTGAGCCACATAGTTCTTGGCATATTCTGCATCAGGGTCTAATATACTTGTCTCAGTGGAACCGAGCCGATTCTGATTAAGCTTGTTACGAAGATCCGTAGGAGATTTGACTTTGATATCAGTCTTGGATACTTGTAATTTGCCTTTTTCAGACCGAGAAATTTTGAGAGAAGGAAGATGAGTATTATTCCGACTAGGAGTCGGTAATAATCCATCTTTGGAGGAATTAGCCAAAAGGCGTTTTCCATTGTTTGATCTAGTAAGAGTACTAGTCAAATTAACTCCAGAGGTAAAGACCTTAGGAGTAGAGGAGTTGACTAAAGAGTCTTTCTCCTTGGTTGGCACAAGATGTGCAAGTTGAGGGGGAATCATTTGTATATTCTGTGGAAGAGAACCTCCAGCCTGATTTTGAGAAACAGTCAAAGGACTGTATTTGTTAGCATACGCTGACTTCAGTTTGGACTTCTGGTCATACGCTGCCTTTTTATTAGCATACGCTGGCTTTGGCTTAGCGTACGCTGCCTGATGTTGGCTTTTGTACGCTGCCTTTGCCGTACGCTGCCCTTTGAATGCCATATGCTCAGAGTCATCAATGGCTAAAGAGCCGACTGCTGTCGTAAGAATAGAGGGAGAAGGGACCTTGACATGTCCAGAGATGGTTTTCCTTGTACACGCTGACTTGGTTAAAGAACCAACTTTGTCAGTGTGACTAGGAGAAGCCACTGTTGCCGTGTTCCGAGAAGCCGAATTGTGCTTCATGGAAGTTGAAGACGTGTTCTTGTCAGCATGAGAAGTGACAGAAGCGTCTCGGACTGCTGCAGAAGACTTAGGGACATAGACGGAGCGTCCCTTCTTCTTGGCAGCAGGAAGAGCGGAGGAAGCAGTGCGGCCCTCCTTCGCCTTGAGCATTTCTTCATAAGCCGATTGGTCGAATTGTACAACCATCGTCTTCTTCGTCAAGCCGATCGACGAAGTATCGCATTGAGTTGTTGCTATCTCGTTGGAGGAGACAGCTTTCCCCAGCAGAGTCGCCAATTTATTTTCCATAAATAAATTCACTTTATTTATTTTGTATCTGAGAAAATTACAACTATAGGAATCTAATCTAGAAGACGATTACTTTATTCCTTGGACGATGCGATGAAGAAAACTCGAACTTTGAAGAACTTGGACAGCAACTGGGCAATCTCTATGTTCTCTCTGAAATTGACTGTAGTCTCCGATAAAGATGAAGAAACTCTTTTTTATAGAGTTCAGAATAACTGTCCTTAAGCATACGCTCAGGTAGTTACTTGACGTGTGCATAACAGCAGGGACGCGTGGCTAATTCTGATGGAGACACATTAGCATGCGGTTGAAAGTAGTGGAGCATGTTCAGGAGAGATTGATGGCCTGGATGCCACGTTGCATAACTTCTAGAGAAGTAGATAACTGGTACAGGACACGTGAGAACGTGTGTTGACTGTAATCCTGGATGTGGTTGCTGTAATACGCTGCCTCGTTGAAGGAGAGTTATACGCTGACTTGGATGATGTAGAAAAAATAAAGCTGATACGCTTACTGGAGAAGAAAGGAGTCATACGCTCACTTGATGAGGAAGGAGTCGTATAGACTTCATACGCTCACTGAAGAAGGAAGGAGTCGTATAGACTTCATACGCTCACTGAAGAAGGAAGGAGTCGTATAGACTTCATACGCTCAATGAAGAAGAAAGGAGTCGTATAGACTTCATACGCTCACTGAAGAAATGGCCACGTGGCCATCATCAATCTTCTCTGATACGCCATATCTTCAAAATAACTGTCAAAAGATTTTCTCGAGCGTCGTGACTGCAGATATGACGGCTGACAGACTGTCAAAACTGACAGTAATGATGGCTTTGCATTTAATGATCTGCTGAGCTGTCCTCGTAAAAGACAAAACCAACTCTTCGAATACATATACGACGGTTGGTCTTTTTATGACAACTATCTTTGCACGAAAGACGACGTGTCAGATTCATCCTTTATTAAATATATACCGTACTGTCATCCCAGAAAATAATAAAATATTTACTGAGCGTATGGCTTTTGATAAGCGTATGGCCTTGAGCGTATGACAGCGTGTAATAATTTTCCACATCCTACACCATGTTGGCAATCCTTCCACCAGTTTCTATCATTATGGAAAGTTGATCGACGGTGCACGAGCATGAAGATATTTCAGAGCTGCATGTACTGGTGCCAAATTCAACATATCTACAGCCACCAGCACAACTGAGCTACGCATACTTCATTCGTATGCTCGTTTCTATACGTCTATCCGCTCTTTTGAAGACGGTTATAGTATGCAAGGAAGTCTTCGGTGGGCTCAGGAGGGAAATGTTGAGGAACCTATCAGGATAGCCCCTGACATACCAGACAATACTGCCGTTATAGATGAATTTCTGGCAGTAATTCCTAGAGGAGTTGGGGAGGTAGCCGTGGGACCAATAATTATTGGAAAGACCCGCAAACGAAAGCAGAACACAGCTATCGCTTCTCCGGTGAAGTCTCCAGAGAAGAAGAAAAAATCTACCACCAAAGGGCTTTCCAAACCGAGAGCCCACACTCCAGAAGATGACATTTTGATTGAAGAGGATCATCTCGTCGGTTCTTCCTCAGTCCATCCCGGAGAAGGATCTTCAGCCCCTCCACCAATAGTTGGATCAGGAGCTGTAACACTTTTGTCTTCTGGACGTCTTAGCACCTCACTCCATTTATCTTTGCCATCCAAGGCACAAGTTACAGAGGGTGCTACTACTGTATCCACCACTGATCAAGACCGCATCCTATCAGATGAACCGGCTCTTGACTTTGAGGATGATGACTGGGATGGTGATTATGATACATATCTTGAAAAAAATGCACATATTCCAAGTATTATACAAAACATATACGGAATTATATATCATGATTTTGTATACTAACTTATTCTGTTCGTTTTGCAGATGTCATAATTGCACCAAAGCCTATGGCTCCTCCTCCTCAAGAAGAAGACATTTATGAGAAAAATGAGGAATCTTGGGAGGAAGCTTCTCCTTCAGAAGACGCAGACGCCGAAGAGGAGGGAGTGCAAAAGAATGAGATGGAGCCTCAAGAAGAACATCCTCCATCATTTATGGCACAACAAGCACAATCTGAAGTGTCATCTCCTGCTGAGGACCAACACAAAGAGAAGACTACAGTCGACCCCACTGTAGGTGATGATGGAGCTACTGGAGGAGAACCAGACTTGAACAAAGAATCAGCTGTAAAGAGTTTCACCACAACTGAAGCAGTAGAAAATCCTGCGGAGCAAACGATTGAAGAAGATGCTGAAGGCATGCTTGAGCCACCAACAGAAAGTGGGGAAGTTATAATAACATCCTCTACTGTTGTTACTGATCCGGTACCAGTTTCTGACAAGCCAATGCCGGAACCTGAATCCGCTCCTGCAACTGTTACCACATCCATCAATACTACCGCCGCCAGAACTCCAGAAACGGCTGGAGTAACAAATATTGAAGACATTGCTTCTGAAGTTCCTGGAAACCAAGCAGCAGTGACAACAATAGCTCCATCTCAGCTTGTTGTTACACCAACGATATCTGCAGATATTGGAGATATAATTCCTGAAACTTCTGGGAATCAATTGGCTATGACGATAGTAACAGCAATGACTTCGTCTCATCCTGCTGTCATGCCAACCACATCTGCTTCCGACCTCCAAAGAAGAGATTTATTAGATATTGTCGCCACACCAAGCTCCAGCATAGTAATGAATCTCCTGGTTGAGATTCATACTGAAACTTTTTATAAAACTTTGGCAACTTTGATAAAGATGGTCCTGAATAAGGGTCTCAGCTATGAGATTTTGAAGACGGCAATAGCTCTGACTATCAAGAATGTTGCCATGTTCAATGATGTTGAGAGAGCTGCCACATTGGAGAAAATTGTGGAGGACCTTGAGCAGCCGATTGGGGAATATCTCAGGCTATCAAATGAGACTGTTGAAGGCCTCATTCAGGAGGAGTATGATGCCTTATCAGCTGATTATCTTGCTCGAGAGACTGCATATAATACAGCTCTCCATGAACACAGTCTGAAGGTTGCCAAAGAGAAAGCCTTTTTGGCTGACATAAAACCTGTACTGCATGGTCACAGAGTGGCTTATGATGCTTTGAACATAGATATTCAGAGCAAGAATGACAGAATCCGCGAAGTCGAGGCAGAGCTAGCTTGCTTGAAGGCTGAAAGGGATAAGATGATCGATGTTCGAAATCTGTACCTCACCCAAAGCTCAATTTTAGAAGAACAAGCTTTTGGGGCTGAATCGACCATCAGAACCCTTGATGAAGCCAAGGACAATTTGATAATCACATTCGCTGAACTTTCCTGTATTTGTACCCCCGAAGCTCGACGTGCAGAGGCTACCAAGAAGGTTATGAGTTCTCGTGGCAAGCGGTTAGAAGAATTAAAGAAGTTGCTTCAAGATGTTTCCACTCCACCTTAAGAGAGTGTTTTGTCATCTTTCGTCTTATTCATTTTGTAGTGTTTCCACCAGAAATGAATGAAAGATTTGTTTTGTGATCCTATCGTTTATTTAGAATTTAAATAATAGGTAAGAGATAGAAAGCACTTATCAGAGGTAATATGGACGTGACAAGTCTTTTAAACTCAACGTATTATATCTATCCAGAGGTAATATGAACATGATAGATAATGAAATCTTGTTTTGTGTGAGATAGAAAATACTTATCAGAGGTTATATGAACATGACAAGTTTTCTAAACTCAAAACATTATATCTATCCAGAGGTAATATGGACATGATAGATAATGAAATCTTGTTTTCTGTTTAGAGTGTACAATACTATCAGAGGTAATATGAACATGACAGTACGTAAGAACTCAAAGAAAAGTAGATTAATATCTATGCAGAGGTCAAATGGACATGATAGATAGGAAAAGAAGGTGGATTTAGTATTTATCCAGAGGTTATGAAAACATGATAAATAATAAATCCAACTTTATATACCAATTGGTAAGATGGGAGATCAAAATCCCTCTCCAAAGAGACAAGTAATCTGCTTAACCAAACTTTGGTAGCTGGAGATTAAGAAGATAGATGTCATTGAATATATATATGAAAGAAATAAATGAACCAATCATGGCTCAAGGGACATTTTCAAATGGCTCGGATTCACCATCAGTTTGAACCATGTAAGCTAAAAATATTTGCTCAGATTTATCATATGAGGAAGGAGACATATCAGTTTCAATGAATTGGACTTCTTCTGAATCCGATGATTGCGAAGAGCTAGAAGAGAATTCTTCTTGTATATCGTCATTAAACATGTGGGACGGATCATATCCCAACCCATGACGAGTCTTTTGGTAAAACGGATCACCTCATAATGGTAGTCGTCTACCCTTGCCTTGATTGAGACCTTGCATAGTCTTCAAATCATATCCCATATTCTGGATAATCTTGATAGATCGTTGACTATACTTGTCAATTCGGATTCTTCCCTTGTCTTTATCCTTCAGCTCATCTGCCTGAGCAATAGGGATATTTCTAGCCAGGCCAAACATAATTTGGCGCTTATTTTTCTTATCAGACGGAACCACGAAATAAGATTCTTCGTGACGTCTAAAAGTTACGCAAGCTTGTGATGAAGCGGCCACAGGTAGAAGATAAGGAGAAGATGTTAGGAACCTTTGAGCATAAGGTCCAACATCTACATGAGGAGGAAAAGAATTTTCCTTATGATCGATGTATAAAGTTTCTTCTGGCTCAATGTCGTCTTTATATTGATGACTTTGATTATCAGAAGATAAAGTCATTCTTTCGATAAACTTGACAGCCATATACTCGAAAAGGAAATCTGCATTGATATCAAAAAGTATAGAATGATCAATATTTACATCATTTACAATTTGACTGCTACGCTTCGAATTAATCATCAGTGGACCATTATCTGTCTTCTGCGTAGTTTTGCCAAGATTGACAATCAATGGTGGTTCTGGATCATTCGTACAAGAAGTACGCCCTTTGACCTTGATCATAAAAGGTTGAACTTGGCTCTTAGCAGGAATATTTGTTGATTCCTCATATGAAGTTTGAGTTCTTTCTTTAACCTTGATTATCAGAGGTTGATTATTGACAGATTGGGATTGGATTCGTCCCTTGACTATGATCTTCAAAGGTTGCTCCTCTGGCGGATCTTCATTAATAGACTGATCCTCAGTAGGTGATTGATCTTCAGCCATGTCTGATATCTCTTTCACATGCTCTTGTTTATAAAGCCTTGAATCAGAAAAATAGGCTTCGACACCCTTGAAGGGATTGATATCAGCAAACTCAGTCTTCACAACTCCTTGGGAATCCACATACTTGAAGAATTGGTGGAGAGTTGAAGGTACAATATTGTGCTCATGAATCCACGGTCTCCCTAAAAGGATATTATAGGAGACGTCTGAGTTGATAACATAGAAAGTTACCATAGTTCGAAGATCACCAATGTAGGCCTTTAAAAATGACAGTCACGCTGAGTTGATTAGGACAGAGTCAAAAGTCACGCTCAGTTGATCCAGACAATATTTACAAATCACGCTGGGGAGACAGCTCATCATTTGTCAGAGAGTAATTATGACTGACAGCACAACAGTCGAAGAATGTCTCTTCGTATGCCACGTATGCACAGAATTCGAGAGATCACAGCCGTCTATTGCGTGATTTTCGAAATCTTCTTCAGCAAGACTCAACCTTCGTCAAGTTGGCGTACCAAAAGAGCTTCTTGTCATTTAATGTGACTGACAAAAACAATCACTACCAGAGATTTTGTGTCAGTCGAGGCACGCTGAATCAAGACAGCTGGCAGTTCTATCCCAAATCTGCGTGTATTCTGAAGTTTTCTTCCTCAAGTCTGCGTGGATTCTGAAGTTTTCTTCATCAAAGTCTGCGTCGATTCTGAAGCTTCTTGCCCCAAGTTTGCGTAGATTTTGAAGCTTTCTACCCCGAGTTTGCGTGGATTTCTTCTTCACCAAGTCTGCATGGATTCTGAAGCTTCTTGCCCCAAGTTTGCATGGATTTTGAAGCTTTCTACCCCGAGTCTGCGTGGATTTCGTCTTCACCAAGTCTGCATGGATTCTGAAGCTTTTTGCCCCAAGTTTGCATAGATTTTGAAGCTTTCTACCCCGAGTTTGCGTGGATTTCGTCTTCAACAAGTCTGCGTGGATTTCATCAAATTGGAGTACGTGGCAACCATGCCACTGATCTCTCGCCTGCGTGTCCTGTAACTTGCACACGACTCATGCATGATTGCCATGTGTCCAACAGTTACAGGCCGCGTCCAGTAACTGCTCACAACCTTGCGTATGTTAAATCCTGCGTGATTTTCAACTAAGCACAGGCTGTGAAGACAGTTATCTTTTCAGTTATTATTTTTGACTCTATAAATAGAGTTCTTTTTCTCATTCATTATACAGATACACTGATATCTACTGTCAAAATTTTGAAAGCTTTTCTTCTTAGCATAGTCCAAGGGATAAAGCGATCGTCTTCTAGATCGGATTTCTACAGTTGTAATTTTCCCAGAAACACAACAAATAAAGAGAATTTCTTTATGGAAAACAAATTGGTGACTCTGCTGGGGAAAACCATCTCCTCTTCTGAGATGGCAACAACTCAATGCGATACTTCGTCAATCGGCTCGACGAAGAAGGTGATGACGATTCAATTCGATCAACTCGCCTATGAAGAAATGCAGCGGGCTAAGAGTGGTAAGCCCACTACAGCCTCCATCATCACTGCCAAGTCGAAGGGGCACTCTATCTATGTCCCTAAGAATCAGTTGGCAACCAATGGTGAAGTCTCTGCCACAGTGTCTGCTCCTAACACTGGCAAGAACTCTACTGCAAGCACGCACACTCTTGTGCGCTCGAAGATGAGAGCAATCAAAGATCACGCTAACAGTACTGGCTCCTTAGCCAAATCTGTTCCAGTGTGTGTCTCCAAAGTTGAAAGTCACGCTGACAGTACTGGCTCCTTAGCCAAATCTGTTCCAGCGTGCAATTTCAACCTCAAAAGTCACGCTGACAGTACTGGCTCCTTAGCCAAATCTGTTCCAGCGTGCAAATTCAACCCTAAAAGTCATGCTGACAGTACTGGCTCCTTAGCCAAATCTGTTCCAGCGTGCAATTTCAACCTAAAAGTCACACTGACAGTACTGGCTCCTTAGCCAAATCTGTTCCAGCGTGCAAATTCAACCCTAAAAGTCACGCTGACAGTACTGGTTCCTTAGCCAAATCTGTTCCAGCGTGTAATTCTAAAATTAAAAGTCACGCTAACAGTACTGGTTCCTTAGCCAAATCTGTTTCAGCGTGTATTTCATCAAAGAAGAATAACTCCTTAGTTATCTCTTCTTCTTTACCGAGTTCTACTAGAACTGGGGGTGGTCTTCCACACAAAGTCCCTTCGAAAAGGAATAACTCTTTAGTTGTTTCTTCTGCTCCTGTAGTTTTTACTTCAGGAACAGCTTTGACTGACAATTTTGTTAGTCAAAGAAAAGGAGATGGTCTTTTGACTACTCTTCCTTCTGGACATTCTATGTCTCAAAATCTGAATGAGTCTAAGAAGAAATATTCCTTAATATCTTCTTCTATGACTTCTTCAAATTGGGCACAAAATCTGTCCATTAAAGAGGGTCTGTTACCAACTCCTAATCAAAGGAGTGGTTCAACTCTTCCTTCTCTGCAAATATCCAGATCAATGGAAGAAAAACTTCATGTTTCCAAAATTAATGTGTTACCTTCCACTGATTTAAGAACAAAACTCAGCACTTCTGGTGTTAAGAAACCATACCAATTGGATATGAAGATAAAAGATCCAGATGCAGAGTATGCAAGAAATTATGTGGCTCATATTAATCACTCTTTGTATAATCAAGAGCCATCAAGACCCAAGAACAGGAAGTATACTCCTCAATCTTCACAAACAGATTTACGGGAATATCTTCAACAGAAGAGAAGGAGTAATTCTATGTCAAAGGAACATGCTGAATGTGACTTCTATCCAAGAGTCATAATTCAGTGCAGATGTCAATCAACGGTTCAAGACCATGGTGATCATGAATGTAACTTCCAGCCAAGAACCACAATACAATACAGATGTCAAACTAAACGACAGTCTGTCTTCAATCAGATTCAGTATGAACCTATGCCTGATGAAGATGAGCCTTTGTTTGCCTCTGTCAACATGACTTCTCGGGACACCGGGGGTAGAGTTGATAGTCCAGATGGAGTATATAGAAACACCAGAGCAAGAGTCATGGCTTCTAGTCAAAGAAATTTGATCCCTGAAATTGATTCTGAATTCCTTGGAGAATCTAACTTTCCACCTCTTCCTACTGGGGGTAATTCTCCTATAGTTGACTTTGATGCACGAAGCAATGATTCAGAGCATACAACATCTACTAGTTCATCAATAATCCCTCATACAGTCATGACTTACATGGTTGATGGGAATACTGATAAACCTTCTTCTTCCTTGACTCCTCAAGATCAAAGAATTGCTTCTTTGGAACAGCAAATGAAGTCTATGACTGACACAATGAAGTCGATGTATGAACTCATGACAGCTCAGTTGCAAAATCGACAGACTGTACCAGATGCCATACCAGTTGATACTGATATAAGTCCAGTACAAGTTCCTCCAGCAGTACAATCCAATACTCCTGGACCAGCTCAACCAAATCCTAGTCTCTCTGGAGCTGGGGGTAGTGCTTACAATGCTGTTCCTCCTCCCAACTATTCTCTACAAGTTACAACTCCACAATCTTCTGGAATTGTTAATGAAGAATTGAGGAATCTCAAAACTCAATTCGAGGCATTCAAACAGAAGGATGGTTTACAAAGGTTAGGCATCAAACAACCTTATCCGATAGAATGGAAGCAAGTATCGTATCCTCCTAAATACAAGCCTCCCACTATCTTATTCTATGATGGAACCACTTCTCCAAGTCAGTTCATTAATCACTTTGAAGTGATGACTGATCAGCTGCAACCAAGCGACGCCCTCCTTACTCGGGTGTTTGTTGGATGTCTCAAGGGAACGGCTTATGAATGGTATAGGAGTCTCCCAGATGGGAGCATTACCTCATTTTTCGATTTCAAACAGATGTTTCTTGAACGGTTCTATGAAGGGCTCAATGACATGACTATGTCTGCTCTTATTAGAATTAAGCAGAAAAGTAATGAACTACAGAAGAGTACATTGAACGGTTTCGAAGAGAAGCTCTGAAGATGCCTCTTGGAACTCCTGACGCTGTCACCATTGACACGTGCAAATCAAACTTGTTGCCAATCATCAGTATGTGGACAGGGTCCACTCAATTTCAAGATTGGCCTTCTTTCATAGTTAGTGCCAAAGCTGTAGAAATCAGTGCTGAAACCTTCAAAGGTTTAGGAGTGAAGATGACTCCTAAAGAAACAGGTCAAGGTATTAACAATAAAAATAATGCTCGCAAGGGAAAAGAAACTCTTGAAGTTAATCTTCAGAGCAAAGATGCATCAAATGTTCAAACTCCTGCCTCTACAACTCAACAATCAAGAACACCTCGCCCCAAAGAAAAATATTCTTTTGATGACGACGATGTCCTTGGTATCTTTGAATGTCTGCTGAAAGGTAATAAAATACAATTACCTGAGATCAAGAAACCTGATGAAGCTGGTAAAACAGATCATCCCAAATACTGCCCATATCACAGAATGCTGGGACATACAATTCGTACATGTTATGTACTGAAAGAAAAGATCCAAGAAATGATTAAGTCTGGAGCTATCTCTCTTACTCCAAAAGAGAAGACTGTCACTTCCAACGTCGTCTCTATGTAATTCGGAGATTTCCCTCCTCAACTCCTTGAAAGTGGGATCGTTTCTATTCCCAAGGCAACTCTTGAAATAGTAAATATTCCTCCTCTACAGTCTGAAGGTTTAGCACCAATCACTTTGGAGACTGGAGAAATCATGTGGATTCATCCTGATCTAATAACAGACCTTGAATCTCCTTCTCCTCAAAAGGTTTCTTCTCGAAAGTCCAAGAAGGCTGGAAAGATCAAGTCATGTCATATGACTTCTCTTGGGTCTACCTCTGACACAGAGCCAAAAGACAAAGAAGAAGCACTTGTTAGTGCTACTCGAACGGGAAAACCTTACCTAAAGGATTATTCTAAAAATCCCGAAGATCCTACTGATATCCCTTCAGCTGCTAAAGATGCTCCTAATGTTCCTCCTGAAGAAGAATCATCTACTGCACCTGTTCCTTCAACTACACCAGTTGAACCTGTTCCTCCTAAACCCACAACTCTTGAGAAAGGCAAGCAACAAGCTCAGTTTGATAAGCCAATCAAGAAGTCCTCTCCTCTTGGACTTCAGAAACCTTATAATTTCGACATTTTAGCTCAGCTTGCTAATACTCCAGCTAGAATGTCTCTCTTTGAACTTCTACATCTTTCCAAAGAGACTCGGGAGACATTAAGTGAAGCACTTCTACAAGCTGACTCTTGTCTTGCACAATTGAAGAAGCCAGATGCAGAAGCTGCCACTTGCTTACATTGCAACAGTGTACTGGAGATTATCCCAAATATCACCTTTACATAAGACGACATGCTACTGGAGGATAATCGACATGACCGACCTCTCTATTACACCGGTTATATTGATACAATGAAGATAGATCGTATCCTCATTGACCCAGGGTCTGCTATAAGCATAATGCCAAAGAGTTTGTTGGATGAACTAAAAATCCCTCTTCACAAGCTCTCCAAGACGGTTACTACTATCCTGGGATTTAATCAAAGCCGAAGCGAGCCTTTAGGAAAGATTCATCTGAAGCTTCAGATAGGCGATTTCAGATCCAAAGTCACTTTCTATGTGATTGAGATCGTGGGATCCTATAATCTTCTTCTGGGGAGGCCCTTTCTTCATGAAAATAATGTGGTGCCCTCTACTCTTTATCAATATTTTAAATACATTGATAGCAATGGAAGAGTACAAAAAGAAGTTGCTGATATAAATCCCTTCCATGGGGTTGAAGCTTATTTCAATGATTCCCGGATGTACAAAGAAGAGTATACAAGGATCATACAAGCTATGGAGAAAGAAGACGCACAAAGTGAGACTTTAATAATCCTTGTTAAAGGTCGAACTACTCAGCAACAATCTCCTAAACCCTCTGGAGAAGATTCTTTCATCATTCCAGTGAGTGGACGGATCTCTCCGTTACCTCAGTCATCTACTCAAAATACACTGATCATTCCTGTCAGTGGGCGTACAACAGTTCCTGTATCTTCACAAGATACTCTGCTAATTCTAGTTGGAGGGCGGACTACTCTTCCTACTCAAACTTCAAGGGAGCTCACCTCTTCTGAGCCATTTGTTATCGATCTTAATCGAAACAACGCTTCTTCTCGTTCTTCTTCTCCCCCTTTAGTCATTGACTTGGCTAAAATCTCTAAGGATCAGCCTTCTCCTAATGTAAATATTGCTGCTTTTATATTTAATAAAAAGTCTCCATCTTTGCAGTATGTTGATGTGTGTAATTATGTTCATAGTTATTTACATCTGTTAGATGACTTGAACACAATAACCATAGGGGTTGTACAGACTGTTCATACAGATGTATCTCTAGAACCTTTACAATCTTTATACTTTCTAGTTCCCAGCAGAAAGCTAGGAGACATTCCAATATTCTTCTACAAAGGGCCTCAAAAATCCTTCTGATCTTGAAGATGATGACAAAAATGATGATACTGGAAGATTACAACTACGTCGTTATAGTCAGCAATCTAGAGACATCATCAAAAATATGGGCTATGACTTCAGGACTGGCCTCAATGATGGAAAAGGAAGAAAAATACCTGTTCGGATTCCTCCTTTGAAATATGGAAGGACGAAATACGGATTGGGTTATACTGCTCCTACTCCTTTCATCAATATTATCCATGAAGATCCCGAGTCTGACGAAGATAAGAGATCTGATTCTTCTAGTACCACTTCTTGGGATTCTGATACAAATATCGGTGACTTCTACTGCAACATTCTGTCTTCCAACATGGTTTCTATTGACCATTCTGAAGAAAGTGATGAAGACGAAGAAGAGTTTGAAATCTCACCTGAATCAGAACAGTGGGCCCAAAGATTAGATAATCAATGGGAGTTCCGTTTCGAGCAAAAAGAACCTCCAACTGAAGATAAACTTGTTCAAATAGATGTTGGTGAAGAGGGATCTCCCAAACCAATATTCATCAGTGAAAATCTTTCAGAAACTGATAAGAAAGACATGATCAAACTCATTCGTGATTACATCGATGTCTTTGCTTGGAGTTATGAAGATATGCCAGGGCTTGATCCTCAAATTGCAACTCACAAGCTCAATATCTTGCCGAATGCTAAACCGGTCAAACAACAACAGCGACGATTTCGTCCAGATATTATGGATGCAATTGAAGCTGAAGTCAATAAACTCATTACCTCTGGGTTTATTAGAGAGGAACAACATCCCGATTGGTTGGCTAACATTGTTCCTGTCCTTAAAAAGACTGGCAAGATCAGAGTATGCATAGACTTCCGCGATCTCAATGCGACATGCCCTAAAGACGAATTCCCTCTACCAATCACTGATGTCCTGATGTCATGATTGATAATACCTGTGGATTTGAGCGAATGTCATTCATGGACGGGTATTCTGGATACAATCAGATTAAAATGTTTCCAGAGGACGAGAAGCACACTTCTTTCAGAACGCCGATCGGTACATACTGTTATACAGTTATGCCATTCGGTCTCAAGAATGCAGGAGCAACTTATCAACGAGCTATGAGCACTATATTCCGTGAACATTTGCGGAAAACAGTCGAATGCTATGTTGATGATATTGCAGTCAAAAGTCGACAAAAGGAGGATCATATCCAAGATTTGAAGACTATATTTGATCTAATGCGTAAGCATCAATTAAAGATGGACCACTACCGTCCTTCTCGAAGACGTGATCAGCAAAAGAGCCGAGAACCTCCTTGCTAGAACCCACGAGGAATTTGCAAGCGGCCATCCTCATGGCTTCCTCTTCTTCAGTCCTTCCTGGTTCGAGCAGAAAATCCAGAATGTCCCTTGGTGGCTTGGGTGCAGATGAACCTTCGCCTGCTTCCGTCTTCTTCGTTTTGACTGGACCAGCAGGGCGTTCTTCAGTGCCTTTCTGAACCTTTGAGGCTATCTCAGTCTTCTTGGATGCTTCTCCAGATGACATTTTTATGTTGAGGAGTAGAAGTATTCGTTCTCGCCAGATTTCTGCTATATTTATAGGCAGAAGTTCCTCATTCATCCGACGTTTCATATATTCATTAATGCTTAACGGTTCATCCGTTCATTTCTCACATTCATCAGACGGTTCGCCTGTTCATTAATACTTGACAGTTCATCCGTTTATTTATTACATTCACTCGACAGTTCATCTGTTCATCATTTCCTAACGGTTCAACCGTTCATAATCTTCTATCAATTTATTAAGTGGGGATTCGTTATTTATCATGTTTTCATAACCTCTGAATCAATTTCGAATCTACTTACTTATTTGTCATGTTTTGACCTCTGCATAGAAATCAATCTATTTTTCTTTTGAGTTCTTACATATTATCACGTCCATAATACCTCTGATAATATCATATACTCTAAAACAGAAAAGATGATTTTATTATCTATCATGTCCACAATTTATCTACAAATACAAATCTTTGAGCATAGAAGAATTATCATTTCCATTCTCATTTTCACCACAAAAAGTCTATTACATTTTCTTAGACTTTCTTACAAATCATAATGGAAATCTATTACAATTTTGGATTTTCATTCTATACCACAACGATAACCTAATAGAGATCTATCTTCTTCTTTGGATCTTCTTCGTCGGACCTTCTCCGTCAGGTTCGTTGTTGGTGGCAGTTCCTGACTGTCTGGGTCCCAGTCACGACCAGATCAGCAGGAATCAAACTCTGGTCTTCTCTCTCAGACAAGAGAAGAACCACAGAGTATGGCAGCCCGAAGTCGTGGTGCTGCCAATATAATTGGTGGATTGGGAGCGGCTTTTCAGAGGAGACAGGAATGTATCCAAACCTTGGGATACAATTCCTGGTTCTGCCATGAAAGGAACTCTACTACCCGATTTCTCGGGGTAGAGTTGACTCCACCATCCAACTCTCGTGTATAAAGGCTCTTCCTACCATCTGAGGAAGACCCTTCTATCCCACGAAGAGTTCTGAGTTGTCTGATTTACGCGTCAAAAGTGTATGAGCTCCCTGATGTAGATGTCAGCAGGATATTCTCCACAGCATCCATATCCCTAATGCCAGTTCTGAAGAAAATTTTCAGCCAAGTTTCTGCAGAAAGTATCAACAAAAATCATTCAGCGTGCATTTATCAAACAGAGACAGGCGTATATTGTTCAAATCAGAAACAGAAAGCCTATCTTCAACAGCAAAAATATATGCAGAAATCGAACATTAGAAGGCATTGCTTTCCTGTTTGAGAATAAAATCTCTCAAAAATTTCGTTCTCAAGAAGAAGAAGAATGAGAGATGAGTATCTTTGAAACTCAGCTGCCTATTTAAAGGACAAAGTACAAGTCTATTCTTGGAAAAGATCCGCGTAAATAACGCTCGTAAACTGTGGAATGAGTGTCACATGTGCTTTGGAAGACAACGCAACATTAGAAACAGTCAAAGGGTGCTAATTAATATTCTTCATTAATGCACGCAGATTAAACACAGAAGTTGTACTTCATTCTTCAAGACAGGCACTGATGGCCTTACAAAAGACAAAATAAAAAGAGTGCAACAAAAGCACAAAAGACACGCTCTATTTTCCAGAGCGACTGAGCTTAATGCCTAGTTCTTCTACGCTCCTAACTCCCAGACGGTGCAACAGAGCCTTAAACACTTCACGCTGCTCTATGAGGCTGCACCCACCAGAAGAGGACGAGCCATCCAAGCCAAAATAGCTCAAGAAATTCTTGGCCAGTTGCAAGGGATCATCTTTGAGTTCGAAGACAAGGGGCTCTGGCTCTTCACCCCCAAAAGTGGGGTCACCATGGGAACAAAAGCCCAACTTGCGTGCTTCTTCCTCAGCTTTCTCTTTTGGTGTCATGTTGACGTAAGATGAAGATTAAATGAATCCTCTCCCTGTTTATATAAAAGAGCTCGCCGGCGGTTCATATTCCACCATAAACTGGATGTAATCAGTCTCGAAAAATAAAGAGTCATCATGACATTTAATAAGTTCATATGGATATTCTCAAAGAACTTCAAAGTCTTTCCGACTTCCGAAAAATTTGAAGTCATCTCAGCGTGACTGATTTCATTTTATCATCTTATTTTCAAAGTATTTCGAAAATTTTGAAGTCTTTTCAATTTTTCGAAAACTTTGAAGGGGGTCTTGTAGGCCTTTAAAAATGACAGTCACGCTGAGTTGATTAGGACAGAGTCAAAAGTCACGCTCAGTTGATCCAGACAATATTTAAAAATCATGCTGGGGAGACAGCTCATCATTTGTCAGAGAGTAATTATGACTGACAGCACAACAGTCGAAGAATGTCTCTTCGTATGCCACGTATGCACAGAATTCGAGAGATCACAGTCGTCTATTGCGTGATTTTCGAAATCTTCTTCAGCAAGACTCAACCTTCGTCAAGTTGGCGTACCAAAAGAGCTTCTTGTCATTTAATGTGACTGACAAAAGCAATCACTACCAGAGATTTTGTGTCAGTCGAGGCACGCTGAATCAAGACAGCTGGCAGTTCTATCCCAAATCTGCGTGTATTCTGAAGTTTTCTTCCTCAAGTCTGCGTGGATTCTGAAGTTTTCTTCATCAAAGTCTGCGTAGATTCTGAAGCTTCTTGCCCCAAGTTTGCATGGATTTTGAAGCTTTCTACCCCGAGTCTGCGTGGATTTTGTCTTCACCAAGTCTGCATGGATTCTGAAGCTTCTTACCCCAAGTTTGCGTGGATTTTGAAGCTTTCTACCCCGAGTCTGCGTGGATTTCGTCTTCACCAAGTCTGCATGGATTCTGAAGCTTCTTGCCCCAAGTTTGCGTGAATTTTGAAGCTTTCTACCCCGAGTTTGCGTGGATTTCGTCTTCAACAAGTCTGCGTGGATTTCATCAAATTGGAGTACGTGGCAACCATGCCACTGATCTCTCGCCTGCGTGTCCTGTAACTTGTACACGACTCATGCATGATTGCCATGTGTCCAACAGTTACAGGCCACGTCCAGTAACTGCTCACAACCTTGCGTATGTTAAATCCTGCGTGATTTTCAACTAAGCACAGGCTGTGAAGACAGTTATCTTTTCAGTTATTATTTTTGACTCTATAAATAGAGTTCTTTTTCTCATTCATTGTACAGATACACTGATATCTACTGTCAAAATTTTGAGAGCTTTTCTTCTTCGCATAGTCCAAGGGATAAAGCGATCGTCTTCTAGATCGAATTCCTACAGTTATAATTTTCCCAGAAACACAACAAATAAAGAGAATTTTTTTATGGAAAACAACTAATCTGAATCTGCAGACGAATCTTCCCCAATGGCTTGCTCTTGCCAGAGTTAAAATCGACTATCATAGTACTAGTGTAAGTCAAATCACTAGTAGGAATCCTCAGGGGTCTTAGCATACACTGAAGAATTATGCTAATTGAGGACCCGAGATCAATGTAAATCCTGTCAATTTCAGTGGATCCAATATACCCAGTGTAGCACAAAGGTCTGTCATGCTTGTTATGCTTCAACAGCATATCTTCTTGTGTAAAGGTGATGTTGGGAATTGCTTCCATCACACTATGACATTGTGGACATGACACTGGTATATTATCAGGAGTCTTGAGTTGAGCCAAGCATGAATCTGCTTGAAGTAAAGCTTCACTCAAAGTCTCTCTGCTTTCTCTGGAAAGGCGAAGCAACTCAAATATAGATAGTCTAGCCGGAGTATTGGCCAACTGAGCTAGAATATCAAACTTGTAAGGCTTCATCACCACCCCCTGACTGGAAGCAGACTTCAATGGGACGTCGAAGCGTACTGCTTTCTGTTTCCCCTTTTCAACCACAAAAGGTTTAGCAGGAACAGGAGAGGGTTGAGTTGGTAGTGTCTCCACTACATCTTCAGCTTCTTTGGAGGATCCCTCATAGTCTTTATGGTACTCTTTTCCAGATCTTGTACCAGCAAAAGATTCTTCCTCAGACTCAGGAGAAGGAAGTACCATATTATAGGATTTTGTCTTCCCTCTCTTAGCCTTCTTCTTGTGTAGATTGTTTCGAGGAACTTCAGAACCCAATCCAACAGTGGAATTTTGATTTTGAATCTGTAAAGGAAGTCGTATTCCTTTATCATAATTCAAACCTTCTGCCTTTTGAAAGTCATAACCCATCTTCTTCATGAGATGAACAGATTGCTGACTATACAAGTGAGTGGGCAGCGGACTTTTGATAGGTGTTTCAACAGAGGAAGAGGAAGAAGCAAGACCTTCTGTAACCTCAGGAGAATGAAGAATAGATGTCTCTGTAGTTACGGGAGGAGAAGGATTCGGGATACGAGAAAAAATCCCTGTCGGAGCTTTTTCATAAGAAGCAAAGACTTTTTGTGTCCGATATAAAGGAACACTATTCATGGCTAACCACTGCTGATGAGTAAGCTTGAGCTTGGTAGGAGGAGCTAGACTTGGAGGACAGATGTTCAGTCCTTTCAGTCTATCTTCTAAAGGAAGGCCATCCCATAGATGATCCAAGTCATCAGGATCTGGAATAACATGAGAAATCATGTTGCAGATTTTGACTTTCTTACCCTTCTTGGATTTTGAAGTTTTATCTTCATTTTCCAACTCAGGCACTAAGTCAGGATGTACCCACATGATTTCACCATTCTTTAGTGTGAGCGGCAGTAATCTTGCATTTTCTTCTCTGACAGGCGGGATATTCACGATCTTCATCGTCGCCTTCGGAATTGGGATAATTCCATCTGGGACTTGCTGTGGAGGAAAATCTCCGAACTGAAGAGAAACCATATTGGTCGTAACCGTATGGTCATCATTGGTTAAAGCAATAGCACCACCATTTATCAGCTCTTGGATTTTCTTTTTCAAGACATAGCAAGCACTGGTAGGATGATTAATGTATCTATAATAGATACAATATTTGGGATTGTCAGTCAGATTCACCTCATTAGGCCTCTTTGGCTCCGAAATTTGAAGTTTACCACTCTTCACCAGACATTGAAATATCCCTGGGATATCACTTTCGTCAAAAGAGTATTCTTTCTTTGGCCTGGAAGATTCTTGATTGTTCGGCATCGTTTTGTTCTTGGAAAGATTGACCATAAGAGTATCTTTTCCCTTCACATTACGATTGCCAGGATTATTACTAGGATTACTTTTCTTTCCTTTATCTTCTGAAGCGAAAATCATCCCATGCTCTCGAGCCAACCTACCATTGGTCTCGGCAGAAACTGCTGCTATGATAAACGAAGCCCAATCTGAGAATTGGGAACCCGTGAAAATAGCGATGGATGGTCGCAGATTTATCTTGCATGTATCAATCAACGCTGAATCTGGCATACCAGGAGGCATCTTTAAAGTAGCATATCGAAAACGTTCGATGAACGTCCGAGTATCTTCTTTCTCCTTTTGTTTGATTTCTATCAAGGAAGACATGTTCATGTCCATACCTCCTTCATAGAAACGGGAGAGAAACATTGCCTTGAATTCGTCAAAAGACGAAATAGAATTATCGGGTAAACTACGATACCAGTCGTAAGCTGAACCCGTTAGACACCCGATGAACACTCGAGTGAGAAGAGCATCATTTTTCTGCAAGTGTACAGTCATAATATCAAAGTAATTGATATATTGACTGGGAGATGCTTTTCCATCGAACAAAACCATAGATTGTGGCTTGAATTTCGGTAGAAAGGGTACATCATTCCAATGAGAAGGATAAGGTTGCTTGATCCCTAACCTCTGGAGCTGATCTTTGTGCCTCAAAACTTCAAACTGTGCTTTGAGCTCACGCACTGCTTGGATGGCTTCACTGGTTTGGAGAAGCATATTTGATTGAATGGTTGTTGGATGTACCGTAACCCCCACTGGAGGTGGTACATCTTCAGGAATGATGGGATCTGGAGATGCAGAATTTTGATTAACAGCAGGCTCTTGAATATTCAAAGGTATTTCAGCCCCTTGACGATCTTGAGTTTGTGCTGTTACTGGTACCGGTGTTACTACTGTCGGCTGAGCAGTTTGCTGATTCAAAATTATCTGATGCATGCTTTGCACCATGTTAAGCATGTCTTTCAGTGATTGCTCCACGGCAGTGAGACGTTGTTTCGTATTAGCAGATGACGTCTCTGGTTCATCTCCAACAGCGTAGGATTCAACCTCTCTTGAAGATATAGAGGGATTAGTATAGAAGTATGAATCTACACTATCGGTGTCAGACTCAAAAGATTGAGTACCCCCAGCTTCTGAATCAGAAGTCTGCAATTGTCTTTGTCTTCTTGATCTAGTATTCTGATATACTCCTTCAAAGGAATCAAGAAGTCTGTTGAACTGTTGTTGGCCTGGAGTTTGGGATATATTCCGTCTTGGATGTCGTCCTCTGTTAGTATGAGATGCCATGTTGATTGACACATATGACAGCTCATGTTCTTGGTCTTCAGCTTGATGTTGAAGCGAGTTAAAACTCAATCGGTCAAAAACTGACCGTTTTGAAGCCGAACAACAACAATTGATCACAACCTGGTGATATTCACAATGATATTTTTCTTGGGGGAGTGTCACCGGAGATTGTGAATTCTTACGCTTTTGCATTAGCAATTCACGTAAGTCAGAAGGAGTAGAGGGAGTAGTCTTCTTTATTACATTAGGGGTAGAAAAACGTTTAGTACCCTGTGTATAAAGAAGATTACTGGTGTAGCACCCAGTTTTCCAAATGAGGATAATTTTGAAATTTTGTGTTTATAATTATTTTAATAATGATATTTAATTCATGATATGATTTTTGGTGATTTTAAATCATTTTAAAATTATTTAAATCAATGACTTGTGGTTTTGACATTTTGCTAGTGAAACCCTAGAGACTGTTTGACCTAGAGCCTAACCATGTGATTATGATATTTTAATGTCATTTCTGGCCTAAGGATATTTTTGCATTTGACCTCTTTGAATTATTTTGATATTATTTTATTATTTATGATATTGTTTTGGGATTATTTGAGTCGGGTTCGAATTTCATCTCCATCTGACTTGTAACGGGGACCCAGGGTAACTTAGACTCTAGTTGGACCCATGCATTAGTTAGCCATGGCCCACATTTTAATTAGTCATGTTAGAAAGATTAGTCATAATCCTAATTATTAGGTTAACCATTTAGAGTTTTTATTTTGACCATTTTACCCCCAAACCCTAACCAAAATTGTTTTAAACACTTGTAACTAAGGGAGGGGCAAACTTGTAATATTCAATGGGGGGATAACCATTGTGGCCGGCCCTAATAGGACTCCCATCTCATTTTCTTTCTTTGAGAAGTCTTCTTCCCCAAGTGCTCTCAAGCTCTCCGAAGGAAGAAGCCTTTCTCCTTGGATTTTCTCTCCTTTAGGTAATATTTTCTTCTCTTTTATTTCTCCATTTTGCATTTAGGAAAGTTTTAACCATAGGAATGACCCCCATTGTTGTGTCCCTATTTGTGTCCTCTTGTGTCCATTATGTGTCCTTTAGGGATTTCTATTGTATTATTGTTGTGTCTTGTGTTCATGGGGAAAACCCCCAAACTTGGACACACTTTATATTTAAAATATTGATTAAATGAATTAATTCATATTAAATCTCAGATTTGAATATGTAGAGATGTGTTCTTGAGTACTTTACATTTCATTCATGTCTCTCTTATAGATGTGTTCATGTAACATATATAGATTTGTGTATGTATATATATATATATATATTTTTTGTATATATATATATATATATATATATATATATATATATATATATATATATATATATATATATATATTTATATATATATATATATATATATATATATATTGTAGTGAGAGTGTATCTATATTTATATATGTAATAAATGGTTTATGATGATTATATAATCAAGTTTGTGAGTGTGGTTCCTCATATTATTATTGTCATTATTGTTGTGGATAATTATGATATATATTGTGTATTCTTTTGGCTCAAACTATCTAAATCCGTCATGATTTTTATCCACGTAAGCAAACCACGTTCCAAACTGGTGGAGGGGAATAGGGCGTAAAAATAGCCCCAATGTACTCTGAGCGTAAAGCAGTAGATTAGGCGTAAAATAGCCCTGACATAGACTTCCCGCGTAAAGTGGTTGTTAAATAACCTTGAGCGTAAAAGCAGCTCAAATAGACTTTACGCACACGTCGACTGTTGAGCGTAAAGGCTCGTATAATCTTCGTGCGTAAAAAGAAGCCGTAGTGTGAGCGTAAAGTAGCTCAATCCACACACTAAACGACAACATTGGTCTCTGTGTAAAAATAAATCCCTTTGAATTCTGTGATATATGCCATCATTAATATCTCCATGTCAGAGTTTGCATTAAATGCGAGATTTGACAGCTTTGTCCAGCGTAAAAGTGGCTGATCTGTCCTTGGCGTAAAACCATGGGTATAGACCCGAGCGCAAAATGATCTGCCTGCTTTAGGCATAAAGTGATTAGCCTTGTCTTGGGCGTAAAGTATTTAGCCTCTCTGCGGCGTAAAGTGGCTCAATTGGAGTGGAATGATCTGTCACTTTGACTCTTTCTTTGAAGCACTTTTTACGCTCCTACAAGACCCCCTTCAAAGTTTTCAAATATCTCCAAAATTTGAAACACTTTGAACAGAAGCGTAAAAGTTAAAATTTGATCAGTCAGCGTAAAATTCGGGATACGCAACCGTCATCCACGTAAAAGCGGGGATGTCCAACAGTTGGCGTAAAAATAAGGATATCCAACAGTCGGTTTTGAATATCTCTATAAATAGGTCTTTCCAGAGAGAGAAAACACTTTTACTCATCTTCTCAAGTTCCTTTGCCCTTTCTTTCTTCAAAACCCTCACTTTGATCCGATGGCTCCAAAGAAATCATCCACCGCCAGCAACAAGGGGAAGAAACCTGCCGTCGATTCGTCATCGACCGGCCATGCGAAAACTCCCATTCAGTCATCAACACCACATCGACAACCCAACCCGGCCGTAGCTCCGCCTATGATGGGTAAAACCCTATTCACTGGCTGGAAAAATCCGTCGAGGAAGAAGAAGATAACCTAAACTTTCAGCTTTTTACGCCCACATTGTACGTGTTAGCGTAAAAACTGAAATAACAACATACGTCCACGTTGTACGTGTTAGCGTAAAAGATAAAAAGAATACGCCCACGTTACACGTGTCAGCGTAGAACTTGGATTTACGCCCACAATTAATGTGCTAGCGTAAAACTTAACTACGCTCATGTTCATACATGCTAGCGTAAAAAGTTATATTACGCTCACATTACTATGTGGTAGCGTAAAATTCATCAATCACTGAGAGACTTTGTAAAACAAAGACTTCATAAGCTTTTATCAACTTTTAGTAAGCGTAAAAGTCAATATCTTCAATCATAAAAACTTCGAACTAATTTGATCTCTTTTGTCCTTTTGTCAGTGGATTTGCAAGCTCACCCACTTGAAGAAGTTTTTGGCTCGTCAGTGGGCATGGTGGGTTCAAATTATCTGGAGAATCTATCTCATGTCAAATTTCCCTAACCAACCCAGAATATCCTGCAACAAGAGCACAACTGATATATGCCCAGGGAGATAGGATGTTGTTATCCATGATGAATAGAGAAGTACTGATGTCACTGGATAATCAAAATTTCCTGAAACCAGCTTTCTTATTTGGAGATGCGATAGATTACAAATCACAGACTCATCCCAAAAAAGAGGCTTGGGTATTTAAATCTGGAGAAAGGGTAATGTATCTTCCTGATATGGACATGGATTACCCTATATTCGCTTTTGTTCATGCTAGCCATCACCGTCAGATGTTATGGAATTTGACTCCTAATAGCTATGGTAGACCTGGCAGAATCATCTTCAGAAGGGAGAGAGCAAATGACATGGGCTATCACATTAGCACTCCTTATGGTGGTGTTATTCCATTTTCTGGACTATTGCCTGGGTTTACACCGAGTGACGATTCATCTCTCATCCAGCCGGTCCAAATTCCCATGTTCATAAATAGATTCATAAGGGAAGGAGTCTTATATCCTCAGACCAACCCTAGGCTAACAGGGTGGCTGACACCTCATAGTGGTAACTGGATCCAGATCAGCAACTGGGTCATAAAAAACTTTAAAACAGAGTTGGATGACATCGGTTTGTATGAAGCAGTGGCTTCTACCAGTTATGGCATTCCACCGAATGGCAATCTGTTCTTAGCTTTATTGGAATTGTATATGAGTTCGACAGGAACTTTCGTAACTCTGCATGGCGAGATGGGTCTGGCCCTTCATGAAATACAGTTCATCTCAAAGTTGCCGATGGACGAGTTCCCCTATGAAGAATATATTCCCTCCAATCGGGAATTGGCAGAAATTCGGGAGAAGAATCCTGAACTGGTACAAGTCTATGAAGAACTCATGTGCCATTATCTGATTTGCACCAGCATGTATGAAACCGGATCACATCTGGCATACATTACAAAATGGACAACTTATCTATTTTATCATGAAAATAGAGTATCTAAGACAGATAAGAGCAGGTTTCGAGAAGACAAGACTCAGGAGGAGCGACAGAGAGCGTCGACCATCTACGAGATACAGCCAGCACCAGTGGCTCCACTGAGGAGGAGCGACAGAGAGCGTCGACCATCTACGAGATACTCACCGGGTGAGTATGTGCTATTGACTGTCGGGGGAGAGCCCGAAAGTTTTGCAGAGGCTATGGAAGACGAACACAGGCAGGAGTAGATGGAGGCTATGTAGGAGGAGATGAGTTCCTTGCACACTAATTCCACTTATGAGCTGGTGCGGTTGCCAAAGGGAAAAAAGGCTTTGAAAAATCGATGGATGTTTAGAGTGAAGCAGACGGATGATGCTACTCGCGCTCGATACAAGGCGAGGCTGGTAGTTAAAGTCTACGGTCAGCAAAAAGGCATAGATTATGATGAGATCTTTTCGTCTGTCGTCAAGCATTCGTCTATTCGGGTGGTGCTAGCATTGGCAGCCAGTCTCGACTTGGAGGTCGAGCAGATGGACATGAAGACGGTATTCCTCCACGGTGATTTTGAGGAGGAGTTATACATGGAGCAGCCAGAGGGATTCTGTGAGAAGGGCAAGTCACATTTGGTCTGCCGGTTGAGGAAGAACTTGTATGGTCTGAAGTAGGCTCCGAGGCAGTGGTACAGGAAGTTCGAGTAGTTTATGGGGGAGCATGGTTATGCACGGATGACGTCGGATCACTGTGTATTTGTGAGGTATTTTGCCGATGATAATTTTATTGCTCTATGTTGATGATATGCTATTAGTGGGTCGGAATGCCACTAGGATAGCGGAGTTGAAGCGCCAACTGGGCGCGGCCTTCTCTATGAAGGATTTGGGCACAGCAAAGACTATTCTTGGGATGGAGATCAGCCGAGAGAGAGAGTCCAAGCTGCTACATTTGTTCCAAAAGAAGTACATTCATCGGGTACTTCAGCGTTTCGGGATGGACGGGTCGAAGAAAGTGAGTTGTCCCCTTGCGGCTCACTTTAAGTTCACTGAGGAGCAGTATCCATCTACCGAGGACGAAAAGGAAGATATGGAGCGGGTTCCATATGCTTCAGCTGTGGAGAGCCTTATGTATGCTATGGTGTGTACGAGGCCAGACATCGCTTATGCAGTTGGCACAGTTAGCAGGTATCTTTCAAATCCTGGAAGGGTACATTGGAGTACGGTCAAGTGTATTCTACGATACCTTCTGTAATGCCTGTATTCGTATTACGTATTTGGAATACGTATACGTATTTTATCTTGTATTTACATATCTCTTTGGTTTGGTTTGGCATGGTCTCCTTGGGGTTGGTTTGGGTCGGCTAGGCTTGGTTGCCTTGGTTCATCAAGAACCAAGGGGTGAACCCCCTACCTACCACCACCATCCCCATTTAATAGCCCCTCTTCATTCTCTCTCTTCATTAACCTCTTCTTCTTCTTCCATTTACTTTTTCACCTACCAGAGAGAGAGAGAGAGGGGTCTAGGCAAGTACAACTTGCTTCATGGAGGAACTCCAATTTTATTGCTTCATTCTCTTCCTTACAGCATTCTAACTTACTTTAGAACTTGGCATTTTCACTTTCCATAGCTAGATTCTTGTAGATCTATATTTACTTTATTTTCAGAATTCTTGGGTTTTGATCTACTTAATCTTATTATTTCCGAGTTTTGATGGTTCCATGTTGTAGAAAATTTTGTTCTACCCCATTTTGACCTATAGAAGTTCGGATTTGGACTCCGGATGAGGGTTTTATGGAGCTTGAGAACTTGACTCTCATGGTGTTCTTCTTCTCGGAATTTTGGAGAAGATGAACTGTGCTTGACTTGACCGCATGAATATTTCATGCGGCAAGTGAATTCCATAGCCGCATGAATTAAGCTGACCGCATGAACCCCTAACCGCATGGTAGCACTTGACCGCATGAACCTTCATGCGGCGAGTCTTCCAGCCGCATAAGACTCAACTCAGCCAGCCGCATGAGGCTCTTGTTCTTTTAGCCGCATATGGACCCACTTTCTGAGAGCCGCATAAGGCTCCTGCCCCTTTAGCCGCATGCGCCCCCTTGCCCTTGCAGTCGCATATGCGCCCACCACATCGAGCCGCATGGAACTCCACTTGACCCCAGCCGTATATACCTGATTGTTAGCCAGCCGCATGAGGCCCAGTCCTTCCGGGCCGCATGGAATTCCAGCAACCCTGAGCCGCATGAGCCTTGGGCTTCCTTCTAGCCGCATGAAGCCGCGTGCCTGCTCCATGTTGAACCCAAACCCTTGGCCGTATGGAACCACATTGATTCAGCCGCATGGGTTGTTCTCTTCCAGCCGCATGAGATCATTCCTGGCCGCATATGCCTTAGCCGCATGGCTCTTCTATAGCCCTGTATATTGATATTTTATTATATATCTTACGTCCATTTTATATCCTTACGCCTTTTGTCATGAACTTGATAATCACGAATTCATTTAATATGTTTGGATATGATAATTGAGCCTGACATGATAAGTGGCCCGTTGTGGCGCACTCCTGACTAGTACACTTGACATGATGACCTGACATGAACTATCTTGAACAGCTGTTGCGACGGCTACCTGACATGACATGACCTGACAAGAATGAACAACCTGGACACCGTGGGCGATTGTGCTTGTACAAATAAACCAGTCCTGTCTTGCATCATGTCTAGGATGGGACTCCTGAGTACCACGGTCAGGAGTACCCACTAAAATGGATTAAGGTTAATAACTAGAATTACACACTAGTCATGAAGAGATCTCCCAGCTACAGGCAATCCCGTTACCTGGGCGCACCTTGGGATCTGTAGCCTGCCGTCGAGTAGGGCACATTTCCAGCACACTGTCATGTGTTGCACCCTTCAAGCTACCTAAGGATACATGTGTTTCCAGGACGATATACCCACCTGAATTCAACCTTAATCTTTCAACCCGGGTAACCTGGATGGTCTGCAGGGCTTGTGGCTGTGGAATAATCTCATTGCATCTTGTTAGTAATTAGGCTTGTGACAACCCTAGTTAGTTAAAGTATCAAACCGTAGTTCTTGCTTGGCCGTGAAATGATTGGATGGAGTCTAACCAGTCTAGTCTTGTCCTAATTAGGTTACTGCATGACCGGAATGCCTGTATTTATTTTACCGATAAATGGTGAGAATTCAAGTTCTGTTCAGACGAAGGGCTACAACCCCGGTCCTTATTTGGTTTACGGGTTGTAATCTGGCTATCTGAATAGTCCCATGGTTATCTCATCGTATATCACCCTGTTATGCTTTTCTTAAACTCATGTCTTAATTATTATTTGATTATTATTTTGTGCTAATTGCTGATTTTAGTTCCTAAGTGAAGCTTTCTTTGTGGCACTAGCTCTTTCTGGGGTCTGACCCAGCTGGTTTTGTATGGCCAGATTTCGGAGCAACTCCAGAGGATCTACCGACCTTCCAGCCAGATGGTGGCCACTAGACGGAATCCTGGCAACGAGTGGGTTTATTTTTGATCTCCCACTTTATTGTAAACATATTCTTTTGAGGCGTTTAGCCGTCGAGCACCTGTTTAGCTCGATTGCACTTATTTACTGTCTGCCTACGGGCTGTAACATGATTGACGGGTCCTAGGGTTGATCATGTATGACTAAACTCTTGCTAGTCCTGACATTTTGTAATGACTAGCTTCATGATCAGCTGAATATGTAATGTTTGGGACGCCTTACTATTGTATATTTAATGATCATACATCTTGTAACCCTTACTTACTTGCTTGTGATTGAGACAATAGGCTTGTTCATGACCTTAAGAGACTGCTGGCCTGTAGTTAAACCCTCATGTATCTAGACAGCCGTGACCGTATAGCGAGGTGGGTTGCACTTCAATATACGTAGCTGGCTATGTCTGCCCCCGCTCTCCAGTATTCTGGTTCTGGGGCGTGACACCTTCAGGGCACTGCCGATTGGAGACTTTCTTTTGGTGGTGACGAGCCGAAGCTGGTTGGGTATACCGACGCTGATATGGCTGGAGATATAGACACGAGACGATCGACTTCGGACTATGTAATGATGTTTGCCGGAGGAGCGATATCGTGACAGTCGCGGTTGCATAAGTGTGTTGCCTTGTCGACGACGGAGGCAGAATACATTGTGGCGACGGAGGCTTGCAAGGAGCTGCTGTGGATGAAGAAGCTGTTGCAGGAAATGGGGCTGAAGCAAGAGCAGTATACTTTGCTTTACGACAGTCAGAGTGCTATTCACCTTGTGAAGAACCAGACATTTCATAGTCGGTCCAAGCACATCGAGACTCGGTATCATTGGATACGGGATGTGGTTGAGAAGAAGGACGCGGCGCTTGAGAATGTTCATACTGATGACAATGGAGCGGACATGCTCACGAAGGTTCTACCAAGGGAAAAGTTTGAGTACTGCAGGCAGATCGTCGGGATGACGACCTCCTCCACATAGTTGTGAAGGGGGAGATTTGTTGGAGTGGGTGGGGTTCCCAACCTATGTGGAGAAGACCCCGGAGTGCGACGAGCGCCGTCTGTATGTCAGAGAATCTCGGGGAGGTGACGAAACCAGTCGGAGAAGGCGAAGAAGCTTGGGAGCAGTCGAGAGGAGCTGCTGGAAGGAGGGGGTCAGAGTTCGACCCGAACTCTGCCCCAGAACAGAGTTCTGGCCGAACTCTGTGTTCTGGTTCCAGAACCATTCTGGAGTCAGAACACAGAGTTCTGGCCGAACTCTGTGTCGTCGGGGCTGAAGTATTTTTTAGGATAATTTTTCACCGTTGGATCATATCTGATGGTCCAGATTTTGCTACGGATTAGAGGAGTTAATATTAGGTTATTCCTAACCCTAATCATTGTAGACAACACAAGAAAAGAGAGAGGAAGTAGGCAAGAGTGCCATTACAACTTTGGGAGAGAAGACGGAGGATTGAAGGTCTTTTTCGGAGGAGAATCGGATTCGGGTAATCTCTACTCGTCGTTCTTGTTCTTCGTAGCCTTATAATCATTGTCCTTGCTTCCAAGTGTTGTGGGGATCCGATTTGGATCGGAAGAAGTTTGTAGAGGGTGTAATTCTTCTATTTCATTAGTGGAGGCTTCTCAGGGTTGGACTCCGATCGTCCCGTGGTTTTTCTCGCAAGGGTTTTCCACGTCAAAAATTCTCTGTGTCTGCGTAGTTTGTTTTGGTGTTTTGGTTCGTGCGTTGTATTGCTCGGTTCTCTCGCAGGTACTCTCTAATTTGGGTAAAAGTTTCCGCGTTTCTTTCCCAACAAATCATAACTCAAGTACCCTTCCCTCCAACTCGTTTAATCTTTCTCTATTTATAAAGATATGTACTTCAATCTTCCATATACTAACGAAGCCTCAATCTTCATCATGTCCTCATTGAAGGCGACTGCAAATCAACAATTGACGCCATCTACACCAAAGGGTCATCTCCTCCATGGCGAGCAAGGCACATTATTGAAGATGCAAGGCTACTTACAACTTCTGCAACTGATATATCATTTTCCTATATACATAGAAGCTCAAACCAAGTTGCCCATCATTTGGCCTCTTATACACTTCTTCACAATTTCTCTAACAAAATATCTACTTATGATGTTATTCCAGACTGTATTTCTTCTCATGTCTTACATGACATGTAGTTTGTAACTTTTTTCACTCGTTAATGAAGTAACTTCCTTTTAAAAAAAAAAAAAAAAAACTTCCATATACTAACCATTGCCACTGATACTAGACCCTTGCAGGGGCGGATCTAGGTATAGCATGGGGTGGGCTGGAGCCCACCCCAATTTTTTTATTTTACTTTTTTTTACCATATAATTTTTTTTTTTGATTTTTTTATATGGATTAGTCTACTTCTAGCCCCCCCAAATTTTTGGTAGCCCACCCCACTTATAATTTCTGGATCCGCCCCTGGACCCTTGGGGTTTCTTTTCTTTGACGTCTCGTTTATTAGTAGACTGGAGCACAGGTGACCATCAGATGAGTTCAAACCAGTATTCGTAAGCTTCCATTTAAATCTCTCGTGACTTCTCCCTATCGGAGAATTTATAGGTACTTCTCAAAAAACACCTATAACGGCTATACCATAAAGGCCACATTTGGTACTTTTCAAAATTCATCCACTATATTTTATCAAGTTCAATCTTATACAGACTAGTCAACATTTATATGTTCCGAAAGATGTCATTCGTAAAAAGAACTTATATTGATTGGTTAATTGATCATTATTCCTGAATTGGGTTTCATTCATCCATCTTCATCAAATCCCTAGTACACCAAAACTCTATACGTATGACGGAAAGGTTCAGCTAGATTGTTTTAAGGTTTCGTTTGGTTTGCAAAATTATGGCACTGGGAAAGAAAAGTCGTTCTTTTCATGTGTTCGATGTCAAAGAAAACGAGGAGGAAAGAAAAATAATTTTCAAAGAAAAGAAAAATATGCGGAAAAGTGGCTCCCTCTACCCACCAAATAATTCACTTTCCTGTCCTAGGAATTCACTTTTTCATCCAATTTTTTTGTCCATTTCAAACACCCGGGAAGACAAATTGATAAAAAAATATGTAATTTTCCAAAGGAAATTAAGAAGAAAGAATTAATTTTCATTCATTTCCTTTCCGCAAATCAAACGACGTCAAAAAGGACAATGGAAGAAGTTAAAGATCAGATGGTTGAGTTGAAGGTCTTGATTACCCAAACACAAGGGCTGGTCCAGGGGTAAGCCAGACAAGACTTCAGACTTGGACAACCCTCCTCTGCTTGGGGCAATCCTCATGCTCAGCATGACCCCACAAGAGGTCAGGTGACCCTCGAGGATCGGTCGGTCCACAATAAAGATTAAGGGATAACCAAAACCAACTCTGGATAGGACAATCCAACCCCGCGGGCGGCCCCTGTCCAAACTAGAGGAGAGATTCACTCAACTCGTACGAAGAAAATATAAATACAACTCTAAGCACGGAGCAGACCATAGTCCCAAATCCTTCCCTCTCAAACTTTCCTCCTCGGCCTTCTCATTGTTTGTTGTCAATGAGGAGCTTTGCGAATCACATAGGTTGGTATTTCAACCAATACATAAATATGATCTCTAACCTTTGTTTCTGCCTCTTGCCTTTGAGAGACAACTCAAAAATCTACCACAACTATTTGGTTGCAAGTTCCCGCTGCATCAGAACAAATAGGCATCTGATATGAGGAAAATGAAAAAAAAAAATTGACGAGATACAAAGTTGCCAACCATGTAATTTACATGTGCCAACCCTGTAAATGTTGAGCTCGTTGTTCATAAGATAGAAGCTTCTTTCCGATTCTCGTAAATTTTAAGACTTCAAGTTTTTTGTTTTACTTTGTCGGGATACTTGTACTTTGATCTTTATTTCAATAATTACCATCAATGGAACGTGTGTGTGCATTTAGTCTCAAAGAAGATTTATGTTATCATTATGCAGGTATTTATGTTTTCATTATGGAGGTACTTCCTAATCATAAACCGTCATCTCAGACCTATTTGGTAAACGGTAAGTGTTGGAATATTTGGACTCAAGCATGAAAGAATGATAGGAATCCATCTATTTTGTTGCTTATTAGGGGACAAAGTTGTTTGGTTAGGATAAGGAAGCGGGGAGTAGGAAGTGAAAAAGTATGTAATAATAATAATAATTATTATTATTATTATTATTATTTTAATTAATTAAATTTAATAAAAATATTTGGCTAATTAGTACTTATTATTAATTCTATAATCAAATATCTAATATTAGATTAGTACTTTAAGTAATTAATACTAATTAACTAATATTAAATATACTTAATAAACTATTTATATATATTTATAGCTGGTAAATGTTGGGGAGAGTTCATTCCCAATTTATTTATTTTTTGTTGTGCTTCTTCCCCGGCCATTCCCACAAAACTATCTGCCACTCGCACTCTCATCCTCATAGCCAGCTCGGTTAAGGAATTTTGCACCAACGTGGAGGATCGATAGAAGGTCATTAAAATGATTCAGTTGGCTTATGTTTACGGAGCTTCCTTATGCTCCATAATTGACCCCATTCTGGTGGGATAAATCATAAACGATGACATGATGAAGCTGGCTACTGGTAGCTAGCTAGCTCATACGGAAGTTTACCAAAAAGATCAAAAATGGAGAATTATCTTAGGGAGTATATTTTAAAATGGTGGATCCACTCGTGAATTAGTGAATTAATCAGCCACTGCCGCATTGCACCTTTAAGCAATCAAAACATATGAAGAAAATACAATTATACTCATGCTCATGAAGAAAATACAATATATGAATTTGCATACAACTACAAGAAATTTTGCTTATAGTTACGACGAAGATCAGTCGCTAATATATATTAATAGGGACTGAATTTCGTCAGAAATGATGTTAGTGACCGGCTAATCATATGAGTAACGGAGTTACTCTCAGTCACGACTACTACGAGAATGGCAGATATCTTAACTGGAAGGGAAGGCTTCCTTGCACTCAGGAATCAGGATCAGGGTGAAGCATAACAAATCCTTCATTGTGGAGATGTGTGCTGATGGTCAACCTCACAAGAGCTGAATAAGAATAAATGTACGGGAAAGAAAATTCAGTAGCGGAGAAGTTGCAATGTGTATATTAGACCCGCCAGCATGAAAGATCATTCATAAATGTACTTTCAGGTCTTACCAAGTCCTAATATCTCTTCTTATAACATATACCTTCCGCATTGTATCAGAAACACAGCATACACTATGTATTTCTGGAACTGAGAAGGTTAATAGCAAATTTGAGATATTGGAGAAACGTCACTGCCATATAAACCTGAACCATCACAAATTCACCACCACCATAAAATAGGGACAAGAAGAATAAATCAGTACCTGGCAAGAGCAGAACCATAAATTTGAACTAAGATGGGCTGGGTTAGGCTGGGGTGGACTGGGACCGACTCGTTGGAAGAAAAAAAAAATTGGGAACCTTGGCCCTTATGGTGGTTCAGCTGGAAACAGGTCATCACATACAACCAGACCATTAGTGTAGTTAACACATCCCCTAAAATAAGGAAGCAACAGGAGATCTTTGCTCTGCCATACTAAAAGAACTTCATCCTGTCGATCATGAGCAAATTAAGAAGAAGAAAAAAATGACACGAGTACAAGCTAATAGCAGCTCTCACAAAAGTACATTTTAAAATATCCACCACTTCCGTGCAGTAGAAAATAGGCAATAGTAAGGGAGGCAGAGGCAGACACCATCAGAAGCCTGTGGATAGTGAACTAGTTCACTGTCCTCATTGCCATCTCCCCACGGCGCAGGCATAGTTATACCTTTTTCTTTTTAGGTATCATTTTCTCCGGACCGACGAAAATTCGAGCTGTGCCCATCTCCATGGGATCCCCAAATGTACCCAACAGACTATCTCCACAGACAAGTTTAAACATAGTTATACTCGGTACAAGTTTAAGCATCCTATGTATCTTCTCACCCTCCATCCTCTTACTCCTCTGCTGCATATTGGCAGTACACTCGTATCCACCATTCACTAGCAGCAAGAAGAGTCCACATCCCATAATTCTTAAACACCTTCATTCTGGTCACATAATTCTTCAACACATCGCCACGTATGCCCAAACTCAGATTCTTCAAAGAACCTCTTAAAATCTTTCCTTGTTCTCGGTGAACTTGGTGAACATTTCAGTGCATTTCTTCAGTACTCTCAACAACTTGTAGGTCTTGTTCTGAGCATCATCTTTTCAGAAATGTCCAAGATTTTAAGTCACCACCCCATTCCCCGGAACATAGCATATCGTTCTTCTTTCTCAAAGGGGGAGAACCAAAACAATGGATTATGTTGCCCAATCGAACAAGATGCCGAATCCAATATAAAAAGGAAAAAGGAAAAAATATAAAAAATTATGAAACAGGCAATGGAACAGAAATGGAACACTTAATTCAGCTTATATGAGCAAGTACACTTTATATATACCACACCTACATACGCCTGCCAAACTAAACCACAAACCTCCAAAGACACTTAACAACACAACAGGAAAAACCATTCACAGTCTCTCTCTTTATACTCGGACCAAAACAAGGAAACATTGATCACACTTACGACCCATTGGACACCCTTACTAAGGAACATTGCTTAATCCACTTCCTCCATCTTGCTCTCCTCATTGGTATCCTCAAGCGGAGGCATCTCGACATCATCAACAGCCGCATCTCCCTCGTCGATGCTCAGTCCAAGCTTCAGCATCCTGTGAATCCTTCCAGCAAAGGTATTCGGGTCCTCCAGACTGAATCCAGATGTCAGCAGAGCAGTCTCGTACAGCAGCAGCACCAGGTCCTTCACCGACTTGTCATTCTTGTCGGCCTCTGCCCTCTTCCTAAGCTCCTCCATGATTCCGTTCTCAGGGTTGATCTCCATGGTCTTCTTGCTCGACATGTACGAGGACATGCTGCTGTCCCTCAGGGCCTGTGCCTTCATAATCCTCTCCATATTTGCCGTCCATCCATACTCCCCAGTCACCAGGCAGCACGGAGAATCCACAATCCTATCAGAGACCACAACCTTCTCCACCTTGTCACCAAGAATCTCCTTCATGGTCTTGCAAAGGCCCTCAAAAGCAGCCTTCCTTTCCTCCTTTTTCTTCTTCTCTTCCTCGGTGTCTTCAAGCTTGAGACCCTCCTTTGTTGCCGAAACAAGCTTTTTGCCATCATATTCCTTCAGCTGGCCAACTACATACTCATCAATCGCATCCACCATGAAGATCACCTCATAGCCCTTCTTCTTGAGCCTCTCCAAGAACGGGGAGTTCTCGACAGCCTTCTTGCTCTCTCCTGTGATGTAGTAGATATCCTTCTGGTTCTCCTTCATCCTGGTCACATAGTCCTTCAGACTGGTCATTTCTTCACCGCTCTTGGTGGAGTAGAACCTGAGAAGATCCGCAAGCTTAGCCCTGTTCTGGCTGTCCTCATGTATACCCAACTTCAGGTTCTTTGAGAACGCCTCATAAAACTTGAGGTAGTCCTCCTTGTTCTCGGCAATCTCGAAAAACATTTCAATGCACTTCTTCACCAGATTCTTCCTTATCACCTTGAGGATCTTGTTCTGCTGCAGCATCTCCCTGGAGATGTTCAGAGGGAGATCATCTGAATCTACAACACCCTTCACAAAGCTCAGATATTCTGGGATGAGCTCCTCACAGTTGTCCATGATAAAGACTCTTCGGACATACAGCTTGATGTTGTTCATCTTCTTCCTCGTGTCGAAGAGGTCAAATGGGGCTCTCTTAGGTACAAATAGAATGGCCTTGAACTCGAGCTGGCCTTCAACCGAAAAGTGCTTCACGGCCAGATGTTCCTCCCAGTCATTGGTAAGGCTCTTGTAGAAGGAAGCATACTCCTCCTTGGTGATCTCCTCTGGCTTCCTGAGCCAAATAGGCTTCTGCTTGTTTATGAGAACCCACTCGTGAGAGACCTCCTTGACCTTCTTCTTCTTGGACTTGGTCTCCTTTTCCTCATTAACCTCTTCTACATCACCCTCCTCTTCCTTCTTGGTTTCTTCGTCCTCATCGTCACTAATCTCCTTCTCCGTAGTCTTCTCGGTCCACAAGTAGATAGGATAGCTGATAAACTCTGAGTGCTTCTTGACCAAGTCCTTCAATTTCCTCTCTTCCAGGTACTCCAACTACAAGATTGAGTTGTATGCCATAAGAAACCAAACCAAATCTTCGGAAAGAAAAAAAAATCATGTGGAACTCGGAGATGATATACATACCTGATCGTCCTTCAGGTAGAGGGTAATTTTGGTCCCCCTGCCGAGGGGCTCACCACTAACATCCCTGGTGACAGTGAAGGAACCACCAGCCTGCGACTCCCAGATGTACTGCTCATCATCGTTGTGCTTGGTCGTCACAATGACCTTCTCTGCAACTAGGTAAGCAGAGTAGAAACCAACACCGAACTGTCCAATCATGCTCACGTCGGCTCCTGCTTGCAATGCTTCCATGAACTCCTTTGTTCCGGACCTCGCTATGGTTCCCAAATTGTTCACCAGGTCTGTATTGTTAATTGACAAGTTAGAACTTTCACAAGGAAAAAAGCTACCGAGTCCCATAAATGTCTTAAAAAGAAAGAAATACCCACCATATATATGTCGCTGTGTCCGTTCTACTTTTAGACTAAATTAATCACACTTATCAAATTTATATCCTAATAAATTTTAGTTCTAGGAAAAAAATTGCTTGAAAATCTCAATATGCTTAATTGTATTTTTTTTTTCCTTTCAATAGGAGAGTTCCTTCTTTGCACTATATAGTATTGAGGACTCAAAAGTGCTCAAACTAAATGCAGAACCCACAACTTACGGTATATGTTTTTTGCACCTTAAAAAACTCACCATTATGTCCCTTTAAAAATGATAAATTATAAACTCAAAATTTGAACTTCTAATGCATTTTAAGAATGATAAATTACAAACTCAAATTTTGAATTGTTAATTGACAAGTTGAACTTAATAAGAAAAAGTTAACAGACTTACATAAATGCCTTAACAATGAGGAAATACCCACCACATCGATGTCGCTGTGTCCATTCAACATAAGACTACTTATAAAATTTATATCCTAATAATTTTTAGTTATAGGAAAAAATTGCATCAAAAATCTCAATATGCTACAAAGTATTTTTTTTTTTCAATACGAGAGTTTGTTTTTTGCAATATATAAAGAGCACTCGTTCGGTCCATGGAATCATGGGAATGGGAAAAAAAAAAAGTTATTACTTTCCTATGTTTCCTATGTTTGGATGCCAAAAGAATGGAGGAGAAAAGGAAAATAATTTCCATCCAAAAAAAATTTACAGCCATCCAAGCAAGAATTCACTTTCTCACCTTTTAAGTATCTTCCCTACCAATTTCCTTGACATTTCCAAACATCGAAATAAAAATGAATGAAAATTATAATTTTCAAAAAGAAAAAAATACCAAAGAACTGATTTCCTTTCTCTTCTTTTCCGCAAACCAAACCAGGGCTTACAATTTTTTTTTTTTGGCACTTGAAAATACTCGCCATTATTCCCTTTATAATAACATTATATACTCAAATTTTGAACTAATAATGTACTTTAAAATGCACTTATGGTGATCGACACTTGGACACTCCAATTGTAGCACTATAAGGGTAGGAAAAAAACCCCTCCCCAAATCTCTGAAGAACAATAGAGCACGAACAGTTTTATGAATACAATATTCTACTATATTAATGTACAAATAAATAGTTTATCACAGCTGTTAGACTCGAGTACGGACAATCTACGTATAAATACAGATCATCGACAAGGAAACAAAAATCGATCCTTAATCAAAAAGAAATTCTCACCAGCTTTGGTCATGCCGACTCCGCTGTCGATGATGGAAAGAGTCTTGTTAGTCTTGTCAGGAACGAGCCGGATGAAGAGCTCCGGCTGTCCGTCCAGCTTGCTCTTGTCCGTCAAGCTCTCGTACCGGATCTTGTCCAGAGCCTATAGAGAGGGGGAAAAAAAAAAGGAGAAAAAGACCATCAGAAACCCTAATTCCCGAACCAAAACCCTAACAAATGAAACGAAACCGAGAGAGGACTCACATCAGAGGCGTTGCTGATGAGCTCGCGGAGGAAGATCTCCTTGTTGGAGTAGAAGGTGTTGATGATGAGGCTCAGGAGCTGGTTGATCTCCGCCTGGAAAGCAAAGGTCTCGGCATCGCTTGCCATCGGAACGTCCGCCATCGATTCGATCGAGAACGAGAAAGGAAAGCTTTTGATGACCGGAGAAAATTAGGGTTAGGGCTTCTTCTTGTTTCGCTGAGATCGAGATTTCGCTTGGGTGGGGGGAAATTTATAGGGTTTGTGGTGTTCGTCGTCGAGGATTTTCTAGGAGGTTCTCTCCATTTCCTGGGAGCTCTAGAGATTTCTGATGTTTTTCTTCTTCTTTTTTCGAGTTTTTTTTTTTTCATTTTCTTTTTTGTGGGGATATCTGGAAGCTTCTGGGGTTTGTTTGTGTTCTGTGCGCGGGAACGGCAGATCGGAAACGGGCCTTTCAAGAACCAGAATCAGCTTTCTGAAAGTAGGCTCCATCCTCTTTTCAAAAGCGGATCAGGCCTGTTTGGTAAATTAAAATTGAAGGTGAAATAGAATTTAGATTTCTACTTTTATGAATAGAAAGTATATGAAAATTTATATATCATTTTGTTCTCTATTATGAGATAAATGTATATGATTAGGTTAAAAAATAAAAAAGTAAAAATTATATTATAATAATAGTCAACTAGTATCTGGGACACGCGTTGCATGTGCAATATTTTTTTTTATTTTAAAATAGCTTTTATTTTGAGTAAATTATTAAAATTAAATTTTACATCTCAATTAATTATTGTATTTTTATTATAAATTATAAATTATTTATTTATTATTATTAACTATTAGTTTAGGCTATTTGTATAATAGTATAAATAGATATAGATTGGAGAGTCCAAAGCAAACACATGAATATCAATAGTTAATTAAGAAATTAATTAGACGTGGAACCTCCTGCAAACATAACAAATTATATTATATTCCTTCGCTAGGATCGTTTCTGAGTATATACAAGTTGTGCTATTGCACAGGGCCCCAAAAGTTGGAAAGTCCCAAAAAATTTAACCTCCATATACATAACTAATGTGAAATATCCATTTCTAAATTTAGGCCTCCATATCTTTTAGAAACAATAACATGAACCTCGAAGTGCTAAAAAATTATTTTTCGAGTTGTTAAACAATGTTATTATTTAGTATTTGTACATGCGGTTAGAATGTAAGAAACGACCATGTCCTTCACCGAACTTTTTTAAAAAATTTGTCATTTAATCATTTAAATATAGTCATTTGACTTTCATAACTGAAAAATATGTCATTGTTTCAATCATATAAAACCAAACTTAGAATTAAGTCGAGTCCAGTTTCCAATAAATATGAATATATTATAGCGTAATTCAAAATTAAATTATAGTCCAATTTTATAGCATGATCCACGGTTCTAAACATAATAAAATTTATTTCTGACAAATCTAATCTTTTTTTTATTATTCGTAGTTTAAATCAAAGTAAATTTAAAATCTAAATTTTGGATATCGCTACTGACACCCTTAAAATGTCGTCATGCTTTGTTTTTTATTATTCAAATTTTAAATATGTTCCTGCATAACATTATTGACACTCCTAAAAATGCCATCATATACTCCTCCCTCCAAATTAATGTATGATTTAATGTAGGAGTATATTTGAAATTTGAATGAATGAAAATTAAAGAGGAGTACATTAGGTGTGTCAATAACATCACACATTAATATTAACATTAATATTAATATTACCAAAATGGATAATTAATTTTTTTATTAAAATTTGTTATGTTAATTGTCATGTTAGATGACACATAATGTTATTTAACATGACACGTCAGGTATTACATAAGGAGGAACAATTTTGAAAGATGAATAGCATTACTAATTAAAGAAATAGAGGAAGAAGAAATAAGTTGACCAAAATTTTATAGCCACAATATATTTTATTAGATCGACCTGTGGAATGATTCCGTCAACTTTATTGGCAAAATTTAGATAACACACTTCTATGTTCTCTTTTTTCTACACCTGAACGCCAAAAAATATACATCCCACTTTTTATTTTTTATTATACTTATATTCTATTTTTTGTCACGAAAAATATTTATTTTGTCACAAAAAAATATTTTTTATTAAAAAAAATATAATAAATATAAATAGTGAGATATAAATACAAATTTATATTAATAAGTGAGACGAAAGTCAAAAAAATCTATTATTACTATTATTATTATTATTATTATTTTCCCTTACATTAAAAAAAACTCTTATAAAAAAAACAGAAATTTTCATATAGGGTAAAGAATTATACCTAAATTGTAAAAAAAATGAGAAGTTTAGGAAATTTGTATATGGGGTAACGAAACGACAATGAAGATGGCGTGCTGGAGCATCTGGACGGAAGGGGGTGACGCGCCAGTGCCAATGGCGCGCTTGGGGGACGCGCCAGCGCCCATGGCGTACGGTGATGACGCGCCAGCGCCCATGGCGTGCGGCAAGTGACACATCATCCCCCATGGCGCGCTCGATGGGTTCATGGGAGATGAGTCGGGAAGGCCCTTTCCAACGACTATTTTTTTAACGTCTATATTCCAACGGCTACATTTCAACGTCTCTTTTATTTTTCTATTTATTGCTAAGTTTATCTCCCTCTTTCCACACAAACACAATACTTTCTCCATCTCTCACAGAAGCAATTTTCTGAAGCTTGGAAGCTCCATCTCTTCACGGAAGCTAGTCTCTCCCTCTTACAAGCTCTCGCTTCTCGCAACGCGACTCTCTATTAGCTAAACATTCCCAAACAACTTCTTCTTTCTCATGGATCATAATATTAAAATAGTATGTTCACATGGAGGTAGAGTAAATGGGTTATCTTACGAAAGATGTGACACCCAATTTTTAGGTTCGCCTGTAATAGATAATCCTAGAATATTTGCAACATCCCAAAGTGTAATTGTCATTTCACCAACAGACAATTGAAAAGTGTTGCGTTGAGGCCACCAACGCTCGGCAAGACTAAAAATGAGGTGCACATCGTGAACTAAAATATGAATTTCATATATATATTGAAACCCAAATGTCACTCCCCGTTCCCAGAATGCGTATTTTTATACATGTACTACTCGAATGTATTTATTTAATATTTATCATGTATTATCCTGTATTTAAATTCTTTTAATTCATGTTAATTAATATTTCTGCAATTTTATTCCTGCATTTTATTTCCTGCTTTTATTCTCTGCTTTAGTCTTACTTTGGGTTCGGCTTGGTTTGGTTTAGTTTAGTTGGCTCAACATGAACCCAACACCCCCACCTACCACCACCCCTTCCATTTAAAGCCCCCATCCCCTTTCTCTCTCTTCATAAACTCTCCTTCACTATTACTTCTTCTTCTTCCTCATCACTCTCTCCACCTACCAAACCGTAGGCAAGTACAACTTGCTTCACATGAGAACCCATGTTTTTATAGTTCATTTATCTTCCTCTCATGATCCTAAGAGAGTTTAGAACTTGGCATTTTTCATTTCGAAGTCTTAATTTTTGTAGATCTAAAAATTAGTTATTTTCAGATTTTTGTGGTTTTGATCTATCAAACTTCTTTGTTTGCAAGTTTTGATGGTTCCATGCTGTAGGGAATTTTATTCTACCCAATTTTGACCTTGGCAAAGTTGGATTTGGACTTATTTTGACCGAGTTATGGATTTTGAAGCTTTGGGTTCGAACCATGGAGTTCTTGCTGTTTTGGAGAAGACAGTGAGCAGTGTGCGCTAGCTTTTTAGCTTGCGCCACTGAGCTGCACGCGCTCTTTAGCGCAGCGCAGTCCGATCCATACGCTGCCTTTTGGGAGCGTATGTCTTGCATACGCTCACTTGGGTGACAAGGAGTCGTATGGAGTCCATACGCTGCCTTTTGGGAGCGTATGTCTTGCATACGCTCACTTGGGTGACAAGGAGTCGTATGGAGTCCATACGCTGTCTTTTGGGAGCGTATGTCTTGCATACGCTCACTTGGGTGACAAGGAGTCGTATGGAGTCCATACGCTGCTTTTTGGGAGCGTATGTCACGCCCCGACTCGCCGAATCGGTCGCCATCGCCTTGACTCGATATAAATCGATCCCCACGGGTCGGGACGTGATGCCGTGCAAGTCTGAATGGACTTGTACAAGGCAAGGATGTGTAATTGAAAATTTCTTTTTGACTTGACGCGTTGAAATTAAACAGTGCAGAGAGTTGAAAACATGGCATAAGAAGAAACTTAGCTTTTCATTCATAAACTTGCAAAATATGTGCAAGGTCATTTTTACATTACATATGCCGTTGCGGCTACATCTTTGAAACACAAAAGACAACTATCGACAAGCTCGCCTTGAAATAATCCTCGGCGTTCCATACATTCATGCCCCTTTATACATTTGAACAAAAGCCTTCGGTCTGAATTGGGCATCAAAATACTTCAAAATAGGAGAGCTTCGTGCCGCCTCCCGTTCTTCAGCTCCAGCTTAGTCTCGAGCTCCCGCAGCACGCTCGTTACCTGGGGAGTTGGGGGTTAGCACACTTGCTAGTGGATGGGACGAACCCACTCGTCTAAACCGACACTGCTTATTAAGGATTCAGGCATACGAAGTGATCTTTCTATTTAGAACTATATGAGTTGCATTTCATATCAAAGGCACATTTTAAACGATAACAACATAACCCATTTAAGAGCATTCTTACCACAGCCGTGCTCCTTTCATGCATAAAATATACATAATACTTACCACCTGCACAAGACAATAGGTGAGCATGCAGTCTATCCTATATGCGGTCATTGGTGATATCGACACCATGAAGGATGATTACGTAGCCTTGCGACACGCCCTCCAGTCCAGGTAGCGAGCCTAACTGGAGGTCTCGCAATGCCTCGCGCCGAAGCACGATTTCCATAATTTTCTCCTAGGCCGATTCGGTCCCAGGGCCCCGGGTACCGTCTCGAGGAAAGCTCACCTTGTGCACAAGTCGTCCTTGACCATGCGAATGTATGAATAGTTTAATATGTATGAAGCAAATTGCATAGCGTAACCATTATCAAATCACATAATCATTCCTACTCGCGCAAGGGTCCTTTCCCCCGAAATCGTACGTTCTGATTTAGTATCCCGTAGGCACCAAATTCTCCGAGGCATGATGTACCGCCACCAAGGTTTTCATAGTTGTTTTGCATGGCATAAAATATATTCTATCTCTTTCTTGGAACTTTATCTTTTCTCTACTTAGTGTGAACTTATCGATTCAGAGTTAACTTTTCTAGATTGATATATTATCCCAAGCTCTTGATCTTAGTGGCAAGCATACATCCCGTTAGCATCATCGATTTGAACGTTGAACTTTAAGAATTTAGTTGGCGGGAAGGAGTAGAAAAGAAGGGGCCGAAGAACCACCCACCTAAGGAGATTGCGCCGAGAGTAGGAGAATGCTTCACGACGGTCAAGCATCAGTTACACGAACTTCTGCAATGGCACGAGCATCGAGTTAGAACCCTTCCTTCAATCCTTCCTTCGAAATTCCCAAAGGCGCATTCAGAAATCGACGCGAAAGCACACTATCAAATCCACGCAACAATTTGTTCAGAAAGCCAAGAAAACCAATAAAACCAACGGCAGACGGGTTGTGTCGCTCCCTTTAGAGTTCCTTCGCCAAGACGCCGCCTACCGCATCTAGGACTTATTCCAACAGTAGTCGATCCATTAGTTGGAACGATACTCATATCACTCGTCCAAATCGATTTTATTGATGCCATGGTTTTTGTATACCAAACTCGTCGCCGAGTCAGACTAGCCATCTATGTTTCCGACCATGTCTGACTTGGCACGAGCCTATTACATAGTGCTTCGCCCCAACGGGAGCGGGGCACTACATAATATACCACTAAGAAAAAGTTTCGTCCCGAAACTTAAGAACAAGGGTCTGACCTTCGTCGGCGAAAAGTGAAGGGTACTTCTCCCTCATCTCCGCTTCTAGCTCCCACGTCGACTCCTCGACGGAATGGTTGCGCCAGAGTACGCGAACCAAGGACATCGATCGGCTCCGCAGGATCTTTTCTTTATGGTCCAAAATTTGCACGGGCTCCTCCGAGTATGATAGATCGGCGCGTACCTCCAACTGATCGAAACTAACCACATGACTTGGGTCATGCACGTACTTCCGAAGTTGGGAGACATGGAAGACGTCGTGCACTTCGGCCAGGGCAGGAGGTAGCGCAATCCGGTAAGCAACGGTCGCCACTCTTTCGAGGATCTCGAAGGGCCCTACGAATCTTGGACTCAGCTTGCCCTTTACCCCGAATCGCATGACGCCCCGCATCAGCGTCACCTTCAGAAACACATGGTCCCCAACCAAGAACTCTAACGGTCGTCGACGAGTATCTGCATAACTCTTTTGTCGACTCTGAGCAATGCGGAGCCTATCTCGAATCATGCGGACCTTCTCGACGGCTTGTTCGACTAGTTCTGGCCCGAGCACCAGTCGCTCCCCGACTTTGTCCCAGCAAATCGGAGATCGGCACTTCCTCCCGTAAAGCGCCTCGTAGGGAGCCATTTGGATGCTCGATTGGTAACTGTTATTGTATGCAAACTCTGCGAGCGGCAAGTGCGTGTCCCAGCTAGTCTTCAAATCTATCGCGCACAGACGTAGCATATCCTCCAGGATCTGATTCACTCTTTCTGTCTGGCCATCGGTTTGCGGGTGATACGCGGAGCTAAGGTTCAACTTAGTGCCCAGCGCCGCCTGTAGACTCGTCCAGAAACGTGATAAGAATCGCCCGTCTCTGTCCGAAATGATTGTGGCCGGTACCCCGTGCAGTCTGACGATCTCGTCGAGATAAATCTGAGCTAACCGATCGACGCTCCATGATGCTTTAATAGCGAGAAAATGAGCGGATTTGGTCAAACGATCGACAATGACCCAAATCGCATCATTCCTCCGTGACGTCTTCGGAAGGCCCATGATGAAATCCATAGAGATGTCGTTCCATTTCCATACTGGAATGTCGAGGTTCTGTAGCTCCCCGCCTGGTCTTTAATGCTCGGCCTTCACCCGTTGACAGGCCATACACTGTGACACAAATGTCGCCACGTCTTTCTTCATACCGTGCCACCAAAAGGTCGTACGCAGGTCCTTATACATTTTGGTACTCCCGGGGTGCAACGAGTACTTCGCATAATGGGCCTCCGTCAGAATCTCCTTTCTAAGTTCAGCATGGTCCGGCACGCATATCCTTCCCTTCATCCGTGTCATTCCGCCCTCGTCCACCACAAAGTCGGTCGCCTTTCCCGTCGAAGTCAGCTCGCGCATCTTCTTCAGGAATGGGTCGTCCTCCTGTGCGGTCTTTATTTTGTTGTGCAAGCTCGACTCAAGGTGCAATTGGGCCAATCGTGCTCCACGGTAACGGATTCGGAGTTCAATACCCATCTCCGCTAAGTCTCGCTGTATGTTACGGTTGATAGACAAGCACCCAGCAAACATTCTACTCAGCGCGTCTGCCACAACGTTCCCCTTACCCTGCGTGTACTCGATAGTCAGATCGTAGTCTTTGATGAGTTCGAGCCAACGCCGCTGCCGTAAGTTCAGGTCCCGTTGAGTGAAGATGTATTTGAGGCTCTTATGGTCCGTATAGATGCGGCAAGCTACACCATAAAGATAGTGCCGCCATAGCTTCAATGCGAACACAATAGCCGCTAACTCAAGATCATGCGTAGGATAATTTTTCTCGTGTTGCTTCAATTGTCTCGAAGCAAACGAAATCACCTTATCCCTTTGCATAAGCACGCATCCCAAACCCGTCCGCGATGCATAGCTAAATATCTGAAACCCTTCTGGCCCGTCCGGAAGTGCAAGGATCGGCGCTGAGACAAGCCGTTTCTTTAACTCTTGGAAGCTCGTTTCGCAGGCGTCGTTCCACTCGAATGCGACTCCCTTCTGGGTGAGGCGAGTCAGAGGCGACGCAATTTTGGCAAAATCTTTCACGAATCTACGATAGTAGCCTGCCAAGCCAAGGAAACTTCGGATGTCGCCTGCTGAGGTAGGCCGCTTCTATTCGACTATTGCTTCAATCTTCTTTGGGTCCACCGTGACGCCTTCAGCGGAGACAACGTGCCCAAGGAACGTCACGCTGTTCATCCAGAACTCACACTTGCTTAGCTTGGCATAGAGTTGATGTTCACACAGAGTCTGTAGCACCGTCTTCAAGCGTTCCACGTGTTCGTCCTTGCTCTTCGAATATATGAGAATGTCGTCGATGAATACAACGACAAATTTGTCTATGAACGGTCGGAACACCCGGTTCATTAGATCCATGAACGCGGCAGGAGCGTTGGTCAAGCCGAAAGGCATGACTAGAAATTCGTAGTGACCATATCGAGTTCGGAAGGCGGACTTCGGTACGTCTTCGGACTTTATCTTCAATTGATGGTAGCCTGAGCGAAGATCAATCTTGAAAAACACCGTCGCCCCTTGTAGCTGGTCAAACAGATCATCTATTCTCGGCAACGGGTACTTGTTTCGTACCGTGGCTTTGTTGAGTTTCCGATAATCGATGCACAGCCGCATCGATCCATCCTTCTTCCTCACAAACAACACTGGGGCACCCCACGGGGAGACACTAGGGCGAATGTATCCGCGATCTAGTAACTCTTGTAGTTGTGCCTTCAGTTCCTTCAGCTCTGCCGGCGCCATTCGATAGGGTGCTTTGGATATCGGTCGGGTGTCCGGGAAGGTGTCGATGCTGAATTCTATCTCTCGGTCCGGCGACATCCCTGGCAACTCGTCTGGAAACACATCAGGAAATTCTGCTACGACTTCAGTCTGGGCCGTGCTTGCAATCTCCGTTCTCGTGTCTCGAACTGATGCTAGGTATCCGCTGCACCCGGAATGCAACATACGCCTTGCCAAAATCGCCGATATCACCATTGCCAACTTTGATGCTGCTCCGTACGAATAGGAGAACTCGGTTTCGCCCGGAAGGCGAAACACAACTCTCTTCTCCGTGCACTCTATCGTTGCGTGGCATGTACCCAACCAATCCATGCCGAGGATTATATCGTACTCCTTGACGTCGAGGACGATAACTTCCAAGGATAGATTCCTCCCTCCGATGCATATGTAACCGTCCCTACAAATATGAGTGGCAGGCATATCTACTCCCGATGGAGTGCTAACGCTAAGATTCATATCTAAAAGTTGCATAGGTAATTCATTTTCTTTTACAAAGTCGGCAGATATGAAACTATGCGTTGCACCCGAATCGAACAATACTCTAGCAGGCATATTTTTATAGAGTAGTATACCTGTCATGACAGTGTCGGACGCATAGGCTTCGTCCCACGTTAGTGCGTAGACTCGACCTTGCGCCCCTTGGCGATTTTGTGGGTTCACGGGCACCGCGTTTGCGCCATGGGCGGGAGGCGCCCTATTCTGGTTCTGTACGTCCCTTGGTGGATGTTGGTTCGCCCTCCCCATTCGACAATCTACCGCCTTGTGACCTAGTTGGCCACACTTGAAGCATCCCCCTCGGCAGTCGACCGCCAGATGTCCCATCTTGCCGCAGCGATGGCAACGTACGCCTGGGTGAGGCCCCCGATACTCGGTCGTGTTCTAGCGCTTTGGCACACCAGATCCTCCCGCGTCGTTAGGACGCTTGTTGAAGTTGTTGCGGATGCTTGATCCGCCTTTCTGCGACGCTCGACCGAAGACCCGCTCCATATCAAGAGCGGCGTTATATGATTCCCTGTACGTCTGGCATCTCTGGTTCATGACATCCCGACGCAAATCTTCGTTCAGGCCTTGCTGGAAGCGCTCGCACCACGCCTCTGCTTTCGGTAGAAAAGCCTCGACAAACTTCGCTAGCTTCGCGAACTTCGCATCGTAGTCTTCCACGGACAAGTTTCCTTGCTTCAAGGACATGAATTCCTCTTCCTTCTGTCGACGAAGGGCACGAGGAATGTATTGCTCGAGGAAGGCCCGTTTGAACGTCTCCCACGAGATCTTGGCGCTGGGGTTGGACCCTTGGAGTTCCTGTTTCTTTGCCTCCCACCAGTCGTAGGCCCTCAAGTTGAGCTGCAACGCTGCGCACCCGACTTTCTTGGACCCCTTGATGTTGAGGAGAGTGAACAAACTCTCAATCTTCACTAGCCACCCTATGACTTCGTCAGGCTCTGCTCGACCGTTGAAGTCCGGCGGGTTCATTTTCTTAAACTTGGTCATCTTTAGCAGGGAGGAGGAAGACACATGTTTTGTCTTTTCGGCTTGCACTTCTTCCTCGGATATGACGGTCGTCGAGTTTTATTGCGTCGCTATGGTGCTCACGATCCTGGTCAGGGCGTCCATTTGCTTTTGTTGGGCGCTGACTTGGGCCTGGATCTGTTCCTGCAGCTGTCGTTGCTGCATCTCTGACTGACGTTGTTGGAGTTCCATGAGGCGTAGTAGTCGCTCCATGGCAGATTCGCTAGGCGTCGCACCTTCGGTGCTATCCGTGCTAATCAATGTGGGGATACCCAGTCTTTCCGTCATTCCTACAAAATTGAGCAAACCCGTGAGTATTCTCAAAATATCTACGGGCTTATATGTATGGAACGATTATCTCAGGTCGCATATGTCGAAAAGTATAGTTTTTGAAAAAATCGCAACGGCATCATCTAAAGAAAGTATTTTGAAAGGTCCGAGGTGTGAACCATAGCTCTGATACCAACTGTCACGCCCCGACTCGCCGAATCGGTCGCCATCTCCTTGACTCGATATAAATCGATCCCCACGGGTCGGGACGTGATGCCGTGCAAGTCTGAATGGACTTGCACAAGGCAAGGATGTGTAATTGAAAATTTCTTTTTGACTTGATGCGTTGAAATTAAACAGTGCAGAGAGTTGAAAACATAGCATAAGAAGAAACTTAGCTTTTCATTCATAAACTTGCAAAATATGTGCAAGGTCATTTTTATATTACATATGCCGTTGCGGCTACATCTTTGAAACACAAAAGACAACTATCGACAAGCTCGCCTTGAAATAATCTTCGGCGTTCCATACATTCATGCCCCTTTATACATTTGAACAAAAGCCTTCGGTCTGAATTGGGCATCAAAATACTTCAAAATAGGAGAGCTTCGTGCCGCCTTCCGTTCTTCAGCTCCAGCTTAGTCTCGAGCTCCCGCAGCACGCTCGTTACCTGGGGAGTTGGGGGTTAGCACACTTGCTAGTGGATGGGACGAACCCACTCGTCTAAACCGACACTGCTTATTAAGGATTCAGGCATACGAAGTGATCTTTCTATTTAGAACTATATGAGTTGTATTTCATATCAAAGGCACATTTTAAACGATAACAACATAACCCATTTAAGAGCATTCTTACCACGGCCGTGCTCCTTTTCTGCACAAAATATACATAATACTTACCAACTGCACAAGACAATAGGTGAGCATGCAGTCTATCCTATATGCGGTCATTGGTGATATCGACACCATGAAGGACGATTACGTAGCCTTGCGACGCGCCCTCCAGTCCAGGTAGCGAGCCTAACTGGAGGTCTTGCAATGCCTCGCGCCGAAGCACGATTTCCATAATTTCCTCCTAGGCCAATTCGGTCCCAGGGCCCCGGGTACCGTCTCGAGGAAAGCTCACCTTGTGCACAAGTCGTCCTTGACCATGCGAATGTATGAACAGTTTAATATGTATGAAGCAAATTGCATAGCATAACCATTATCAAATCACATAATCATTCCTACTCGCGCAAGGGTCCTTTCCTCCGAAACTGTACGTTCTGATTTAGTATCCCATAGGCACCAAATTCTCCGAGGCATGATGTACCGCCACCAAGGTTTTCATAGTTGTTTTGCATGGCATGAAATATATTCTATCTCTTTCTTGGAACTTTATCTTTTCTCTACTTAGTGTGAACTTATCGATTCAGAGTTAACTTTTTTAGATTGATATATTATCCCGAGCTCTTGATCTTAGTGGCAAGCATACATCCCGTTAGCATCATCGATTTGAACGTTGAACTTTAAGAATTTAGTTGGCGGGAAGGAGTAGAAAAGAAAGGGCCGAAGAACCACCCACCTAAGGAGATTGCGCCGAGAGTAGGAGAACGCTTCACGACGGTCAAGCGTCAGTTACACGAACTCCTGCAATGGCACGAGCATCGAGTTAGAACCCTTCCTTCAATCCTTCCTTCGAAATTCCCAAAGGCGCATTCAGAAATCGACGCGAAAGCACACTATCAAATCCATGCAACAATTTGTTCAGAAAGCCAAGAAAACCAATAAAACCAACGGCAGACGGGTTGCGTCGCTCCCTTTAGAGTTCCTTCGCCAAGACGCCGCCTACCGCATCTAGGACTTATTCCAACAGTAGTCGATCCATTAGTTGGAACGATACTCATATCACTCGTCCAAATCGATTTTATTGATGCCATGGTTTTTGTATACCAAACTCGTCGCCGAGTCAGACTAGCCATCTATGTTCCCGACCATGTCTGACTTGGCACGAGCCTATTACATAGTGCTTCGCCCCAACGGGAGCGGGGCACTACAGCGTATGTCTTGCATACGCTCACTTGGATAGTAAGGAGTCGTATGGAGTTCATACGCTACCTTTTGGAAGCGTATGACTTGCGTACGCTAGTTTGGATAGTAAGGAGTCGTATGGAGTTCATACGCTGCCTTTTGGAAGCGTATGACTTGAGCGTAACTAGACTTGAGCGTAGGCTGACCTGAGCGTACGCTGACTTGAGCGTAGGCTGACCTGAGCGTACGCTGACTTGAGCGTAGCTAGACTTGAGCGCTTGACTTGAGCGTAGCCTGACTTGAGCATACGCTGACCCTACTTACCCTGGATCTTCTATAGCCATGTATATTGATATTTTATTAGATACTTAACGTCCATTTTATATCCTTACGCCTTTTGACATAAAACTTGATATAATCATGATATGTTAATATTTCTGTTAAATATAGATTGTTACGTGGGATGTACCATGTGTCATAAATTGAGTTATAGATACCCCGATTGACTGGAATTAAACCCTGGGAGTTGTAGACTCGACCCCACTGAATACTAGTTGACTTTCATGCCTTGTTACTATTGATAATGATTGTGACCTTGACTAATAATTGATCATGCGTTCCTAATTGGAACTAAGAGACTGGCCAGTCGTCTTTTTGAACTAAATGAATGAGACACATTCATATTAATTATGAACTATGGAAATCGACTGGCTAATCTCGAATGTTGGCATACAGGCACGTGCAGGCTTCAATTCATTTATTATTTATTTATCTTACCAAAAAAGTATGTGTACTTTATGGTCAAGGCATGATTACTCCGTGGTTAGTTTTGATTGTTGCATTACGCTATGTAAGATCTACAACCTAACCGTACTGGTATCATTGTAGAGTTGTGCATATCGTACCTCGTACGAAAGTACTCATTCTGAATGACCATGATCCACGATATGGTACTTCACTTGTAATATTCCTATTTTGGAGTACGTATTTGACCGTATTATTTTATTTGGAGGATTTTAATTTTAGGGTATTTTTGAAATTTTATTATTTTCTTGGAGGTAATTTTATCCTCATTATTATTATTATTATTATTATTATTATTATTATTATTATTATTATTATTATTATTCTTGTTCCTAAACTACCCTCCCAAAATATCTACTCCCCCTCACATCACCCCTCACATCACTCACCCACTCCCTCTCTCCTCCCTCACCTTTCCCTCTCTCTCTCTCTCCCGAAATCTCCCCTCTCTCTCTTCCCTGGAGAACCCCCCCAAATCCCCTCTCTCTCTCTCAGCTCTCTCTCTTCCTCACTCTTCTTCCCTCTTCCCAGTCCCCTTCCCGAGCTTCCCCTCTCTCCCGCTCTTCCCTGGCCCAGCCCCTCCGGCCACCTTCCCCGCCAGCACCACCATTATCGTCATCTCCTCCACCATCATTGCCGCCGTCGCTGTCATCCCCACGGCCGGCCTCCTCCGCCGCCTTCACCCACCAGCACCGCCACCGCCTTCGCCGCCTCCTTCCTGAGCTCCCTCTTCCCGGAGCCGCCACCGTCAGCCACCGTCTCCACCACCACTTCCACGACCATCATCATCATCGTCGCCCCCTTTGGCCTCCGCTGCGGCCGCCACCGCCAGCACCGCCCTCACCACCATCTCCTCCGCGGCCTCCGGCCCCTCTGCCATCGCCGTCGTTTCTATCTCCTCCGGCCACCCAGGGCGTCGCGCCCCCGCGGGTCGCCTCCAGCGCCGCCGTGACTTGGGCGCCGCCGCCGTCACCTCCCTGGTAACCGCTCCCCTCTCTTCCCAGCTCCTCCGCCCCTTCCTCTTCTCTTCTCTCCGGCGAGCAGCCGCCGCGCACGGGGACAGCGTTGCCTCGAGCGACGGGACGCCCTTGGGCCCCGCGCCGCTCGAGCAGCGAGCCCTCTCGGCCTGCGTGCTTCTCGGGCAGTGAGCCCTCGTGCTCCGTGCCTCTCCTTGGGTTGCGTGCTTCGAGCTCCGTGCACGCCTCGAGCAGCGGGACGCTATGGGCCCCGCGCTGCTTGGGTTGTGTGCTATCTCGATTCGCGTGATCCTTCGTTCCCCGTGCTTCTCGGGATGTGTGCCTCGATTTGTGTGTCGTCCCGTTTTCCATGTACATCGATCCACGCGCTGCCTTGGGCAGCGGGACGCCTCGAGCCCCGCGCTGCCTCGGGCAACGTGCCACCTCGGTTGGTACGTTGTCTCGATCCTCGTGTCTCGGCCTTTGTGCCTACCTCGTGACCCGTACCACCTCGATTTGCGTGCACGTACCGATTTGCGTGTCGTATCAATTTGCGTGTCACATTATATCTTGTGTTGCCTCGGTTTGCGTGTACGTACCGATTTGCGTACCGCCTCGGTTGTGTGCCGTATTGGACTCTGCTCCTTTTCGATTTACGTGCACACATCGATTTGTGTGCCGCATCGATTTACGTGCTCCTTGGACCTTGGGTCGTCTCGATTTATGTACACGTCTCGATTTACGTGCACGTTTATGTTTCTCGTTCGTCTCGATATTCGTGTTCTCTCGATTCTCGTACGCGTCTCGATTTGCGTGCCCGTATCGGTCCGCGTGCCTCGATTTCCGTGCCAGATTCCTGTGCTGCTTGCGGGACCCGTACGGTATAGCCTTCTGCCATCTCTTGTGATTTTTTTATTATTTTATTATTTGGTGCTGATGATTATTTATTGTGTGTTCTGAGGATCTCGATTGGCGTGCTAGCTTGGATTGCGACTGCCGAAGACTTGCTTACCTAGCCGAGCCCTCTAGACAAGTATCCCTTGCTCATCGACGGCTCTTGCCCTCTCTCCTAGATTTTATTTCATTTAATTAATTTGTACTTGTAAATTTTATAACCATGATTAGTGTAGCCTAGTAGTAGATCTGCCATGATGATAACTTAGGATAGCTTGGTCCGATACCGGGATAGACCGTATCGGACAACTCGGATGGGTCATCCACACCTCCGAGGACTCGAGCACGACTCACATGTATGGATTGTCCCTGTATGCCCCGTGTCCGACTCGCGGTCGGATAACGGCTTGGCGAACTATTCTTGTGGCTGTGATTGCGCTTGGGTTAGAATTACGAGCATGTGCTGTGATACGCCCTACGAGGCGGTTATTTTATTATTATGCATGTTGGTTTGGCGCCCAGTACGCATTGTAGCGCTGCTGGAGGCCGAGACTTAGTGGTCTCGGGTTCGATTGATTTTCCAGTACGCATCGTAGTGCTGCTGGAGGCCGAGACTTAGTGTTCTCGGCTATCGACTTGTTCCCAGTACGCATCTTAGTGCTGCTGGTAGCTGAGACTTAGTGTTCTCAGCCTGCGATTCTGCGATTCTGCGGCGGGTTACGCCGAGTGGTTTTAGCCCCAATTCGCTGGGAGCTCCTGTCCAGAATACAGAGGAGACTCTGCCGGATTCTTCCAAAATTCCCGATCGGGAATTTGGTTCGAAGGACTGGGCAGAACCATTCCTTTGGTTTGCTGGACTGGGCTCGTGCCTGTTCACCTTGGTATAGTATACCTGATCCCCTTGCTTGCTAGGTAGACTCTAGACTAGATCAGTCGCCTAGCTCCTGATCTGTCTTGTCCGTCGGATAGCGTAAGGAGAACGGTTCCATTCGGGAGACGGTCTGCAACCCTGGTCCTTGTTTGGTTTAAGGGTTGTGGATTTGCTCCAGAGCGGTCCGTGTAATCCTTGCCACTTCCGGCGATATTTATTACCAGACTCTTGTCCCCTGACCCTTCATCCTAGGGGTTGTCCTAGTCTAGTCAGATAGAGCTGACAGTTGTCCTATGTATTGGGAGTTGTGACTTGTGGATATGACTGAGGATTGAGTATTATAGAGAGTACGATCTCGGGATATTGATTCGGTGGATCTATGTGGATTCTTGGATTTTGGTGATTTCGGATATTTCGTGGAACGAGGAGAATATTGAGGGTATTATTATATAATTTTTACTCGACTTCCCAAATGCCCAAAACCTGGTACCTTTGTGTATTCCGGTAGTTGGAGAAACCTGGATTGATTGCTATGTCTTGGTAGTTAGAGGGGCTCGTTTTCTAGTGGCTTGTGATTATTGCCTTAGAGATTCTTGTGAGCCAGAGGGCCTAGTATTGCTTATAGTGATTAGCTTGGATATTTGGTTATTGACCTTCCTGTCATGATATTGAATCCATCGTAGAAGGGTGACTCTTGATAGATTGATCTGGTGGATAGACAGACGGAATGATTGGAGTTCTAGGCTCCCATATATTCTTGAGATGTGATTATGGTAGAGGTTCTGATTTTGTACCCGACTTGATGTCCATGTCACGATTTGGGCATGTGACTTCTTGTGACTGATAGGTTTGACCTTGTTCCTGGTATTACACGATGACCTGGACCTGTCTTGATTCTTGATAGTGGCCCGTAGAGGTGCACTCCTGACTAGCACTCTGGACTTGACAGTAAACCTGGCATGTATACTCTTGATTCTTGATAGTGGCCCGTAGTGGCGCACTCCTGACTATTACTCTTGACATGACTTGTTTACTCTTGATCGCTGTTGCGACAGCCAGTCCTGACTTGCTAGGCATGACCCCGTCTTGACACCGTGGTTGATTTCTCTTGATTGTGCTTGTATAAGCCACCAGTCCAGTCTTGTCTTGCATCATGTCTAGGACATGGATCCCTGAGTACCACGGTCAGGGATCCACAATGAAACCGACTAGGCTAATAACTAGATTAATCATGTAGTTCATGGGGACTTCCCAGGGATCTACATTATTATTCTGTATTATAGATTCCTGATTTTCATATGAGTATTCCCTGCTTTCCATATGATTATCTCTCTTGATGTTGCTTTATTGTGATTTGCCTGTGGATATGAGATCGGATTTAGGCCATAGATTGATTGCATGCTAGGATACCCAACCAGATTGGACAGTCGTCATCACCGTATAGCGTATTCGTACCTTATACGGTGTAGCTGGCCGTGTACGTCCCCGTATTCCGGAACTAGGCGTGACATGGTTTTAGTGGTGGCCCATGCAGGTCTCGTTTTGGGATGTTGTTGGGTATCACATGATTATTGATCTCAGTCCACTATTCCTTGGTATTCCCACTTGTTACACTTGTCCTTCGCTCCCTTGAACATGTGAATTGGTTCTCATCTCTACCTGGACCTATTTTGCTTTGCCCTGTCTTATTCGTGTTATCTACCTCTGATCCTTGTTTGATAGATATGATCCTGTAGTTGGTCATGTCGATCACCTTATCTGGTAAGACGATGTCTGGTCTTATCTTGGGTTACTATATTATTTATCTTGGGTTCTGGACCCTCTACCGGTGTATCGCCTTGGTTGATTTCTTGTTATCCCTTTCGTGCGTTGACTTCGTGTTGACTTAGTATTATTATCGCCCTCTTTGTGCGTTGGCTGGATTGCTGCAGAATGAAGATTTCATCAGGACTCTGAGATTTGATATTTTAACATTTGTTGAGTATCCGAGGGATATTCTTGTATCGATTCGGCTTCCTTGATTTCGGACAGTTCCGCACTCATGATTATCTATTTCAGATATTATTTTGATTATAGATATACTTTCTATACATTATATTTTGATGTGGATTCTTGGTTTGGAGTATTTTCCTAGAAAAGCTATCTTGTGGTTATTGTTGAAGATATTTTTCGATGTGTGTTACGATTCACCTGGATTTTGGATTTTGATTGTTTTCTAGGACTCTCATTATATTGTTAGAGATTTTGTGATCTTAGTGATTTGAATATTTGGGTTATGGATTCGATTTGTTTTGGATATTTGTCGAGAGTACCGGGTGACCCTAGTATACCTTGACGGCGTGGTAACGAAAGTTGCAGCCGCTCGATTACAGTGTTTTGGTGAATCTTTTGCAGCCATTCCAGATGGCGCGATAAACAATGACCATGGCACACATTTTTCGGATATTAGGAACTACGGTCATCGGTTCGAGACAGATGTCCTGTATTTTATGATTTATGAGGATTTTTATGTAGCTGGGATTTTATGTTTTTGGACATTATTTTCGATATTTTGTACTTGTTTTGATTTATGGGGTTATTTCGTGCATGCGAGATTTTACTTTTTCGAGATTGCTTCATTGTTTAGATTTACCTTACGAGTTGATTTATGTAGCCATGCACCGTTCTCCTTGATGTTTTCATATTGAGATTTTGTTCATTTTTTATTATATTACTTGATTTCTGTAAGGTGGGTAGAGTTTTTCATGGCAGATATATATGTACTAGTTTTGAAAACCCTATTTTGATAATTCTGAAATTTCGAGGACGAAATTTTTGTAAGGTGGGTAGGATGTAATATTCCTATTTTGGAGTACGTATTTGACCGTATTATTTTATTTGGAGGATTTTAATTTTGGGGTATTTTTGAAATTTTTATTATTTTCTTGGAGGTAATTTTATCCTCATTATTATTATTATTATTATTAATTTTCTTGTTCCTAAACTACCCTCCCAAAATATCTACTCCCCCTCACATCACCCCTCACATCACTCACCCACTCCCTCTCTCCTCCCTCACCTTTCCCTCTCTCTCTCTCCCGAAATCTCCCCTCTCTCTCTTCCCTGGAGAACCCCCCCCCCAAATCCCCTCTCTCTCTCTCAGCTCTCTCTCTTCCTCACTCTTCTTTCCTCTTCCCAGTCCCCTTCCCGAGCTTCCCCTCTCTCCCGCTCTTCCCTGGCCCAGCCCCTCCGGCCACCTTCCCCGCCAGCACCACCATTATCGTCATCTCCTCCACCATCATCGCCGCCGTCGCTGACATCCCCACGGCCGGCCTCCTCCGCCGCCTTCACCCACCAGCACCGCCACCGCCTTCGCCGCCTCCTCCCTGAGCTCCCTCTTCCCGGAGCCGCCACCGTCAGCCACCGTCTCCATCACCACTTCCACGACCATCATCATCATCGTCGCCCCCTCCGGCCTCTGCTGCGGCCGCCACCGCCAGCACCGCCCTCACCACCATCTCCTCTGCGGCCTCCGGCCCCCTCTGCCATCGCCGTCGTTTCCATCTCCTCCGGCCACCCAGGGCGTCGTGCCCCCGCGGGTCGCCTCCAGCGCCGCCATGACTTGGGCGCCGCCGCCGTCACCTCCCTGGTAACCGCTCCCCTCTCTTCCCAGCTCCTCCGCCCCTTCCTCTTCTCTTCTCTTCGGCGAGCAGCCGCCGCGCACGGGGACAGCGTTGCCTTAAGCGACGGGACGCCCTTGGGCCCCGCGCCGCTCGAGCAGCGAGCCCTCTCGGCCTGTGTGCTTCTCGGACAGTGAGCCCTCGTGCTCCGTGCCTCTCTTTGGGTTGCGTGCTTCGAGCTCCGTGCACGCCTCGAGCAGCGGGACGCTATGGGCCCCGCGATGCTTGGGTTGCGTGCTATCTCGATTCGCGTGATCCCTCGTTCCCCGTGCTTCTCGGGATGTGTGCCTCGATTTGTGTGTCGTCCCGTTTTTTGTGTACCTCGATCCACGTGCTACCTTGGGCAGCGGGACGCCTCGAGCCCCGCGCTGCCTCGGGCAACGTGCCACCTCGGTTGGTACGTTGTCTCGATCCTCGTGTCTCGGCCTTTGTGCCTACCTCATGACCCGTACTACCTCGATTTGCGTGTCGTATCGATTTGCGTGTCATATTATATCTTGTGTTGCCTCGGTTTGCGTGCACGCACCGATTTGCGTGCCGCCTCGGTTGTGTGTCGTATTGGACTCTACACCTTTTCGATTTGCGTGTACACATCGATTTGTGTGCCGCATCGATTTACGTGCTCCTAGGACCTTGGGTCGTCTCGATTTACGTGCACGTTTATGTTTCTCGTTCGTCTCGATATTCGTGTTCTCTCGATTCTCGTACGCGTCTCGATATACGTACGCGTCTCGATTTGCGTGCCCGTATCGGTTCGCGTGCCTCGGTTTCCGTGCCAGATTCCTGCGCTTCTTGCGGGACCCGTACGGTATAGCCTTCTGCCATCTCTTGTGATTTTTCTATTATTTTATTATTTGGTGTTGATGATTATTTATTGTGTGTTCTGAGGATCTCGATTGGCGTGCTAGCTTGGATCGCGACTGCCGAAGACTTGCTTACCTAGCCGAGCCCTCTAGGCAAGTATCCCTTGCTCATCGACGGCTCTTGCCCTCTCTCCTGGATTTTATTTCATTTAATTAATTTGTACTTGTAAATTTTATAACCATGATTAGTGTAGCCTAGTAGTAGATCTGCCATGATGATAACTTAGGATAGCTTGGTCCGATACCGAGATAGACCGTATCGGACAACTCGGATGGGTCATCCACACCTCCGAGGACACGAGCACGACGCACATGTATGGATTGTCCCTGTATGCCCCGTGTCCGACTCGCGGTCGGGTAACGGCTTGGCGAACTATTCTTGTGGCTGTGATTGTGCTTGGATTAGAATTACGAGCATGTGCTGTGATGCGCCCTGCGAGACGGTTATTTTATTATTATGCATGTTGGCTTGGCGCCCAGTACGCATTGTAGCGCTGCTGGAGGCCGGGACTTAGTGGTCTCGGGTTCGATTGATTTTCCAGTACGCATCGTAGTGCTACTGGAGGCCGAGACTTAGTGTTCTCGGCTATCGACTTGTTCCCAGTACGCATCTTAGTGCTGCTGGTAGCTGAGACTTAGTGTTCTCAGCCTGCGATTCTGCGGCGGGTTGCGCCGAGTGGTTTTAGCCCCAATTCGCTGGGAGCTCCTGTCCAGAATACAGAGGAGACTCTGCCGGATTCTTCCAAAATTCCCGATCGGGAATTTGGTTCGAAGGACTGGGCAGAACCATTCCTTTGGTTTGCTGGACTGGGCTCGTGCCTGTTCACCTTGGTATAGTATACCTGATCCCCTTGCTTGCTAGGTAGACTCTAGACTAGATCAGTCGCCTAGCTCCTGATCTGTCTTGTCTGTCGGATAGCGTAAGGAGAACGGTTCCACTCGGGAGACGGTCTGCAACCCTGGTCCTTGTTTGGTTTAAGGGTTGTGGATTTGCTCCAGAGCGGTCCGTCCTTGCCTCTTCCGGCGATATTTATTACCAGACTCTTGTCCCCTGACCCTTCATCCTAGGGGTTGTCCTAGTCTAGTCAGATAGAGCTGACAGTTGTCCTATGTATTGGGAGTTGTGACTTGTGGATATGACTGAGGATTGAGTATATACGATCTCGGGATATTGATTCGGTAGATCTATGTGGATTCTTGGATTTTGGTGATTTCGGATATTTCGTGGAACGAGGAGAATATTGAGGGTATTATTATATGATTTTTACTCGACTTCCCAAATGCCCAAAACCTGGTACCTTTGTGTATTTCGGTAGTTGGGGAAACCTGGTTTGATTGCTATGTCTTGGTAGTTAGAGGGGCTCGTTTTCTAGTGGCTTGTGATCATTGCCTTGGAGGATTCTTGTGAGCCAGAGGGCCTAACATTGCTTATAGTGATTAGCTTGGATATTTGGTTATTGACCTTCCTGTCATGATATTGAATCCATCGTAGAAGGGTGACTCTTGATAGATTGATCTGGTGGATAGACAGACGGAATGATTGGAGTTCTAGGCTCCCATATATTCTTGAGATGTGATTATGGTAGAGGTTCTGATTTTGTACCCGACTTGATGTCCATGTCACGATTTGGGCATGTGACTTCTTGTGACTGATAGGTTTGACCTTGTTCCTGGTATTACACGATGACCTGGACCTGTCTTGATTCTTGATAGTGGCCCGTAGAGGTGCACTCCTGACTAGCACTCTGGACTTGACAGTAAACCTGGCATGTATACTCTTGATTCTTGATAGTGGTCGGTGGTGGCGCACTCCTGACTATTACTCTTGACATGACATGTTTACTCTTGACCGCTGTTGCGACAGCCAGTCCTGACTTGCTAGGCATGACCCCGTCTTGACACCGTAGTTGATTTCTCTTGATTGTGCTTGTATAAGCCACCAGTCCAGTCTTGTCTTGCATCATGTCTAGGACATGGATCCCTGAGTACCACGGTCAGGGATCCACAATGAAACCGACTAGGCTAATAACTAGATTAATCATGTAGTTCATGGGGACTTCCCAGTGACCTGTTGCTTGTCTGGCCCCGGCCCTATGTATCTATATATATACTAGGGATTGTTGCTATCCGTCGAGATGAGCGCATTCCCAGCCCTCCGTCGAGTGTGGCACTTCTTTAGGGCACATGTATCTTACTGCAGTGTGCCTGCTATATCTATCTTTTTCTTTTGCTGGGGCCATTCGGGTAGTAGCAAGCAGGAGCTGGACTTTGAAGTTTCATTGCATCTTGTTAGTAATTAGGCCTGTGATAACCCTAGTTAGCTAATAATAGCAAGCCGTAGGCATTGTGTGGCCGCTTGTCCTTCTGTGTTGTTTGGCTTGTTGCCTGCTAACCAACTGATATTGATTTCCAGCTGGCAATGCAGGTGTTAGTAGATGTTAGGGAGGTTGTGATTGTATTAGCTTCACTATACTTGTGGATTGTTATCGTGCGTTGGTACCGCACGATCCCTTACCTTTATTTACTGTTTTTAGATGTTATTCTTGTCATATTTTATCCTCCTGGTTTTCTTCGCCCGACCTTGAGACTTCCTTTCTGGTACTTGCTGCGGTTGGCCTGACCAACCCTGGATTGTTCCCAGATTGTCTGAGACCGACCCGGTGGATCTTCCAGACTTGACTTGGAGGGTGTGCTTCAGTTCCAGACCATGCTAGAAACTGTGGGAAGGTATACTTGTCTATATTATTATTCTGTATTGTAGATTCCTGATTTTCATATGAGTATTCCCTGCTTTCCATATAATTATCTCTCTTGATGTTGCTTTATTGTGATTTGCCTGTGGATATGAGATCGGATTTAGGCCATAGATTGATTGCATGCTAGGATACCCAACCAGACTGGACAGCCGTCATCACCGTATAGCGTATCGTACCTTATACGGTGTAGCTGGCCGTGTACATCCCCGTATTCCGGAACTGGGGCGTGACATCACTCAACGTAGAGACTATTAAGTTAAATAAAATAATGATTACATGGAGAGAATGGATTCCCGAGTTCTTACATGGCAGCCCCCTTGGGACAAGTAGTACCCGACGGGCCGGCTGGTTCCCACAGATACTGTAAACCTACCACACGGGCAGGGAACAATATCTGCTTATATTATTATTGTATATTGTATATTGATGACGGGCGTCCTGCTAGGACTCGTCTAAATCATGCATGGCGCACATGATTAACTGGATAGACTAGCCTTGCTCGCACATAGTAAGAACTGAGGAATCCCTATTGCATAAATTCCAGGATAACTTGGGACTCAAAATAGCAAGCCGTAGGATTTGATTGGCCGTTCAAGATGATTTGTTTGTGCACTGTACCTACTCTGTTACCTAACTGGGATGATCAGAATGTCAGGACATGACGGGCCAACTTCTGTCCTTGTTTGGTTGGGAGGTTGGTTCGAAGTGTCGTGATGTGATGTGAATCCTAGTGGAAAGCAGAGATCTATTATTATATTTCTCTTTACTGGTTTTAGTTCTCATGTCGTGCTTCCTTGTGGTACTTGCTATTAGAGGTCTAACCTCTCTGGTTTTGCATGGCCAGATTTAGAGCCGGTCCCCGAGGATCCAGCTTACTTCTACCTCCAAGATGGTCAACACTAGAGGGATGATCGCAGGAGGACTCGAGTGGGTTTCTTACTTCCCCGCTCGTTTTGTTATCTACTTTATACTTTGCCGTTTGGCACCGACATGTTAGTCGGATTGTCTTGTACCTACTTTTGCATAATTATAACTAAGTCAGACTGCAGCTGCTAACAATTGTGTATACTTACTACATCATCTGGCTGTATTTTGTAAAGCCAGATATCAAGAACATTTTGACTGAGCGTTTGGGACGCCTTACTGCTTTATCTCACATGTTCTCTATTTATGTTTCTTGTTTGAATGATTGAGACAATAGAAGTAAAGAGACCATAGGGAGACTTTCATGTAGTATGCACCCCCTCGTCTTGTAGACAACATTGATCGTATTATACGGTATTCATCTACCCGTAATACGTAGCTGGCTGAGTCATTCCCCCGCTCTCCAGTATTCTGGTTCTGGGGCGTGACACCAAACGAACGCAACAACTCCTTTTAGGCAGCATTTAACTCCCATTTGTGATATCCTCTCTGTATCATTAAATTTTCATGCTCTCGTGTTCGTGCCTCGGAAGGATAATCATATAGCTACAAATTATATTTGTTATATTTATGTAAAATATATAAATAATAACGATAGTTACCATTTTTATTACCTGACCGTCAAAAACCAACATAGATATATGATTGTCTCATTCCTGTCAGATGACTTGTGTAACCGGTCCCCCGGGAATACGTTCGTCATTCGATTGAGTCATTTGTTAAATTTTTTCAAAAATAAAATTAGTAATATAAATATTTAAATAAAATTTACATTCAATTTTGTAAAAAATTACTTACAGAAAGAAGAGGAAGATGAAGAACAATAAGAAGAGGTTCTATGAAAAATATGTGAAGGAGAAGAAAGAAGTAAGGGGTTTATGAAGAAGAGGGAGGGGAGTCTCCAACGCGGGAGGACGCCCCCCCTCCAATGGCTGGCAACAACACGCTTTCCCGTTCCGCGTGCCATGGATGGTGGCGCGTCCACCAGCGCGCACCATCGCTGGTGGTGCATGTAATGACCCGCTCCGCCCTAGCGGAACGCCGATTCAAACGGCAAGTGCAACGACTCAAACGAGCCGTCGACTCGAAGAGTTGCGTCGACCCGATGAAGTATCGATGCGAATCGATGCAAGGCTTACATTGGCCCGTCAAGATGAACCCAGACTTAGACTTTCAAAGGCGCACTCGGAGTATCGCTCGGCCGATGCGAACATCGCTAAGGTGGGCGGCTCCGATGAACCCGTCTTTGCTTAGCCTAGACACATAATAATACGGACACTATCACTGAAATCGCTAGGCGATAACACCGCGCATGCTAATAAATGACCCAACGCACCTAGCTAAGAGATTAATCCCATCTTGTATGCTTGTATAGAATATGGAAAAGAACATGGAAATTGTGAGAACTCTCGTACTGCGCTCCACGCTCGTGCTAAGGCACAAGCTTACGTTTACGTCTCTGATGCGTTCAAACAATGAAAACAATGAATGGTTTACAACAATGAAACGGGGAGACTATCAACATAGTCGTTCCGAGTAGAGTTTAGCAACATTGAAAGACTATGGGACCGATGGGTCGCCAAGGCGACTCCCACGAGGAGTTGTAAAATGTATAAATGAATGAATGAACGAATAGGTGAATGAATGAATCAACGAATGAAAGAATGAATACGTGAATGAATCGATGAACAAACGGACAAGTGAAACAAAGAAAAGAAAGAATGAATGAAAGATAAGAGAAGAAAGAATGGTTAGCGACAGGTGTGACGGGCACGTGCAACGGGGCTCGCTACCCGCGCTGCACGGATGCCAACCTGGTCGATAACGCATTGAGGCTAAGGGTTAGCCTACGGCTCAGAGACAGCCGTTAAGTTAAAAAGACAAGTTAATACGAAATGGTCGTGGACAAACGGCACGAGCGAGGGGTGGCGAATGCTGTGACCGTAAAGAAAAAGGGATTCCGCGGCATGATCAAAGGGGGGATATGCCGGCCTGGGCGGAATCAAAATATGGCTTACGGGCTGCCTGGGTGCGGACTCGGCCACCCGGGGGACGTAAGTGCATGAGTATTTCAAGAGACTAACGGGGTGTGTGCCAGTCCTCACCCTACGCTAGTTGAGAAATACCACGGCTTGGATGTCCAAAATGGCTTGTGGTGCCAGCGACCGGTGCATATAGAGTTAAGTGGGCTTTGCTGGTGGCGATCCACGTGCAAGTCCTTGCATTGAAATCAAAGTAGTCTAAGTTAACAAAATGAAGTGCCTTATGAATATGCTTGAAATATGACACACCAAATGATAATGAGAAATTTATTGCAAGTGTAGATAACGTGCCTACGACGTGCTATAATCCGAGGCAGGGACACGCACTTGACATCGAAAAGTTCATATTGAATTGTTGACTAACTTGGTTTACTTTGGACAGGGAAGGCCGGACGGTAAGTATGGGTAAGTCGTGTGTAATGTCCGTGGTTCGTATCACGTATTGGGAATACGTGTACGTATTTCGGACTCGTATTTTTGGTTTGTCATAATTAGTTAGCCTTGGATTATTTTTTTTATTATTGCATATTGCATTTGCATGGTTCATCATGGCATGGCATTGGCTTGGTTTGGTTCGGTTTAGTGGGTTTGGCTTGGTTGGATTTTATGTGGAGAACCACTCCCACCTACCACCACTCCCACCATAAATATCTTCCCACTCTCTCTCTTCCCTTAATACTCATTACTCATTTCTTCTTCTCCATCTTTACTCTTCACCTACCAGAAGAGAGTGGAGAGCTTAGGCAAGTGCATCTTGCTTCATGGAGGAACCCTATTTTTTTATTGTTCCATTGTCTTTCTCATGTGTTTCTAACCCACTTTAGTACTTGTCATTTTTCATTTCCATGGTTAAATTTTTGTACATCTAGCTTTGTGGTATTTTGGTTCCCAGGATTTTTGATCCATCAAACTTGCATATTTTGCTAAGTTGATGATCCCATGTTGCAGAGAATATTGTTTGGTCCAAATTTGACCTATGAATTTTGCTGAGCCGATGGACATTTTGCACTCAGCCGCATGGCCTATACAGGCAATTGTCAGCATTTATTTTTGCATGCATTATTTAAATGCAATGCTTACACATCAGCCGCATAGCTATTTAAATGCTTGAGTGCTTTAATATTTAAATATTATATATCTTAAGAATTCAATGCCTTAAGCTTTGATTAAAGCTTTTGGAGCAACAGAGCCGCATATGGCTTGGATGTTGTCTCATTCCAAATGCCTTTTGTTAAGAGCCGCATGTGAAGCATTGTCCGGCCGCATAGCCATCAAGGCATTGCTTTGTTCACAAATGCATTGATTTAATACTTTTTATGCATTAAATGCTTTACTAAGCCTTAACAAATGTCTTGTCAATAATGGGCATTTAATGCATATGAAGCTTTAGTCCAAAGCTTGTTCCAGGGAGGACATAAAAATGCATTTTCTTTGCATTTAAGTCCCTTACACATCAGCCGCATAGAATATTATGAATTGCACTTTTTGCATTTAAGCCCTTTTCTTTATATAAGCATTCCATTAAGTCTTAGTACAGTAAACACTTGCATGGATTTAGTACTTTATGCATTTAAGACCTAGTATTAATATATATTGTATACTTTAAGCATTTAAGCCCTTTCATATTTACTACTTAATGTTCTCATGCATTCTCCTTATAAGCTAAGCTAGCCGCATGGGTCTGGGGGTTGTTCCTAAAGAAATTTTCTTAGGTTTTGTCTTATATGCTTTAATTGTTTGGTTAAAGCATTTTGCTTTAATGCTTGGATTAAGCATTCTGGAGATGCCAGCCGCATGGCCATTATTTCTTTATTATTTGTTTGTACTTTCTTGCAAGCAAATTGAGGGTGAGCCGCATGGCCCCCTTCAACTATATTCTTGGCCGCATGACCACTTGAAAATTTGTAGCCGCATGGCCTTGGTTATTCCTGGGCCGCATGGTAAATTGTCATTGTGTGCTGGTCACGTGGGTTTAATGTATTGATTATTGTTGGGTCCCACATGACCACTATACTTGAGTGGCCACGTGTACCATTCTTTTGCTTGAGTGGAAGCTTGCATTTATTGCGGTTTCCTCTCTCCTTGACTTTTCTGGTTGCATGAATATTTCTTGCTGGCCGCATGACCCATTTCAGTTATTTTTCTGGCCGCATAAGCTTTAGCTGGCCGCATGGGTGGCCTCCCACTCTCTTTGACCGCATGTTTGTTCTCCCACTTTTGGACCACATGGGTCCCACTTTGATTGTTTAATGTTTTATTTGTCTAAATTGTGGTCAGAATTTCTTCCCACTCCCAATATGAAAATTGTAGAGTTTCTCCTTGGCTTCAAGAATATATATATATATATATATATTATTATATTATTATTTAATTTGCTCAAGTTTCTCTCCTCCTTGATAATTGGCATGACTTGATAGTGACCCGCCGTGGTGCACTCCCGACATGATAACTTGACCTGACAAACTTGACATGATAATTCTTGATAGTGGCCCGCCGTGGCGCACTCTTAACCTGACACGGTATATCTCGAATGCTGTTGCGACAGCTAACACGACATGACAAGATTGAATAACTTGGACACCGTGGACGATTGTGCTTGTACAAATAAACCCGTCTGGTCTTGCATCATGTCTAGGACGGGGATCCCTGAGTACCACGGTCAGGGGCACCCACTGAAATCAACTAAGGCTAACAACTAGAATAAATCCAGTAGTCATGAAGAGATTTCCCAGCTACAGGCAATCCCGTTATCTGGGCGCCCCACTTGGGATCTGTAGCCTGCCATCGAGTAGGGCACATTTCCAGCACATTGTCATGTGTTGCACCCTCTAAGTCACCTAAGGGTACATGCGTTTTCTGGACGATGTACCCACTTGAATTCAACTCTAAATTGCGTCTGGATAGCCTGGATGGTCTGCAGGGCTTGTGGCTGTGGAATAATCTCGCTGCATCTTGTTAGTAATTAGGCTTGTGATAACCCTAGTTAGTTAAAGTATTAAGCCGTACTTATTGCTTGGCCGTGAAATGTTGGGTAAAGTTTACCAGTCTATTCTTGTCTTGATCCTGTACAAGATTATTATATGTCCTGATTTCTTAATTTATCCTGCCGATAAATGGTGGGAGAATCCAAGTTCTGTTCAGACGAAGGGTTACAACCCCGGTCCTTGTTTGGTTTACGGGTTGTTGTAACCTGGTTATCTGAATAGTCCCATGGTTATCTCATCGTATATCACCTGTCCTGTTTTCTTTAATTATTGTCTTTTATTATATATTATTACTCTTGTGGTGATTGCTGGTTTTAGTTCCTAAGTGAAGCCTCCTTTGTGGCACTTGCTCTTTCTGGGGTCTGACCCAGCTGGTTTTGTATGGCTAGATACCAGAGCAGCTCCAGAGGATCTATCGAATCTCCAGCCACATGGTGACCACTAGACGGAATCCTGGCAACGAGTGGATTTATTTTTGCTCTCCCACTCTATTGTAAAATTATTCTTTTGAGGCGTTTAGCCGCCGAGCAAGTGTTAGCTCGTGTACATTTTTACTTACTGTCTGCCTACGGGCTGTAACGTGATTGGCAACCTAGGGTTGATCATGTATGACTAAACTCTTGCTAGTCCTCACATTTTGTAACGACTAGCTTCATGATCAGCTGGATATGTAATGTTTGGGACGCCTTACTATTGTATATTTGGTGATCTTACATCTTGTAACTCTATTTACTTGCTTGTGATTGAGACACTAGGCTTGTCATCGACCATAAGAGACTGTTGGCTTGTAGATAAACCCTCATATATCTAGACAGCCGTGACCGTATAATGGAGTGGATTCCATTTCATTATACGTAGCTGGCTATGTCTGCTCCCGCTCTCCAGTATTCTGGTTCTGGGGCGTGACATCGTGCATTCATTTCCATGCACACACTTGAATTCGGCAACACGAGATAGGTCATGAAATATGCCATGAAACTGATCCTAAGGCAAGATTAGAAAGACAATGAATGATAGACGGTGCACTGTCACTCCCCGTTCCCGGAATGCGTATTCTAATACGTATATTGCCTGAATGTATTTATTTAGTATTTATCATGTAGTATCCTGTATTTAAATTCCTATAACTTCATGTTAATTAATTATCTGTATTTTATTTTCTGCACTTTATTTTTCTGCAATTCTATTATCTGCTCTTTAAATTTTTATGTTAATTAATTAGCTGCTCTTTAATTTTCATGCTAATTAATTCCTGCAATTTTATTTCTGCATTTCTTCCTGTAATTTTATTACCTGTATTTTAATTCCTGCTTTAGTTTTACTTTCGGGTTAGCCTTGTTGGACCCGTGCAACCCGACTCATTGGACCCATTGGACCCATTGGACCCGGCCCAACTCCCACCTACCACCACCTTTTATTTAAAGCCACCCTCTCCCTTCTCTCTCCTCATTTACTTTACTTCTCACCATTACTCCTCTTCTTCTTCTTCATTACTCTCTCCACCTACCAAACCGTAGGCAAGTACAACTTGCTCCACATGAGAACCCATGTTTTTGTAGTTCATTTTTATTCCTCGCAAGATCCTAAGAAAGTTTAGAACTTGGCATTTTTTATTTCGAAGTCTTAATCTTTGTAGATCTAGAAATTAGTTATTTTCGGAGTTTGGTGGTTTTGATCTATCAAACTTCTTTGTTTGCAAGTTTTGATGGTTCCATGTTGTAGAGAAGTTTGTTCTACCCAACTTTGACCTTTGGAAAGTTGGATTTGGACTTGTTCTGACCAAGTTATGGACTTTTGAAGCTTTGGGGTACAACCATGGAGTTCTTGCTGTTTGGAGAAGACAGTGAGCAGTGTATGCTAGCTTTTTAGCTGCGTCACTGAGCTGTGCGCGCTCTTTAGCGCGCAGTATGGAGTCAATACGCTGCCTTTTTAGGAAGCGTGTGTCTTGCATACGCTACCTTTTGGAAGCGTGTGTCGTATGGAGTTCATACGCTACCTTTTGGGAGCGTATGACTTGCATACGCTGACTTGGATGGTCAGGAGTCGTATGGAGTTCATACGCTACCTTTTGGGAGCGTATGACTCCCATACGCTAGCTTGGCTTGAGCGTAGCTTGACCTGGGCGTACGCTGGCTTGAGCGTAGCTTGACCTGAGCGTACGCTGGCATAAGCGTAGGCTGACATGAGAGTAGCCTGCTTACCCTGGATCTTCTATAGCCCTGTATATTGATATCTTATTAGATGTTTAACGTCCATTTTATATCCTTACGCCTTTTTGCATAAACTTGATATAATCATGATATGCTAGTATTTCTGTTAATTATAGATTGTTACGTGGGATGTACCATGTGTCATGAATTGAGTTATAGATACCCGGATTGACTAGAATTAAACCCTGAGAGTTGTAGACTCAACCCCACTGAATGCTAGTTGACTTTCATGCCTTGCCACCATTGATAATGATTGTGATCTTGACTAAATGGATCATGCGTTCCTAATTGGAACCAAGAGACTGGCTAGTCGTCTTATTAAATGAAATGAATGAGACACGTTCATGTTATGAACTATTGTACTCGACTGGCTGATCCCGAATATTGACATACATGCACATGCAGGCTTCAATCTATTTATTTATTTATTTAGTTATTTTTCTACAAAAGAAGCATGTGTACTTTATGGTCAAGGCATAATTACCGTGGATAGATTTGATTGTTGCATTACGCTATGTAAGACCTGCAACCTAACCGCACTGGTATCGTTGTAGAGTTGTGCATATCGTACCCCGTACGAAAGTACTCATTTGAATGACCATGATCCACGGCATGGGATTTCACTCAACGTAGAGACTATTAAGTTAAATAAAATAATGATTGCGTGGAGAGAATGGATTCCCGAATTCTTACATGGCAGCCCCCTTGGGACGAGTAGTACCCGACGGGCCGGCTGGTTCCCACAGATACTGTAAATCTGCCACACGGGCAGGGAACAATATCTGCTTTTATTATTATTGTATATTGTATATTGACGGGCGTCCTGCTAGGACTCGTCTAATTCATGCATGGGCCAATTGATCGACTGGATAGACTAGCCTTGCTTGCACATAGTAAGAACTGAGGAATCCCTAATTGCATTATTCCAGGATAACTTGGGACTCATAATAGCAAGCCGTAGGAGTTGATTGGCCGTTCAAGATGATTTGTTTGTGCACTGTACTCTGTTACCTAACTGGGATGATCAGAATGTCAGGACATGACGGGCCAACTTCTGTCCTTGTTTGGTTGGGAGGTTGGTTCGAAGTGTCTTGATGTGATGTGAGTTCTAGTAGCAAGCAGAGATCTATTATTATATTCTCTTACTTACTGGTTTTAGTTCTCATGTCGTGCTCCCTTATGGTACTTGCTATTAGAGGTCTAACCTCTCTGGTTTTGCATGGCCAGATTTAGAGCCAGTTCCCGAGGACTCAGCGTACTTCCACCTCCAGGATGGTCAATACTAGAGGAATGATCGCAGGAGGCCTCGAGTGGGTTCCTTAACTTCACCACTCGTTTTATTATCTACTTTATACCTTGCCGTTTGGCACCGACATGTTAGTCGGATTGTCTTGTACTTACTTTTGCATAATTGTAATTAAGTCAGACTGCAGCTGATAACAATTGTGTACGCTTGCTATATCATCTGGCTATGTTTTGTAAAGCGAGATCTCAAGAACATTTTGACCGAGCGTTTGGGACGCCTTACTGCTTTACCTTACATGTTCTATATTTCTGTTTCTTGTTTGAATGATTGAGACAATAGATGTGTAATGACCATAGTAAGACTTTTATGTAGTATGCACCCCCTCGTCTGGTTAGACAGCATTGATCGTATTATACGGTATTCATCTACCCGTAATACGTAGCTGGCTGAGTCACTCCCCCGCTCTCCAGTATTCTGGTTCTGGGGCGTGACATGCACAAAAGTAAATGGAAGGTGTTTGGTAATGATAGCGTTGTGGGCGAGCTAGCCTCCCCACCAGTGCATAACAATGTACTGATAATCCCACAGTCTACTTGCAGGATGCAGGAGACGCGGCGGGTGCGGATCTTCCATCGAACGTGTTAAGGCGCGGAGCCAACTCCGGGCCTTGGGACGTTACAAGGAGCTGGAGCACCCTATACAGGACATAATGTATCGGAACATCGCCATGAATCATTCCATGTTGTAAGCCACTTGGCACGCCTTTTATGTTTCAGAGAGAGAGCTTGAGCGATTTGTAACATCGGCCTAGTGCCGCTTGTAAACTTCTTGAAAATCAATAAAGAGTTTGAATTCATTTCAATTTTGTGTTCGTTTACTTTCCGCTGCAAATGGGGACACTTTGTGCGACTCTGTGGCCTAGCTCAAATCGGCCGTTTCTGGACTTGGCCTTGCACGGGCGCAACCTAGGCCCGTGCGGCATCACGCCTTAGCGAGGACGAACGCTCGTACGGGAGCGGGGCGTGACAGTGCATCCCTGCAGCACGTCATGGATGGTGTAGTTTCACTACTCCAAATACATATTTCCTAAACTTTTCACTTTTTTTTTACAATTTAGATATAATTCTTTACCCTATATGAATTTTTTTTGGAAAAAAGGATTATTTTGTATAAGTGTACCGGATTTATAACCTAATTAGACTTTGGGTACTTGGTTTGTCCATTTTAGACTTTGGGTACGCGAAAAATTTTAGTGACATATTTTATTGACAAAACTGGACTTTCATTGACAAAATGAGACTTTTAATGATAAAGTTTGTCACTAAAATGTGTCACTAATAATTTTGAGTACCCAAACTCTAAAATGGACAAATCCAGTACCCAAAGTCTAATTACGTTCTAAACCTGGTACCCTTAGGCCTCGTTTGGTTCGCGGAATGGAAAGGAAAGGAAAGGAAAGGAAACTGATTCCTTGGTATTTCCTTTCCTTTAGGAAATTATAATTCCTATAAACTTTCCTTTCCGGTGTTTGGAAAGATCGGGATTATAGCCGAAATATATCTTTAATTTTTATTATAGTGATTGGTGTTTGTAAGGAAAAGAAACTGTCACGCCCCAGAACCAGAATACTGGAGAGCGGGGGCAGACACAGCCAGCTACGTATATTGAAATAGAATACATCTCAACTATACGGTCACGGCTGTCTAGATATGAGGGTTTACTACAAGCCAGCAGTCTCTTAAGGTCAAGCCTATTGTCTCAATCTCAAGCAATTAACAGAGTTACAAGATGTTAGAGCATCAAATGTATATATATAAGGCGTCCCAAATATTACATATTGGATGATCATGAAGCTAGTCGTACAAAATGATAGGACTAGCAAGAGTTCGGTCATACATGATCAACCCTAGGATTTGTTAATCATGTTACAGCCCGTAGGCAGACAGTAAGTAAATGTGCATCGAGCTAACAGGTGCTCGTCGGCAAACGCCTCAAAAGAATAAATTTACATATGAGTGGGTGAAACAAAAAGGGAAGACCCACTCGTAGCCCGGGTTCCGTCTAGTGTTCACCATTGGGCTGGAAGCTTGGTAGATCCTCGGGAGCTGCTCCGAAATCTGGCCACACAAAACCAACTGGGTCAAACCCCAGGAAGAGCAAGTGCCACAAAGGAGGCCATAAATAAGAACAAAAGCCAGCATATCAGAACATAAAGAATAAAAGAAGTACAAGTAGTAAAAGTACACAGAGCGATAAATGACTAGGGAAGTGGAACCATTCCGGGAGCCAGGTTACAATCCTTAACCAAACAAGGACCGGGATTGTACCCCTTCGCCTGAATAGCTCACTGTCTCTACCCATTTATCGTTAGAGATAAGTAAAACAATCATGACCAAGAGTTCCAGGTACAGGGGCTAGACAAGACTTAGACAAGGCTGGACAACATCCATTTCACAACGGCCAAGCAAGTACTACGGCTTACTACTTTAACTAACTAGGGTTATCACAAGCCTAATTACTAACAAGATGCAGGTGAGAAACTCCCAGTCTCAAGCCCTGCAGACCATCCAGTTATCCTTCCGCGGGTTGAGAGTTATAGGTGGGTACATTGCCCGGGGGACAAATGTACCCTTAGGTGACTTAGAGGGTGCAACACATGACAGTGTGCTGGAAATGTGCTCTACTCGTCGGCAAGCTACAAGTCCATTAATGCCTCCAGATAACGAGACCGCCTGTGACCGGGAATTCTCCATGTTCTAATTTGGTCTACTCATTACCTAGTCCAATTTTAGTGTGAGTCCCTGGCCGTGGTACCCAGGGAGCCACCCCTTAGACATGATGCAAGACAAGACAGGTGATTTGCACAGAGCAACAGGTAGTACACCCACGGTGTCAAGACAAGTCAAGTCGAGTCAAGAGTGCGCCGCCACGGGCCACTATCAAGTGAAGCCAAGTCATACCAAGTCAAGTCAAGTTGAGTTATCAAGTTACCGGTCCCAGTTATTAACAAGATATTCAACAGATAGGAGAAAACTAGCTGCAGGCCAAACCATGCCAAATCATAGAAAATAGTGTCAAGACGTGTCAGACCAAGTCAAGTTGTGCATGTGAGCAATCAAAATCTCAAAAGCTCCAATCATATCAAAGAAAACCAAGTTATAAAGCAGGCACTAAGGCACTAGGGGTGTAGGTGAACTAGGGTGTGCCAGGGAACAAGCACACCAGAGTGCGCCTGGTGGCAGCACACTAGAGTGCGCCTGGTTGGGGGAGCACACTAGAGTGCGCCTAGATCCAAGTGCACTGGAGTGCACTGGAGTGCGCTTAAGCCGGAACCAACAAAGTGCGCCTAGCCAGGGTGCGCTAGAGTGCGCCTGGGTCCAAGGGTCAAATGCGCCTAGGAAGAGGCACACTGGAGTGCGCCTAAGGAGGCAGCACACCAGAGTGCGCCTAGGTCAAGGGAGCAGGCGCAATCGGGCCAGGCGCTAAACAGCGTGGCCCGCAAGGAGGCGCGCAACGCTAAACAGCGCGCGGCCAGAAAAATAGGCGCGCTGCGCTAAAAAGCGCACGGCCCAAAACTAGGCGCGATCGGGCCTGGAAGGCGCAATCGGCCATGAAGGCGCGCTGCGCTAAAGAGCGCGCGGCCAAAAAAAAAATAGGCGCCATCGGGCCAGGAGGCCAGAAAGTAGGCGCAGTCCGACAAGTAGGCGCGCCTGGGGGTCGTCTTCCTCCTCTAGCCGAGGAGGAGAACCCATGGGTTCCAAAACTTTGGAACACCATAAGTCGGCCATCCAAGCTCCAAATCCGGACTTCCAAGGCTCCAACTTGGGTAAAATTCCACCCTCTACAACATGGAAACAATAAAACCAACCAAAACTCAAGTTTAATAGATCAAATCTAAAGAAATCCGAAAATGAACAAAGTCTAGATCTAGGGAAATCCAAGCTTCAAAACCCAAAATGCCAAGCCCTAACATTGGTCCTAGAGCTCTAATCTAACTAAATATCAAATAAAATGGGTCCTTATTAAATGGCAAGGTGCAACTTGCCTATGGTGGGGATGTTGGTGGTGGTAGGAGGAAGAAGAAGAAGAAATGAATGGAAGTTATGGGGAGAGAGAAAAGTTGGTGGAATTTTAATGGGGGTTGTTGTGGTGTTCTTGAGGGTGCAAGATAGCTAAAGGTGTTCTCATTCCTACAAACCAAACCAAGTCATATTAAACCAAACCAAAAATCCGAATAAGAAAATACGAGAAATATCGAAATACCGCAGTTAGGCAAGATTTAAAATATACGCAAAATAAAAATACGGGCAAAATACGAAATACGGGAAATGAGGGTGACAGAAACAAAATCAAGTCAATTTTTCAAAAATACCCTCGTGCTAATAAAAATAATTATTACTTAGAAATATTTTTGTCTAAAAGATATTATGGATAAAAATGATAAATAATATTATGAACATGGATATTTTGGTCAAAACTTTTTGTAATAAATGCGAAAAAGTTGGAGGAAAAGTGATTCCTTAGATAAATGGGAGGAACCACTTTCCTCCATATTTTCCTACCTCTTGGGAATCATTTTTTCTTTCCAACAACTTTCCTTTGGCTCCCAAACATAGGAAAGGAATCACTTTCCTTTCCCAAGCTCAAATTCCGGTAACCAAACGAGGCCTTATAGAAAATAAACCCTCCCCCCAAAAGAATAAAACACCCGTATGGCCATCTCAACAGACGGATACGTGGCATCCATTGTCAACAACAATAGCTCAATTTGAAACTCTAAAATGGACAAATCCAGTACCCAAAGTCTAATTACGTTCTAAACTTGGTACCCTTAGGGGGCGTTTGGTTCAAGTTTTTGAGGCTTGGGAATGAGATTTGAATTCCTTACCCATGTTTGGTATGCTTAGGATTGGGAATGAGGAGGGAATAGGAGGGGGTTATGTGAGAAAGCTATTTCCATGGATGTGGGAAAGCTATTCCCAAGCCCCCCTTGGGAATATATTTGTTTTCCTAAGAATGATGTTTGACTATTTTGTTTGGACGGTTATACCCTCTCTTTATTTTCAAAATTTTAACTCATATCCCAAACATGTGAATCATCATGAAATTAGTGAAAGGGTATTAAAGTAAAACTAAATAAATTAAGATTCATATCCATGTGTGAACCAAACATGAAAATAATTTTTTTAAAAATTTTGAACTACCTATTTCCAACCTAACCAAACATGGGTACGGAAATGTTGTATTCCTTTCCCATGAGAAAGGAATTAGAAATCTATTCTTAGAGCATCCACAGTGGGACTCTTTTCAAGTGCTATATTTGACCTTTAGCCAAAATTTGTAGCACTTGAGGGCTACAATGGACTCTTGTCCACACTTGAAAAAGAGTAGAAAGCCAAAGGACTCTCCAAATTTGGAGAGTCCACTAGTGGAGCTATAGTTACTTGGGGCCCACCATATTTACTTTTTTCCTTCATTCTTTTTGTTGGAGTGTTGCCACTTGTCAATTATGAAGAAAAAATAAGGAGAAAAAAGATGAAATGTTGCCACTTGTCAATTTGGAGTGTTTATTTGGATTATACCATTGTGTACCAACATGAAGGAAATACTTCAAAATTAATTTTTGGAGTATGGTTTGAAGTAATTTAGAGTATGGTTTGGAGTGTTGCCACTGTGGATGCTCTTAGGAATCCAAAAGCTTGATCCAAACGAGTCCTTATAGAAAAAAAAAAAAAAAAAAAAAACCACACCCACCCACCCACACACACAGAATAAAACACCCGTATGGCCATCTCAACGGACGGATACGTGGCATCCATTGTCAACAACAATAGCTCAATTTGCTGTTCTGCACAAAACATCGGCTCCGGAAATTTTATCATTGTCACAACGTCATATTATAATCGTGGCCAGTCGTTGGGGAAGACTCGAGAGACGCGTTGGGTTCCAATAATTTATCCCTCCTGAACCGCCGATTACGAAACCAGCTGCCGATTATTTTTCCAGCTACGAAACCCTAATCTCCACCTACTCCCCAACTCTAATTATTTGGAGTCCGCTGCTGATATTTCGGTAAGAAAATACTCTGATCCGAGCAATTTCATGCCTGTTTCGTTGTTTATTGTGCTAGGTCTGGATAGTGTTAATTTGTTGGATCGGCTCTTGTTTGTTAGCCTAGCAGCGATTTCCCCCCAAATTTACTGGTAATAGTCGAATTTAAATGATGGAAGAACGGTTAATTTTAGTGATTTTATGCTAAATTTGTGCTATTTCGTGTACATGTGGTGTTTTTTTTTGGCTTGTTTGAGTGGGATTTGGAGGTTGACCTTCTTGATAGGTTAGATCTACGGTTTTTTATTGGCTTGTATCGGTTTCGCCCAAAATTTATGGGAAATAATGGACTTTAATGATGGAAAAGCTGTTAATTTTAGTGATTTGATGCTTATTTGTGTTATTTCATATAGATCTGGTGCTTTTTTACTTGTTGAAGTTTTATAGCTGTATTTTTGTGTATTTTTGAGGCTAATGATCTAAAAAGGTTTAGTTTAGTTTAGTTTATTCATTATAGATTGGCTATTCTAATTGACTTTAGATTATATATGTAGAGAGTATACTATGGTTTTTGAGGATGCAATGGTTAAATAATTTTTGAATTGGGAAGAGGAAGGAGACTTGAGCTTTGGCTCTATATTAGAACTCTAGAGGGCATATCATGATTATTGAGGATTTAATATTATGTAAGATGAACAACCTTGGATTTTGAAGGTTCCTTCAGATCTAGAACAGATACCTCAAAATTCATGCCGTGTCCATCTCGCATGGTGTCAGACAGCGCAGATACTCTAAGATGCACTAGGACATACTGAAATATGTCTCAAATACGCGTCGCCATGTCCGAATCGTGTCGTATTAGTGTCCGTGCAACGTAGCTTTAGATTTACCCTTTTCTATGAAAGGGGAGATTGTGGGAATTTTGTTCATTGCAGTAGGATAAGTAACAAAATCTTTTGTTGCATATATAATATTATATATCTTGGCGGATAATTTTGACTTGTTAAATTATATATTTGAGAAGGTTCGCATGTAACTCGGCAGATATTGTAAATTCAGATGTTGTTAGTATCATGACGCAAATCGTTTTCAAAATTTTGATTTATATGCAACAATTGTAGTGACATAAATTGCATATTACTGGTAGACATGATTCCTAGTCTTTGACTCATGCTTCGCGAGTCCTGATGATGCGAAGTTTTTTAAAATTTGATTTTGTGTTTTTTTATGTTATTATCGGGGCACAATTTTTCGATGGAAAACTGAGAAAATGAAACAATTGTAAAAACAATGTTTCAAATCAACACTTCAAGGAAGGTGATTCTGAATTACGAGAATCTAAAAAGATTTCGTAATCAACAGCAATCGATCGTAGTACTTCTAAAAAGAAGTTACAATCAGAATTACTGGCAGCAACGAAGAAGGTGACTGGCGAAAGATGGAAGATGGCCTGCTGGGGTGAATAATCACCGTTGCTCAAAGCTTTATTCGTCCTACACGAACAGCTTCCAGGAACCAGCAAGTTCGTCGGAGAACTTGGAACACTCCTGCTCTTCTGATTTCTCGGACGGACACGAACTTCCGTGCAAAAGCAACGCTGGTGCGGCGTCTTTCCTCTCTCTCGAAGGCTACTGGAAGATCAGAACTGTGTAAAAGAACACTTCTGAATACTCTGTTTACTTGTGCTAAAAAAAACTCGTAAACTTTCTGTGGTGGCTTCTCTTTCTATTCTGTAATTAACCTTGAGAGAGAGAGGATGCCTTATATAGGCCCTGCAGCAACTGTTCGCTTGCAACAAAGTTAGGGACGTGGTAAAAACCACCCCGAACATGTAGCAACCGTCCAGAACATGCAAACGCACGTTCTGCTGTCAACTGCGCGCACCCTGCGCTCCTTGCACTCTGCGCGACAGAGCGCGCTCTGAACTGCGCACACTGTGCGCACTGCACGCACTGCGCACACGGTGCACGCAGCGCAACCAGCGCGCCCGCGCAACCGGAGCAACCCGCACAACCCAGCGCAACCCAGCGCAACCTGAGCGCGCACCTGGGCAGCGCAACTGGGCATGCGCAACTGAGCAGCGCAACTGGGCTTGCGCAACGTGGCATCGCAAGTGGCTCGCGCAACGAGCGCAACTAAAGTGCACTATGCGCCTAGCGACGATGCTGACGTGCTAAGTGCAAAGTGCGCCAACAAAACGTCACATTACGCCTCATGAGTCCATGAGCCCGAGTCCGAGTCCGAGTCGTTAAGCCCCTACGGGGCTTAGCTCCCATGGAAATAAATTTTCCAAGAGCAAAAAGCATGAATGCTTTAATTGTTGATTTTAGCATTTTTCCCATTAGAAAAATAACCCCACATGGCAAATCCATGTGCACCTCCACACCACATGTGCATCTCCAATAATAGCAAAGCTAATATATAGAGATACAATCTCTTTTTTTTTCCGATGTGGGACTAAAGTTTTCTAAAGGAAAAAACAAAAACTCCAACAATCCCCCACATATCTCTATATATGGGTATAAGTGTTCCCCACAGTAACTGTCCATCATGCATTAGGAGAGATGTCGCTGACGACTTGAACCTTCCCGCATGGATTAAAAATCAGACTATAATACAAGAATGGACTAAGCCTTGAATTCTGCATCATAGCTGAAATTCTTTCCACTCACATAATTCAGTTGCATGTGCTTCTGGCTACACATTAAAGGCCCTGTGCCAGCCTGGTTTCAGTGTATAATTTTGGGCGTCTACAAGTTTACCCTCAAGAGACGGCCTGATATCTCTTTGTCCATATACTATAGGTGAGTTCATTATAAAGAGACATGGCATGAAGCGCTTTGCGCTTCCCTTGCGGTGCTACGCCGCCATGACATGGCTTAAAGCCGAGGCCTTATCCCGTACCGGGAACCTCATCGTAGTGTCATACTATTGTAGCATGAGGCAACCGCCTCTTTGTAGTTTCAAACTATCCAGCATGAAGCCTTAGGCTCTCTTGCGGTGTTACGCCACAACGACATGGCTTGCAAGGCCGAGGCTTTATCCCTAACCGGGTACCTCATCGTGGTGTCGTGCCACTGTAACATGAGGAACTCCTCCTCTTTGTAGTGCTGACTACACCCCTCTTTAAATTTAACATACAACATTAGGCTAACTGCATATTTGCGGTGCTACGCCGCTGTGACTTGGCCTGCAAAGCCGAGGTTTTATCCTATTCCTGGGCAGCACCCCACATATAGGAACCTTATTGTGGAGTCACCCCACTGTAGCATGGAGTTTCACTCCTTGTAGTGCTGCTCTACCGTGCTTCCTGTAAAGCACACAAGGCATTCACTCTGCCTGAGAACTCATTAAGGCAATTAAGCCAACCTTCCTACATGAACCGTTTTTCGCAGAAAACAACAGTAGGCAACAGTGGTTATAGGTCCGTAACCTCTCCATGCCCAATAGAACATGTACCCACCGTTCCTGATATTCTTCCGATTAGTGGTCCTCCCTTGAACCAAAAGCTAGATGCCTAGTAGATAAATCTTTGAACTAATAGCATAAAACTTTATGGTAGGAATACAATAATACAATATCAGAATGCCTTCAAGCCCATTTTACAAGCTGTGTCATCGACCAACTGGCGCTTGAGGCCCTTGGTGAACGGATCCTCCAGGTTCTTCTGACTCCGAACATCAATCACTGTAATAACACCTCTATTGATAAGATCGTGTACTGCCCTGTGCTTCAACCGCACAGTCCTCTTCTTTCCGTTGAAGAGGTCATTTGATGCCACCGCCGCAGTCGTCTGGTTGTCGCAGTATATCGGTATCGTCGGTATTTGCGCCCGAACCACTGGAAGATCATACATGAGCTCCCGAAGCCATTCTGCTTCCACTCGGCTGCGGTATCAAGTGCAAAGAACTCAGATTCCATGGATGACCGCGAGAGCATAGTCTGCTTCTTCGACTTCCACGATATAGCAGTTCCACCCATTGTGAAAATGAATCCACCTGTGGACCTCTCGCTCTCTACCTCTGAGCATCAGCTGGCATCACTGAAGCCTTCCACTACCGGCGGATCTTCGCTGTAGTACAGTGCATATGTCTGAGTCTTCTTGAGATATCTCATAACCCGTTTCACAGCTTTCCAGTGTTCAGCACCTGGGTTGCTCGTGAAACGACTCAGCATTCCCACGACGAAAGCTATGTCAGGCCTTGTGGCAGTAGTAGCATACAACAAACTTCCGATTACACTTGCATACTCCAGCTGCCTGACGTTTTCCCCTGAATTAGGCTTCAGCTTCATATCACACCTGTACGGCGTATCGATCCCTGGAAGATCCCGATACCCATAACGAGTGATCATTTTCTCAATATAATGAGACTGTTACAGCGCTAGTCCAGTGTCTGTCCGGATGATCTTGATCCCTAAGATCACATCAGCTTCCCCCAAGTCCTTCATACTGAACTTGCTTGAGATGAATTTCTTTGTCTCCGTGACACAGCTAATATCCGTACCTATGATAAGCATGTCGTCCACGTACAGACAAACGATCACACCTCTTCCATCAACGAACTTCGTGTAAACACACTTGTCCGTATCGCTGAACATGTAAGCCATTTGACCTTATAATTTTGTCAAATTTTTCATGCCACATCTTGGGAGCCTGTTTAAGACCGTACAAAGATTTCACCAACTTGCAGACTTTGTCTTCAAGACCCCTAATGACAAATCCCTCTGGCTGTTGCATGTAAATCTCTTCGGTCAGCTCGCCATTTAGGAAAGCCGTTTTCACATCCATCTGATGTATCACCATCTTATGTATTGCTGCGAGAGCAATCAACATTCTGATGGTGGTCATCCGGGCTACTGGAGCATACGTGTCAAAATAGTCAATCTCCTGCTTCTGAGAAAACTCCTTGGCTACCAACCTAGCCTTGAACTTGTCAATAGTTTCGTCTGCTTTCATCTTCTTCTTGAAGATCCATTTGCATTCGATGGGTTTCGCTCCTTCAGGAAGATCAACCAACACCCAAGTGTTATTTGAGGTGATAAAATCAATTTCATTGTCAATCGTCTCCTTCCAGAAAATCGCGTCTCTGGTCTTTATCGTCTCATCATAGGTAAGCGGATCTGCTTCCACATGATAGGTGACAAAGTCACTTCCGAAGTCCTTCGGCCTCCTCACTCGCTTCGTTGACGGCTCAGCGAGATCTGGTTCAACCGTTGTTTCAACATCTTCTTGGACCACATCTTCATTGAAGACCTGCGCACCCTCATTATTCTCCGGAACATCCGCAAGAACAATATTTTTGTGCCTTGCAAATTTGTCTTCAAAATATTCTGCGTCGCAAGATTCAATGATATGATTTGACTCAATATCAAGAAATCTCCGAACATCACTCTTCTCGGCATACCCCAAGAAGATCGTCTTAGTAGTCCTTGTCCCAAGCTTCTGAATCTTCAGATCTGGAAGCTTGACATACGCCAGACACCCCCACACTCGAATGACATTCAGGTTAGGTCTGACCTTGAACCAGAGTTCATGAGGAGTAACGTCAGAAGTTGCATGAGGTACTCTATTTAGAATAAAAGTGGCCGTCAATGCAGCTTCTCCCCAGTAGCACTTAGGAAGACCCGCAGTCAACAACATTGAGTTAATCATTTCTGTTAACGTTCTGTTCTTCCTCTCTGCTACTCCGTTTGATTGAGGAGAGTACGGAGCCGTAGTCTCATTGACAATTCCATGTTCTTTGCAGAACGATGCGAATTCATGAGACCTGTACTCTCCACCTCGATCACTTATTCTTTTGAGTTGTTGTCCAGTCTGCCGCTCAGCTTCGGCTCTGAACTCCTTGAACTTCTCGAATGTTTCGTCTTTAGCCTTCAACAAGTAGACGAACGCATACTTTGAGAAGTCATCGATGAAGGTTATGAAATACTTCATCCCGGTCTTTGTAGAGAACTGTTTGAAGTCACAGATATCAGAGTGTACCAACTCCAGAAGATCTGTACTTCGATTAACCCGAGGAAAGGGTTTCCTTGTGATCTTTGTTTGAGCACAAACTTCACATTTCTCTACCTTACCCCCACACTTGGAGATAAGTCCTAGACTAGACATTCTGTTTATTCATTTATAATGAACATGTCCTAGCCTATTATGCCACAACTCAAGAGTATAAGCAGAAGGAGTGATTTTATTAATCACATTAATTACATTGGACTGATTTACAAGCTGAATTTTGAACATTCCTTCGGTATAAAAAGCTTTTCCGAAATATGTTCCCTTGATAGACATCACCATCTGGCCAACATTGATGTCCATCCTGAGGCCTGCTTTGCAGAGTAGACCTCCTGAGATCAGGTTCTTGGCGATAGCAGGTACGTGCTTCACGCCTTGAAGCGTCAGAGACTTCCCCGAAGTCAGCTTCAACACCACCCTCCCGATCCCGAGCACTTCAGCTTGTGCCTGGTTCGCCATCATAACCACTTCAGAAGTAGGTGTATAGGTGGTGAACCACTCCTTACTGGAGCAGACATGGCAGGAGGCTCCAGTGTCTACCCACCAGTCAGAGTCAGTCCTTACCGCATCAACCTGCGCAATCATAGCAACAATGTCAGTGATCATAGATACCTTACTAGGCTCTCCTTGCTCTGATTGCTTGGTCTTTGCTTTGCATTCATTCTTGAAGTGGCCCTTCTTGCCACACTTGAAGCAAGGCATTTGAGACTTTGGCTTCTTTTTCTTGATAGAAGTTCCCTTGACTTTTAGATTGTCAGGTTCCTTCTTCTTGTTGTGGGAAGCCGCCTGCTTTCTCCTTGGTTCTTTGGTATGAACCAGATTGACGTTAGCCAATTGCTTGGACAGTGTGTCCACCTTCAGTTGAGCCCGCATCTGGTCCTCAACATAGATTTTCTGCAAGAGATCTTCAAGACTTCTCAAGCTTTTTCCTATGCATGTTTGCATAGAACTTACTCCACCCAGCGGGGAGCTTTGAGACAATCCCTCCAACAACAAACTTGTCAGGGAGGCGCATCGCCTCGTCTTCCAACTCCTGTCGCAGCTTCAGAAATTCTTTTACCTGCGGCAGCATGGACTTCTCATCCTCAAAGAGCCATTTGTGATATTTTTCAACCACAAATATCTTGCTCCTGTTCTTGTCTTCTTCGTACAGTTTTTCCAGAGACTCCCATATGTCTCTGGCAATTGGTTTCTTACTGTAGGATTCTGCTAGGGAATCCTCCATAGCATTCAGGATAAGCAACCTGCAAATGCTATTCTCCCTTCTCCACTTGGCCTGAAGTTTAGTAGCCGCAGTGATTGCGGCAGCAGACCCAGTATCTGGAACAGTAGGTTCCTCTTCAAGCAGCACGTGATCAACGTCTCTGAGTTGAAGAGTGAGATAAACCTTCCTCTTCCAGACTTGATAATGCTCTCCATCAAACTTTTCTAACTTACAGAATTCAGTGTTGAGGAGTGAAGCATTAAAGTTTTCCATCGTAGCAATAAAGCTTTGAGATTGTTATTACCGGGACACAATTTTTCGATGAAAAACTGAGAAAATGAAACAATTGTAAAAACAATGTTTCAAATCAACAGTTCAAGGAAGGTGATTCTGAATTACGAGAATCTAAAAAGATTTCGTAATCAACAGCAATCGATCGTAGTACTTCTAAAAAGAAGTTACAATCAGAATTACTGGCAGCAACGAAGAAGGTGACTGGCGAAAGATGGAAGATGGCCTGCTGGGTGAATGATCACCGTTGCTCAAAGCTTTATTTGCCCTACACGAACAGCTTCCAGGAACCAGCAAGTTCGTCGGAGAACTTGGAACACTCCTGCTCTTCTGACTCCTCGGACGGACACGAACTTTCGTGCAAAAGCAACGCTGGTGCGGCGCCTTTCCTCTCTCTCTCGAAGGCTACTGGAAGATCAGAACTGTGTAAAAGAACACTTCTGAATACTCTATTTACTTGTGCTAAAAAACACTCGTAAACTTTATGTGGTGGCTTCTCTTTCTATTCTGTAATTAACCTTGAGAGAGAGAGGATGCCTTATATAGGCCCTGCAGCAACTGTTCGGTTGCCACAAAGTTAGGGACGTGGTAAAAACCATCCCGAACATGTAGCAACCGTCCAGAACATGCAAACACACGTTCTGCTGCCAACTGCGCGCACCCTGCGCTCCTTGCACTCTGCGCGACAGAGCACGCTCTGAACTGCGCACACTGTGCGCACTGCACGCACTGTGCGCACGGCGCACGCAGCGCAACCTGCGCGCACGCGCAATCCGAGCAACCCGCGCAACCCAGCGCAACCTGGGCGCGCACCTGGGCAGCGCAACTGGGCTTACGCAACGTGGCAGCGCAAGTGGCTCGCGCAACGAGCGCAACTAAAGCGCACTATGCGCCTAGCGACGATGCTGACGTGCTAAGTGCAAAGTGCGCCAACAAAACGCCACATTACGCCTCATGAGCCCGAGTCCGAGTCGCTAAGCCCCTACGGGGCTTAGCTCCCATGGAAATAAATTTCCCAAGAGCAAAAAGCATGAATGCTTTAATTGTTGATTTTAGCCTTTTTCCCATTAGAAAAATAACCCCACATGGCAAACCCATGTGCACCTCCACACCACATGTGCATCTCCAATAATAGCAAAGCTAATATATATAGATACAATCTCTTTGCTTTTTTCCGATGTGGGACTAAAGTTTTCTAAAGGAAAAAACAAAAACTCCAACATTTTATATGGATGACTTGGTAAGAGTAACATCAAGGGAGCCAAGTGCATAATATGCTGAAAAGGATTCATGCGCAACTTGAGGAAACAGGGGCATACGGGAGTCCTGTATTTGGTCCTTTTGAAATTGGTTTTGTAATCTTTGCCATATATGGATGATTGGATAAGGGTAATTCGATAGGGGTGAGCATTATTCGGTTTTGAACCGAAAACCGAACCGAACCGAATAAGAGGTTCGGTTCGGTTTTAAAAAAAATCGGTTCGGTTTCGGTTTTGAAAATACTAAATTTTCTTATTCGGTTTCGGTTTTGGGTTCGGTTTTGGGTCTCGGTTTCGGTTCAAAACTGAAAACCGAATAAGAAAATTTAGTTTATATATATATATATATATATATTTTTTATTTTTTTTTTTGGAAAAAGGGTAAATTTTATTCCAAATCATCGCAATAAGGTTACATAGAGATACAGTCCCAACTCAGGGGGACATTACTAGTACATCCGACTCAATGTTATGAAGGATGCCCACCAGTGGAGTGGATAGTCCCTCATAAATGCGCCGGTTCCTCTCCCTCCAGACATGCCAAACTGATGCAGCAAGCCTCAATCTAGCACGTCTGACCCAGCTCTGCTCCTGGCCCCTGCAATCTCTAATCCACTTAAGGATTTCTCTGAAGTCACGCTCCCTTCCAACCCCTCCCAAGTATCTCCGGCTCTGCTCTGCCCAGATGTTCCACGCCATATGGCACTGAAAGAACAGATGCCCAATGGATTCATTCTCTGTCTCACATAAAACACACTTAGGGTCAGGGACCTGGACCCCGAACCGAAGTAGACTGTCCCTAGTAAGCAACCGGCCCAGCACCAGTTTATATGCAGACAGTTGCATCTTTCTGGCAAGGCCCTTCCCCCAGATAAAGTCGTACTCCTCAATCTTGTCGAAGTGGGAACGAACAAGATCGTAGCAGCTGCTAAATCTGAACTCCCCAGCACCCTCCGTGTAGCCCGAAGGTGCCCAAACCCAGATGTCAGACAGTACAGCAGGAGTGATCTGGACCTGCCTGATCTCCCCTCCTAACTGAGCAGTGAAACGATACTCCTCTGGCCTCCAGACCCCACCCCTGATGATGCGCCTACAAGTCAGACCTCGGTACGCCACACCGTCCGTCTGGGGACCCAGAATCTCCAGAAGAGACTGACCTGCTATCCACGGATCAAGCCATAGGTCCGTCTCCCCTCCCTCCCTCATCTTCCTCCGAATAGCCTTCCGAAGCACAGGACGGTTCCTCAGGATATGCTTGAAAGACACAGAGAAGTTGTTGTCAATTTCACATATCCAGAAGTTCCTACCCCGGAGATACCGACTAGTCATCCAAGCCGACCAAAGAGAACCGCCCTGAAGGAACCTCCACGCCAGCTTGACCCCCGCCGCCTCCCTGACAGATACTAGCGAACGCAGACCCACACCTCCCTCCTTTCTCGGACGACTTATATATATATATATATATATATATATATATATATGACACATAAACCTAAAAACCGAATAAACCAAAAACGGAACCGATTTAATTCGGTTCGGTTCGGTTTCGGTCCAATTCGATTTTCGGTTATTCGGTTCGGTTGGAACCGAATAAACCGAATACTCACCCCTATAATTCGAGCAAGTGCATAACACGCGTAGAGGACATGGGCCTTAGTACAATGTGAGTGTTGAGGGTAATTTAGATTTTTCATTGCAGAATATTGGCCGTGGAGGTACCAAATGGGTTGTAGAGGGTGATTATATAAGCACCTCAGAAGAAATCAAAGGATATCTGAGAGGCAGGCGGGCTCAAACTACCATCATATGCCGTGACCTAGACTTGTTTCGGCAGCTCAGCACTGATTGTTTGCTTTGTATTCCTGATATGCTGGGCACTGCTTTCTACTGAAATTGGCCTGCCTATCTTTGTCCAACTCTTTGAACTTGTCCATGACCTCTAACACATGTTGTGCTTTATTAATTTGAAATATGCATAAGATGAAGTATGTTGTAAATATTCCCTGGCTAAATTATATATTGTTGATTGCTTTGTGCATTTTATTTTTTCTTCAAGGTTCTTATTCTTTATACTCGAAACGTTTTTAAATATGTAGTATGTACGTTCAGAATGCATATTTTGCTGTGAGTAATTCTTCATCATGATAATTATATTGTGTGCGTTATGCGATGGTTGTATTAAAAGATGCAACCCTGTCATTCATGTCGACCTATTATAACTTTGTCATCTGCTTTTATTGCTGTCTGATGTGCCATACTTGTGTTGGAAAAAAGAAGGATACCTATGTCCACGTCTACCCCATATAGCTATAGCATTTAAGTTGTTCAGAAATACCTCATACTTATCTGATGGTTGTCTGGATGATGTTCTCAGTTCAAGGTTCAAGTTATCAGCCATAGAGGATGTGAAAGTAATGGAATCCAAAACTGCAATAGGTTTTAAATTAAATCCAAAACAGGGCCATAGCAAAAATTGAAACTAACTACGATGCTATAGATCGTAAAGTAAGTTTGATTCTAGAGAAATCATGTAAACTTTTTACGTATGTTGTACTAAAGCACTAAAGGATTGTCTCCTCTCTTTGCAAACAGGTAAATCAGTTTTATCAAGATGAGCCGGCCTCATGATGCACAACGGAGCTCTTTGCCTTTTGGAAATCCCTTCCGGATGATCCTTCCCAGGGGTTCTTACTTATCACCGAAACTTCTTGCCTTACTGAATTCTTTTGAGCGAACATTGGCAGAAAGCTTGAGAAAGCTCAAGCCAGAGAACACTTCAGATGTCCTTAGCTTATCTTGGATGAATCAAGCTATGAAGTCATTGTCTGACACCCACATTAACATCAAAGCGTTGACAAATGCCCTTCACTTCCCCGTTTCTGATTGGGACGAGAAGTGGTTGGACATGTACTTGGACAACAGTGTGAAGTTGCTTGACATTTGCATCGCATTACTGTCGGAGCTCTCTCGATTGGATCAGTGCCAGATCTTGCTCAAATATGTCCTACATATTTTGACCTGCTCTGCTACGAACCCTTCATCTGAACAGCTGAAACGGGTTCATTCATCTCTTCAAGATTGGATGCAGCAAATTAATGCTAGGAGCCCAAGGCTTGATAGCTGCTTTGCTATCTTAGAGGAGCTTGCCGGCACACTTCATTTGGTCAAAGTTAAAAATTCTGCCAAAGGGAAGGTATTGATGAGAGCCTTGTATGGTGTCAAGGTTGAGACTATATTTGTCAGCAGTGTCTTCACAGCAAGCTTATCAGGTTGCTCGAAGCCGGTGGTGGACTTGCAAGTATCTGGTGATTTCTTATGGGCCAATGCCTTTAACGATCTTCAAGTCGCAGTGAACGGGGAGGTTAGGAATCTCTTTTTGCAAGGAAAATCTGTTGTTTTCAAAGAGCTTGAGGCAGTTAATGCATGTGCGGATAAATTGCACGATTTAAGCATTGACCTGAACAAGGAGAGTGATAAAACGAACAACGGCCAAGAATCAGCTTTGGGAGACCCTATTGGCCAGGAAGAAGATCAGGGGAAGGAACTTGCTTTAAATTTGGCCAGAGCTGCAGATAGTTTTGCTCTTGAGCTTGATGTTCTTTCAAAGCAAGTGGATGGCTTTTTCCAGCTTGTTCTTTCATCACGCGATGCTTTGCTTTCTAGTCTAAGAATCTCCGATCCGAAGCTCAAAGGTAATGCAGATAAAGGCATGTAGCTTATATTGCATTTACTTAGTGTGTTATGTTGGTGGGGAGTGTTGTATCCTTTTGATCTATGTAAGGTTTGTCGATTTGCCTCTGAAAAATGGAAGGTTTGTTGTGCCCGTATGTGTACTCTTTATCATTTGTGTATATATCTTCGAAATTACCCAAGTGCTTTTCTTATAGCCTCTTGTTCCCCACGTCTCTTTAGAAGTCACCATAAGTTGGTGCGTTTTTTACTTCGTGGTGGTGGTGATTTGTGAAGGAAATATTGAAGTTAACAATAGAAGTAATTCAAAAGCTGATGAAAAAACTAGTATTACATGAACAGCGGAGTTGCAGATTACTCAAATTTCGTCATAAAGTTAGTTTTTAGCTATGATTCTGACATCAAAATCTAACAGTTATGAGGATTGGAGCCTTCATAGTAAGTTTCTCCCAGAATTGATTTGATCATGTGTTTAGATCGGCAGTTGTTCGTATGTTATTCTGTCTATTTGATCATGCGTTTCGGGGTTGAGCTGTTGTTTGTCATTCCGTTGATGGTTCCAAGCAATACTCACGCCAGACTGGTGGAATTTAGCTGTGGAAGTTGGGTGAGCCGGGAGGAAATTGTGAAGTTTTGTAACTTTTACTTTTTGTAACTCGGGAAATGAACAAGGAACGAATTAGTCTTTGAATGGCCTTCTGAGGAATTGGTAGACAGAAAATGATGGATTTTTCCGTTTCCAGCATTGAAGAAAATAAGATAAAATAGCTTTTTCTTTATAAAAAAAAAGACTGTCCTCTTCTTCCTCGCCATCAACCCGAAAACTACTGCTAGAGCGCACAAACCATGCTCTCATGACCAGCCACCGTACTCCAACCGTCCTCGCTGCCTCCCCTCCCACCTGGCCGCACCATCTGCCCCCTCTCCTCCCCCTACAACTCCTCTCCCTCCTCAATCGTTGCGTGCCGTTGCTGTGTCGTCGTCTCCCTCCTCAATCGTTGTGTTGTCGCACGCTATCGTTGTTGTGTCGCCGTCAGTCGTTGCTGCACCGCCATCCACCGTTGTTGTGCCGTTGCCCGAAGGGGGTGGTTGTTTGTGTGTGTGTGTGTGTGTGTGTGTGTGTGGTGGGGGGGGGGGGGGGGGGGGGGGGGGGGGGTGGGGAGGGTTTGAAAAGGAAAGAATACTTGTCTTTTTTAAAATTTTATTTATCAATTAAAAGTATTAAATAGTTGATGATATAAGTTGTTGTGTAAAGAAAATTATGACTTACAAAGTCCTGAAATATCTATAATATAAAGCACAATGAGTTTTTGGTCCGACCCATGTACTTTGGTTCAACGATGATGAAAGGACTAAATTGTCCCTCTCTCTAAAACTCATTTTTATTTTTATTCTGTGTTTGGTAGGAAGGATGGAAAAGTGGAAGGAAGGAAGGAAAAATAGAGGGATGTATTTTTCTTCCACATGGAAAGGAAAGAACATTTTCTTCCTTTGTGTTTGGTAGCAAGGATGGAAAAGATAAGAGACGCATTTTTCTTTGTTTGGTATGAAAAAAAAAATGGAAGGAAAGAAAGTAAAAATTATAGGGTTTACCAATTCTACCCTCAACTAAAAACACTTATTTACCATTTGACTTCATAAATAATTTTTAAATAATACATTTATATGGGAGTATAATTGTTAATTAATACAAGCCTCCACTTTTTCTTCCACTTTTTCTCCCACTTTTGGGGGGATTGGATTTCTTAGGTTATGAGGGAAAAGTAATCCCTCCACTTTTACTTCCTTCCTATTTTCCTTCTATACCAAACAAGAGAAAATGAATCTTTTCCTTCACTTTTCCCTCTTCTATTTTCCTTCCTCACACTTTTCCCTCCTACCAAACACACCTTAAATTATTGGCAACCCACTATTTTTGTTTCTACCACATAAATAACCCCAACTTCTCCCTCACGTTCATCTCAGCATCCCAACTTCTCCCTCACGTTCCTCCAAACGGTGGCGGAGGCGGCGGCAGCAGAGCCTCCCCTCCGCCGCGGAGAACTGGAACTCTAGCTTCGCCGTGAGCCTCGACCCGCAGCAGCCGGCGGCAGTGAGGTTACTACGGAAGATCTCCGGGAGGCATTCTTCGGCAGGAGAGAAGTCACTCGACCCTTCTCCAGGTGGTGGTCCAGTCGGATCAGTCTCCGGGAAGAAGCAACACAGGTGGAGCGACCTTCGGCCGTCGGATCTGTTATTCGTGTCCGTGCCATTATGGCACGGGCTATCCACTACTAGTAGATAACGGATGGCAGCTTACTGTCTAGTATAAATGCCAAAAAAGAATTTAGGCCTCGGAATTATGGGGTTTGGTTGCCAAATGAATTGAGGAAGAAAGGAAAGTGATTTCTAATAAAAGAAAAATTAAGAAGAGAAATGATTCAATCCATCCAAGCAAGAAATCAATTTTTCATCTTGAAGTATTTACTTTCCTTTCCAAATTTTTTGGTATTTTCAAACATTGAAAAAAAATAAATCAATAAGAACTGTAATTTTCCAAAAAATAGTAAATGCCAATAAAGTGATTTTTTTTCCCCTTTCATTCCGTCAGGTCAACCAAATGAGGCCCTACGGCCTTGCTAGGCGGTTACGTGGTGTTTTACATGCTTCTGTCACACGGTCTTTTTGAGACTACATGTAAATCCATATTTAGCTAAAAAAAAAAAGCTACAACGAAAGTTATGACATATATTTCAATACATAACAGCAACACAAGAAAGCCTGTAATATATATATATATATATATATATATATATATATATATATATATGTATATATATATATGCCAATTATTTTGGGTCGGCTACATGAATTATCATCTTCCATTCCGATCAGTTTAGTAGCAACTCTTATATATCGACAGCACACCATACATTATAAAGTTCTTGTAGTTCTTGTAATTTTTTTGATTTTTTCAAACACCAAAAAATAATAATAATTGGAATTGTATTTTCTCAAAAAATTAATTTTTTTTCCTTTCCTGGAACCAAACGAGGCCATAGTTGGAATTGAAGACCTAAGTTTAATTTCAGCTAGCAAATTGATAGAAGTTGATAATAAAATAGACAGTCCCTCTCCTTGCAACTGGTAGATTGTTAATTCAACACTTAAAATTGTTCCATTAATTATTTCCTCTCCAACCCAATAGATGGGTATAAATATTGAGTTTTTGGCAACACTACGTGCCCACTGCCTAAACCCATGATGGATGCAGGCTCCTTCTTGTATAAGGAGGAAGCTAAGATTCACGAACATAAAAATGACAATATAAAATATCAATCCAGAAAATTCTCACAATTTCTGTAGGCATGCACATCCCCGCTGGTCTGTAAGGGCAACAAAACTACAGTTTTGCCAACTAGCAGTGAGCACTATTCGATTTTGGACCGAAAATTGAATCGAATCGAGTCAAATAAGATATTCGGTCCGTTTAATTTTTTTTTTTTTTTTTTACTTCGAGATTTCAGTTTTAAAAATACTAAAAAAATTTATTCGGTTTCGGGTTTGAGTTTCAGTTTCGGTCCAAAATTGAATAAGAATTGTACAATTATGTAAATATCAGCAATTTTATACATATGTTGTAATTAAAATGTGTATATTTTGAAAGCAATAATTCTATTTATGTGTTTTGAAACTAATTAAACAATGGTAATTTAATAAATAATCTAACTATGGACACAAATATAATAAACGTGCGTATAAAAATTATAATTTTTTAATATCATTTAACCATGATTTCAATTTTGAACCTTACCCATTATACAATAGAAATTGTCCAACCGAACGAACCGAATCGTTATTCGGTTCGGTTCGATTTTGCTATTAGCTAAATTTTGGTTCGATTTAGATTTTGGATTTAGAATTTCAATTTTGACTATTATGATTTGGTTGAAAACGAATAAACCGAATGCTCACCCCTAGAAATAGTAAATATTTACCATGTTATTTTTTTTGACTCTAGCTGTACTTAATTATTATACATGTCGTATGTGATTTTCAATTTTTTTAATCATGTATTACATTTAATATATTTCTATTTTATATTCTCTATCATTTATCTGAAACTGTTTTCATTGATTGTATTTTGCTCCAATTCTGACTGGATAACCATATTTTTAGGAGATGTTGTGCTCAAGTTGTTAGACTTCAGATTGATGCTATATCTGAGACTACTATTACACTTTGGACCAAGAGGTGATCTTGTATTTAGATATTATTATTTCTTATTCATGTCTTCCTTAGCATGCTGTGATTGTATATATATTGGTAGTTGTTGGATTAATACTGATATGTTGGAGGTCTAAACAACGTTCTACCACCGATACTGTAGCGTAGGCTGGACGTACCCACGACTCATGTCCAAATCTTCCGAATACGAATATATATATATATATTGAATATGCTGGTACTTAACCTTCACCTTATCACAGTCTTCACACATCGGAACCAATATCCTCTCATGCCACTGTCCTGAGAGAGTACTTCGACACGGCTTCCTTTAGCTGGCTGCTGTTGTTGCTGAAGCTTGTTCTAGAAAAATTGCTTTCTCAGCATATCAGATGTATAACCTGAAATATGCCTTTCTCCTGTACTAGCAACAGTCAAACCACGGGACTTCTTTACATCCCTAATCACTCTTTGAGCATTTATATTCTCACTATTCAAACACTGTTTTTTCTCTGCAAGTTCAATGTGCTGACTAAGACTACTACCGGAGCCACCAAGAGTTGTAGTTATCTTCGACCGCAACTTGAGGGAAGTCCCTGAAGTTGCATACATGGATCGAAGCACCTCTTGGCTCATATATATATATATATATATATATATATATATATATATATATATATATATATATATATATATAATGTCCGTTTTTTATCTCTCGGGCCCGTGGCATTGCCACCCAGCCAACCCGAGCGGAGTAAGGTCTACACCCAGCGCTCGACAGGGAGCCAAGGGCGGAGCCAGGGTTTTGATTTACCCTGGGCTGAATTTAAAGCATCTTGAAATATTTTTAATCAATATTGTGTTAATATTGTCATGTCCATTTGTCATCGTGTCCATATCTTATATGTCTGGCCAACACATTAAAAATGAAAACCTGATTAATTTTTTTTTTTTTTTACCGGTTGAACTCTTTGGGTCATAAATTCGAACATTAAAAGAGCCTTTGATATTTTCTTATACCATCAAGTTACAACACCTAAGAGGTCAGAATAAATAAATAAAATTAAAAAAAACTAATGGAATAACAATGGTCTAGAAAGTATTAGGACTGAAAAATGAATCGAAATGCTCTAGAAGAAAAAAATATTAGTATGCAAAAGAAAGTATCACTGAAGAATGACATTCACCGAGGGATCCTCTTCTTCCTCGACACATTCGAACTTCGGCCGAACGTCCCTCTCTCTCTACCTCTCCCAGTGCTCACTAGCAGCCATGGAATGAAAATGACGGAATTTTTCCCCCTCGTTTGTTTCTCTCTTCAAGAAGAAGAATTAAGAGATTTGGTAAGTTGGCTCCGCGAGGAGTGTTCGTACTAACAACATTAATGGAGCTGCAACTGGCCTAGCTGTCGTGGGGTGGGGGTGACTCTGTGTGATAGTAGAGTGGGATGAGTATGGATGGGACCCAGTAGCTACTAGGTATTAGCTAATATTTCATTTTCTTGCAGGTGGGCTAAGTATGGATAGGGTTATAGTGTGTACCCATATATATACAAAAGAAAAGATAGATTGGCTGGTGGGCTGGAGCCCACCCCAGCCCACCAGTAGATCCACCTATGCAGGGAGCCCCCCCTTTCGCGGAGAGGGGTACTCTACAACCCAGAGTAGGGAGCCCGGCCCCACCCCATCTAAGAAGGCTTGACACGCCCGTGGTATAAAGTCATCCAGCCGGCGTTAAGGGGGGTTCGAACCGCGATCTCCTCCACAGGAGCCCCCCGTTGTAACCACTAGGTCACAATCCGAATATATATATATATATATATATATATATATATATATATATATATATATATATTTGGGGTAGGCTCCAGCCCACCTGAGCCCTAAGGTAGCTCCGCCCTTGAGCGCAGCGCTTTGGCAACAAGGTCGCGGTCGAAGAACTCGGGTCGCCACAGGAGGAGGTGGCGGGATTGAGATTTAGGCCGGGATTGAAGGGACTAAAATTGGAAAATAAAAAACTGTTGGGAACACGGTGTGATCCGAACCGGGTTTGACCAATGAGGTGCGATATTGGATTTGGTCCATATGTTTCGTGTAAGGTTTGAACATATTCCAATTATGATCCCACATCCTAAGAGCATCTCCAACCCTATTGTGACTTTGGAAAAAAAGTTAATGCTACATAGGAATGCCAAAATTTTATTCAAAAATTCTTCTCCAATGCAATTGTCAAGTCAATTGTGAAGCTTATGTGGCAAAAATTAAAGAAGACATTGTGAAGTTGATTATCTTGTTCTAGACAATGCACTTGACAATGTCTTCTCTTCTATGTCATCAATTATGAATAAAAAATATTAGAAAAAAGAAAGAAGATGAGTAGTTGTCTTAAAAGTTGCCTTGGAAAAAATACTTTTTATTGTCTACTCAATACTTTTGTATTGGAGAGAGTTTTTCTATCTCATTGTCTTTTGAGATATAATTTTGCCACATAAACAAGACATTGTCTTGTGGCTCATGCCACATAGGAGCCACCTAAGACTCACAATACTTAACAAGACAATAGGGTTGGAGATGCTCTAACAGATGTGGACTAAATTTCCAACTTCCAATTCCATTGTCACCTCCTTTTAGGGAGCGTTTGGTTCAAGTTTTTTAGGCTTGGAAATAGGGTTTGAATTCCTTACCCATGTTTGGTATGTTTAGGATTGAGAATGATGAGGGAATAGGAGGGGCTTATGTGGGAAAGCTATTCCATTGACTTGGACAAGCTATTTCCAAGTCTACCATTGTGAATATATTTGCTTTCCTAGGAATGATGTTTGGCTATTTTGTTTGGACGGTTATACGCTCTCTTTATTTTCAAATTTTCAACTTCCATCACAAACATGTGAATCATCATAAAATTAATGAAAGGGTATTAAAGGAAAACTAAATAAATTAAGATTCCTATCCCTTTGTAACCCAAATATGGAGATAAATTTTTTTAAAATTTTGAACTAGCTAACCTAACCAAACATGAGTATAGAAATGTTAAATTTCTTTCCCATGGAAAAGAAATTAAAAATCTATTCCTAAAAATACAAAAACTTGATCCAAACGAACGTTCAACTAGAAACTAGATACAATAATAATAAAAAAAAGCTCATGGTGGCAAGTTTAATGGACCCTAACTACGAAAAGCCTTCCTAAAGAATATTCCGATAGAAATGGCAAAAGACAATTGTTTTTATCGAACGCGATCGATTAATCTGTGGTTGAATGTTCCTCGTTCCGTCGTCAATAAATTTCTTCAAGAAAAAAGTATATTTTTGTAGTAGCGGTAGAAGCTGTAGACTGCAACCGATCTGCTGCGGTGGTGACGACCAGACCCCTACGGCGATGACCAAAACAGCGGCGGGATCCTGTACTGACTGTTGACGGAGTAATATACGTAGTCGACCACGACATCGATTACAAACCAATATGGGCCATCGTTTTCAAATATAACCGCCACCAACGTTGCCAGCGACCCGCCAGCCGAGATGGACATCTTTTTCAATAAATGCTCGAGACTGGACCTTGTTTGTTTGACTGATTTACCAACTAAAAATGAAATAGAGAATGGACCTTTAGATTGTTTGACTGAATAACTAAGTTTTTTTTTATTTTTTTAAGGTGTCCACTTCTTACTGGTACTTGGAGGCATGTCTCCAAGGGGGCTCGAACCCACGCCACTGCGTCGGGGTGCTCCACCATTTCCAACAGGCTATGGTCACAGGGACTGAATAACTAAGTTGATGTACAAGACCGCAGGTTGCAAACTTGAAGTGGAATCTTTAAAAAAATTATGCTTCTGATGCAAACTTAGTTTTTTTTTTATGTCCTACTTTTGCACAACGGTTCCTAACCTGCAATTTTTTTAAACTTTATTCATTTTACACAAATCTTTAAAAATTATGCTTCTGATACAATTTTCTTTTATATATATATATATATATATATATATATATATATAGACACACACACACGGCAAAAAAAAAAAAGAAGGATAGGTTAGGTCGAATTTGAACTTAATTCGAGTCCAATTCGATGGATCATAAGTTTAGTCTGAACCAAAGTTCAATTCGACCTCGGATTCAATATATGAAGTCCAAAACCAAGTCCAGAGGAATAGAAAAAGGAGCCCATGTTTCTCGATTTGGGCTCGAATTGGATCGGGTCTAGTTTATCGGACTCTAATATGATATTTAAAATAATTTTAAACAATATAATATTAAACACATAATCAAAGAGCAATGTGGAGAAATTAATTAGGGTTTAAACTTTTTATTTAAAAAATATGAAATAATGTATATATAAATTATATGTATACTGGATTTCGGATTTTTCGGGTAACCCGACATATGAACTCAAACTCAACCGAATTTTTGATCCTGTTCAAAATTTTAAATCGAATTCGAACTTGCGTATCTATAACCTTAATCCAACCCATTAACGGAATAATCCGATCGGACTCGAAATTAGTCCGTTCGAGTTGCACCCCTAAACCAAGGAGACCACATCTTTTCCATGGGACCGATTGAAGAAGAGAGGGCAACAGTGAACCATATGCCATATTAACTTTTTTAAGTTGCGTGAACGATAACTACTTTCTTTTTCTCGTTGAGGTTACCTCTTATCATGAGCCGTATGCCATTTTATCAGATATTCTATTTTAATATATTTTTTATGTTGTTGCCTCTCTTGTGAGGCACATGTCCAAATAGAATTAAGTCTTTTTTCAATCGTTAGTCAATAAAATATTTTGCATGGGCAACATGTTACTAAAAGTATAAGAAGGAAATTTAGGGATTAGCAAACTTGATCAAGCACTATTAATCAACAGAGTTATTAGGAAGGGAAAAAAAGAAGCATTCTCCGGTCTTAAGAAGGAAATTTTGGGATTAGCAAACCTGGTCAAGAACTATAATCAGTTATTAGGAAGGGAAAAAAAAAATCATTCCTCGGTCTTCTCCCTTCTGATGATCAGTCTTCAAATCCTAATTCACATATCACAATAAAAAAATAGTAGATCAAGATTACTATGCTTTTTTCAAAGGATGATTTATAATGTAATTTCTAAAGAATTTTTTTTTCCAGAAAAGTATATAGGTGGAGGTCCGGTCAACGCACGACTGCTTTGCCCTGTTGACTTAGAATCCATAGAGAGATCGGAGTCGCTCGGGACACATCTTCTTGTTGGAAACGAAGCGCGGAAACCGTTTCTCCGAACCAGAAAGTCATGCGAGAGAATCGAGCAAAAGCACACAAACCAAAAATGTCAAACACAATCGCAGACACACAGATTTTTGACGTGGTAAACCCTTGCGAAAAAACCACGGGACGATCGGAGTCCAACCCTGAAGAACCTTCACTAATGGAATAAAGAGAATACACCCTCTACAAGCTCCTTCCGATCCAACATGGATCACCACAACTCACTTGAAAGAATAAATTTTTTGATTGCGGACTCCGAAGAACAAGAGATACTGAAAAATTATTCGAAGCAATCTCTCCTTCACAATAGTCCTTAATTCCCTCTCTCTCTCTCTCTCAAAGATGGTAAAGCACTCTTGTTTTGAGATGAGTTTTCAACTAGCATACATCACCCTTTTATAAGTCCTTGGTAATCTATACATGGAAGGCCAATATATATGGAAACTTACAATATGCATCAATCATATATTTAATGGAAATCCAATCATAATTGACTTGCCATAATTGGAAGTCCAATTAGATGGAAAGCTACTATATGAAGGGTCCAATCATAAATATATGATCAAAGTAAATATGAAAATCCAATCATATATTTCTTTAACATATATGTTCCAAAATAGGATCCATACACTCCCCGAGCTTCTCCGACACACGGATGGCGCTCGTCGCACTCCGGGGTATTCTCCACATAGGTTGGGAACCCCACCCACTCCAACAAATCTCCCCAATTCACAACTAGGTGGAGGAACTCGTCATCCCAACGATCCGCCTGCAGTACTCAAACTTCTTCCTTGGTAGAACCTTCGTGAGCATGTCCGCTCCATTGTCATCAGTATGAACCTTCTCAAGCGCCGCGTCCTTCTTCTCAACCACATCCCGTATCCAATGATATCGAGTCTCAATGTGCTTGGACCGACTATGAAATGTCTGATTCTCCACAAGGTAAATGGCACTCTGGCTATCGCAAAGCAAAGTATAATGCTCTTGCTTTAGTCCCACTTCCTGCAGCAACTTCTTCATCCACATCAACTCCTTGCAAGCCTCTGTTGCAGCAATATACTCTGCCTCTGTCGTCGATAAGGCAACACACTTCTGCAATCGCGACTGCCACGATACCGCTCCACCAGCAAACATCGTCACATAGCCCGAAGTCGATCGTCTCGTGTCTACATCTCCAGCCATATCAACGTCGGTATACCCAACCAGCTTCGGCTCGTCACCACCAAAATAAAGTCTCCAATCAGCAGTGCCCTAAAGGTATCGTAGAATCCACTTGACCGTACTCTAATGTACCCTTTCAGGATTTGAAAGATATCTGCTAACTGTGCCAACTGCATGAGCTATATCTGGTCTCGTACACACCATAGCATACACAATACTTTCCACAACTGAGGCATATGCAACCCGCTCCATATCTTCTTTTTCGTCCTCGGTAGATGGACACTGCTACTCAGTGAACTTAAGTGAGCCGCAATGGGGTAACTCACTTTCTTCGACCCGTCCATTCCGAAATGCTGAAGTACCCGGTGAATGTACTTCTTTTGGGACAAGTGTAGCAGCTTGGACTCTCTTTCTCGGCTGATCTCCTTTCCAAAAATAGTCTTTGTTGTACCCAAATCCTTCATAGAGAAGGATGCCCCCAGTTGGTGCTTCAACTCCGCTATCCTAGTGGTATTCCGACCACTAATAGCATGTCATCAACATAGAGCAATAAAATGATGAAATCATCCTTGACAAAGTACCTCAAAAATACGCAATGGTTCGACGTCGTCCGTGCATAACCATGCTCCCCCATAAACGACTCGAACTTCCTGTACCACTACCTCAGAGCCTGCTTCAGACCATACAAGCTCTTCCTCAACCGGCAGACCAAATGTGACTTGCCCTTCTCATAGAATTCCTCAGGCTGCTCCATGTATAACTCCTCCTCATGATCACCATGGAGGAATATCGTCTTCACGTCCATCTGCTCGACCTCCAAGTCGAAACTGGCTGCCAATGCTAGCACCACCCGAATAGACGACTGCTTGACGACTGGCGAAAAGATCTCATCATAATCCATGCCTTTCCGCTGACCGTAGCCTTTAACTACCAGTGTCACCCCCAGTTTTCAAATTAGGAGTATTTTCGTCATTTTCAAGTTTTAAAATATTTTAGGAATTTTATTTGATTTTATATGATTTTTAGGAATTTATTTGAGTCGGTTTGAATTTTATCCAATTCGGACTCAATTTGGAGACCCGGGTAGCCTGGACCCTAGTGGGACCCCCATACTAGCTAGGCTTAGCCCATATACCATCATAATTAGGCTAGAAATTATTAACCCAACTTCCATGGCTTAATAAGTCATTTTAGAGACTTAATTAGTCGTTTAGAAACGAACCGAACCAAACCGATTTCAAACCAAACCAAACTAGGCTTAATGGGTTGGGGGCTTATTGGATCCCAACCCAATAGCCCCCAATAGGTGGCCGGCCATGACTAGGAGCACCCCCCCTTGTCTTCTCCATTAAGCTAGCTCTCTCTCTCTCTCTTTCAAAATCTCTTCTTTCTTCCAAGCTCTCTCTCTCCAAAAACTCCATTTAGGTAAACCATTTAATCCCTCATTTATTACTCCATTCATTTATGTTCTTCACAATAAATGTAGAGAATAGGATTCTCTACATTTTGCCCTCTATTAGTAGGTTTTTCCTTAGAGTTTAGGTTAGAGTTTAATTTGGGGCTTTATGTATTGAATGGTATATATATATATATATATATATATATATATATATATATATATATATATATAATATATATATATATATATATATATATATATATATATATATATATGGGAGGATGAGAGAATGAGAGATGGTGGTGGTGTAGAGAGTGGTAGTGGTGGAGTTGTCATGAGTGTGGTGTGTGTGTGTATGTGTTTATATATATATATATGTGTATGTGTTATATATATATATATATATATGGTTGTGTGTATATATATGTATCTATATGTGTGTGTGTGTTTATATAGATATATGGAGATGTGTGTGTGTTATACATATATATATATATACATATATATATATATATATATATATATATATATACATATATATATATATATATATATATATATATATATAGGTAGATATATATAGAGAGATATATATATATATATATATATATATATATATAAGAGGGAGGAGAAGAAGAGAATTGGAGAGTAGCAGCAGCTGCAGTAGATGCAGCAGCAGCAGGCAGCAGAAGTAGCAGCAGCAGCTGCAGCAGAAGTAGCAGTAAGGGCAGCAGCAGGAGCTGCCAATGGCAGCTCCTCCCCCCCCTTTGAACCCCCCAATTTGCCCTTAAACCCCCATAGTATCCTATATATATGTATATATGTAGGTATATATATATATAGATATATATGTATATATATAGATAGGTAGATAGGCAGTTAGAAAAAAGAAGTTTAGGAATTAGATAGAAGAAGAAAAGGAAATTGAAAGAAAGAATAGAAGGAGAGAATAGGAAGAAAATGAGAAGAATTAGGAGAAGATAGAAATTAGAAGGAGAGAGTGAGGAAGAGGCCAAGAAGAAGGATTTGAGTTAGAAGAATTAGGAGAAGAAGTTAAGAAGAAGAAGAATTAGAATTTAGATCTAAAGAGGAGTTTAGAATAAGAGCAAAAAGGGGATTTTTGGTAGAAATCGAGTTTGAAGGGGAAATTGAGCTCGGAGCGTCGGATTGCGACGAAACTTGACGTAGGCCTAGGTTATATGAATTAGATTTTGCGGGTAAGCTCCCGAGTGGAAATCGGGGTCGTAGGGCGCCGATATCGCGTCGTATCAGCGCGTATCTTGAAATATTCAAGATATCTGTAACGGGCCGTAAGGTGGACTAGACGTCCACTTTATTTAGGTATTTTGGTAGATAACGAACCTATAGGATAGTACCCTACTACCCTAGGGAGCACGGGTCAAAATATCAAGCGTAGGTAGGCTATCTAGATAATCGCCGAAGGTAAAATTTTACCCTTAAAAAGGGTAAAATAGGGAATTGGCCCATGGCCAAGATTTGAGTATCCAAGTCCAAGATGGACTTGGATATGGGTTGTATAGGTTGGTAATGAGTAGAATTAGCTGTCTAAACCTAGTCATGGACTCGGTTGACCACGGTTGACTTTTTAGACTAAAAGTCAACTATGGTCAACACTTTACCCAATTTAGTTCCAAATTCCTTTTAACTTGGACAGTTGACTAAAAATCAACTATTAGTCACCAGTGACCTAGGGTTGACCTAGAGTTGACCTAGAGTTGACCAGAGTTGACCCGTTGACCAAAAGTCAACGGTAAGCCAGTTTTCGACCTAGTTTGATTTAAATTGACTTCTAATGTTCTCCCATGACCAAGATTGACCCGACTAGACATGTCTTGACCTAGAATGACTAAATAGGATTTAATTTGATTTAACTTTACGTCCTAAACTTAGTATTGATACGTCTTGTTCTCTATAGGTCCTCGAGACACTGCAGTTGATCCAGTCGACGTATATTATCATCTTACAGGCGAGTACATTCTCTGATACTTATTCCCAATTTATGATAACTGTTATGATTCATGTACTTAGTGTTGATATGCTTATTCCTGACACATGGTTCTCACGGATGGGTATTCTTGGATCCCGACGAGAGATGTTTTCTCCTTCTTAGGTTGGGATGTATTGTGCAAGCACCCTTGTAGCTCTTGCTCAATATATGGTCACTGATTCTAGAGAAGGCTAGCTACCTTCTCATTAGAATCCCGTACAGTGACGTGTCCTGTTTGGATCCATTCTACCAGTTGGGGTAGGGGGAAGTAGTAGCGTAGGCCTGTGATCAGATCCATACCGCATTCCCGAACAGTGTGAGTCATATACCGCACATATGACTTGCCAGGCCGATTCTTGACAGGTACCCAAGCCGATCACAAGCTGAAACTATACTCACACACATTGGATATATAGCTTACCTTGATTTGTGTACATGCTATGATCCCGTTCTATTTTCTTGTTCTAGCTCTAGCTCTACAGCTTACCATGCCATGATACATACATGTACACTCCATGATTCATTGTATATGCTCTATTTATAGTCTTATAGATTTTATTCTATCTTGAGATCTGTTATGAGATATATGTACTCGTTCCATCCTGACTGGACTGTTGATAAAATATTACAGATGCCGACGAGGGAGATTGCAGTACCTACTACGGTCCGGACGACGTAGTGGGCCTAGACCTGGTCCCGCAGGGCGTAGCTCCGTCTGACGAGACTATACCACTTGTTTAGTTAGAGTAGGTCTTTGTACTGGACTTAGTTTCTAGTTACTTTTGAGACTGATTATATTTGGACTGTATTTAGAGACTGGACTTGTATATTATTTGTCTGGACTTAACAGGTTTTTATCGTCTTGTTGTCTTATCTTTCAGTCTTTACTTATCATCTTAGAGATGTGATTGAGCATTATATATATATCATTGCTTGTCCTCCGTTCGGAGTTGACTATATTCTCGACAGGTTTTGTTATATATATAAACTGTTGTCAGACTAGAAAATCCACAGCGTTCCACGCCGTTTTTCCGGTGAGGGCTGGGTGTTGTCGCGTCACGTGCACTTTTAGCGGGTGCGGGTCGTGACATTTTAGTGGTGGGCCCATGCAGGTCATGAAGTCGCAATTAGTGCGATGTCGTAGCGGCACTCGTCTTAGAGTGTTGACTACGAGCCTGTGTTACATTGGAAGTAGTAGGCTAAGAGGGCTCAATCACAGTAGGATCTTTCCTTGCTTATCTTGCTTACCGTCTTTGATATTGATTTACTGCATTCTAGCTGTCCTCCTTTGATATTGCCTTCATGTGCCATATTGATATCTTTTTCTCATTTGTCTCCAGGATATTGATGACTCATTCTCCTGGCGAGGAGCACGGGAAGACGGAGAGGTCTGCCATCTGGCGGACAGGCTCCGGTTACTTCCCGGTGATGGGACTTCTGTTGGGGCTCTCGGAGGTACTCCTCAGCTACCTCGATGACCGTCCTGGGGCCATTGCGGGTGCTTCCCGTAGTGCCAGGGGCTACAGCGGGAGCTGCCGAGGGCGTTCTTCCTCTCAGCAGGGGACCCATCCGGTGATGATGGGAGCTATTCCTCCATTGCCTTCTCTGCCACAGATATGGGGCAGATGCTAGCGTTCTTTCATCAGGTGCTGGAGTCCAGCGAGCTCAGCACGAGGTCAGTTGAGAGGAGACAGAGGCCATGCGTCAGGGCATGGAGGATGCACACAGGTTGGCTTTGGCGGCAGTGGAGCGTGGGGCTCCACAGAGGGAGGTTCAGCAGCAGCAGCAGCCGAAGGTCGGGGATATCCAGGCTTTCAAGAAGCTGGTCGAGGGATTTCAAGGGGACAGAGGGCATTATTTATGCTGATGACTGGCTCGAGGATATCAAGCGCCAGATGGGGGCCTGCCGCCTGGCAGCCGACCTGAGGGTCGAGGCGGTTGGGTGTAGTTGTTAGATATTGCCCAGACATGGTTCCGGAACGAGCCGGCTCTTGCAGGAGAGGGCCATACTTGGGCTGAGTTTCGGGCCCTATTCAGAGAGAAGTTCTTTTCCCCCACGGACAAGATTGGCCTGGTGCGGCAGTTCCAGAACCTGCAGCAGGGCAGTTGACCGTTAGAGGAGTATGCGGCGGAGTTCGGCCGGCTGAGCCGATACGCGAGTACATGGTGAGTGACCCGGTGATCCGAGCGGAGCACTCGGGAGGGATTGGCATGGGATATCAAGATCCTGATCCCTTCCTTCTATGAACATATGCAGAGGTTTACGCGGAGGCTCGGAAGGTGAGAGGGAGTGGGGCTTGAAGCCGAAGAGGGATCGAGATTTGTTTTCAGGGCCAGTAGCAGCACAGGGCCTGCTAAGCGTCCTCAGCTTCAGCATCAGTCGTCTCCCAGCATCACCAGCAGCAGGGGCAGGCCAGAGGTCTGTCCAGAGGAGTCAGCAGCGTCCGGGGCAGGATGATCCACCGTGCCACTTCTGCAAGAAGCCCGGTCACCTCTTCGAGTTCTGTAGGAGGAGACTGGGGCTGTGTCTCTTTTGCGGTGCCGCGGGGCATCAGATGCGGGAGTGTCCCAAGAACCTCCGTGTTTACTGGAGTGCTCGAGGGCACCCGTCAGAGGGCAAGCTAGTGTGCGTGTGTTCGGTAGTTCAGCAGCGAGGTCCGCTTCCGACTCAACAGCAGCAGTTTGTTCAGCACGCCAGCAGAGGGGTGGTCAGGTAGAGCCTTTGCTCTTGCAGTCGAGAGATGGATAGCCTATTGCGGATGTGTCGCAGGTTCTATTCTGCTCGATTTTTCCAGCTTTGGCCTTATTTGATTCTGGTGCTACGCACAGTTTGTGTCTGTTTCTTTTGCTCTTAGGCACAATATTATTGCTGAATATCTGGGTAGGACTTGTAAGATTTACTGGAATGGCATCATCCTAGTTAATAATGTTTGCAAGGGGCGGAGAGTTTCTTTGAGAGGCCGGGAGCTGAGTGCGTGTTTGCTCGTAATGCCACTTCCGAGTTACAATGTGGTACTCGGTATGGATTGGTTAAGCACGCACCACGCTAGCATCGACTGCAGAGGGGACAGGATTCTATTTAGGCGCCGGGAGAGCCGGAGTATGAGTTCACCAGGGGTTGCAGTGGAGCAGGGAGATGGATCTGCGGAGCGTTGTTGGCGGGGCCGGTGTTGCAATCCACTCATTGTGAGTTCTTGGATGTCTTCCGAGGAGCTGCCGGGATGCCGACCGATCATGATGTTGAGTTTTCTATAGACCTAGTGCCGGGCGCTGAGCTATATCTCTCAGCACGTCTATAGAATCAACAATAGTGAGTTAGCAGAGCTGAAGAGACAGGTCGACGAGCTGGAGGACAAAGGCTTATTCGATCTAGTTCTTCACCTTGGGGGTTTGTGCAGTTTTTCGTCCCAAGAAGGATGGTACGGTAACGTCTGTGTATTGATACAGGGCGCTAAACAAACCTTACCATCAAGAAAAGTATCCTCTGCGAGGGATTGATGACTTGTTCGACCAGTTGAGCGCGCGAGGGTGTTCTCGAAGATCGACTGCGTATAGCGGTACCATCAGCTGAAGGTGAAGCGGGATGACATTTCGAAGACTGCATTTCGGACCCGCTATGGCCAGTATGAGTATAACGTCATGCCGTTTGGGTTGACCAATGCCCCGGCGGTATTCATGAACTTGATGAACAAGGTATTTCACCAGTACCTTGACAGTTCGTGGTGGTCTTCATTGTGACATTCTATCTACTCGAAGAACCAGAGGAGCACGAGAAGCACCTGAGGATTGTGTTGGACACTCTCAGGAGGGAGCAACTGTAGGGAAGCTGTCCAGTGCGAGTTCTTCTTGGATCGCGTGGAGTTCTAGGCCATGTTGTCTCTGGCGAGAGGATTTCAGTGGATCCGAAGAAGATTTTTGCAGGTGGAGTCCTGGTCTACGCCGAGCGTCAGTAGCTGAGGTTCGGAGTTTTCTGGGTCTGGCAGGTTACTACCGGAGGTTGGCAGGACTTTTCCAGGATTGTCCAGATCGATGACCGCCTTACCAGGAAGGACGAGGAGTTTGTTTGGTCCGATGAGTGCCAGGCCA
>JANAVB010002395.1:17334722-17357222 GCA_029216955.1 Iris pallida
TGCACCCAAACCAAGGAGACCACATCTTTTCCATGGGACCGATTGAAGAAGAGAGGGCAACAGTGAACATATGCCATATTAACTTTTTAAGTTGCGTGAACGATAACTACTTTCTTTTTCTCGTTGAGGTTACCTCTTATCATGAGCCGTATGCCATTTTATCAGATATTCTATTTAATATATTTTTTATGTTGTTGCCTCTCTTGTGAGGCACATGTCCAAATAGAATTAAGTCTTTTTCAATCGTAGTCAATAAAATATTTTGCATGGGCAACATGTTACTAAAAGTATAAGAAGGAAATTTAGGGATTAGCAAACTTGATCAAGCACTATTAATCAACAGAGTTATTAGGAAGGGAAAAAAAGAAGCATTCTCGGTCTTAAGAAGGAAATTTGGGATTAGCAAACCTGGTCAAGAACTATAATCAGTTATTAGGAAGGGAAAAAAAAAATCATTCCTCGGTCTTCTCCCTTCTGATGATCAGTCTTCAAATCCTAATTCACATATCACAATAAAAAAATAGTAGATCAAGATTACTATGCTTTTTCAAAGGATGATTTATAATGTAATTTCTAAAGAATTTTTTTTTCCAGAAAAGTATATAGGTGGAGGTCCGGTCAACGCACGACTGCTTTGCCCTGTTGACTTAGAATCCATAGAGAGATCGGAGTCGCTCGGGACACATCTTCTTGTTGGAAACGAAGCGCGGAAACCGTTTCTCCGAACCAGAAAGTCATGCGAGAGAATCGAGCAAAAGCACACAAACCAAAAATGTCAAAAACATCGCAGACACACAGATTTTTGAGTGGTAAACCCTTGCGAAAAAAACCACGGGACGATCGGAGTCCAACCCTGAAGAACCTTCACTAATGGAATAAAGAGAATACACCCTCTACAAGCTCCTTCCGATCCAACATGGATCACCACAACTCACTTGAAAGAATAAATTTTTTGATTGCGGACTCCGAAGAACAAGAGATACTGAAAAATTATTCGAAGCAATCTCTCCTTCACAATAGTCCTTAATTCCCTCTCTCTCTCTCTCAAAGATGGTAAAGCATCTTGTTTTGAGATGAGTTTTCAACTAGCATACATCACCCTTTTATAAGTCCTTGGTAATCATACATGGAAGGCCAATATATATGGAAACTTACAATATGCATCAATCATATTTAATGGAAATCCAATCATAATTGACTTGCCATAATTGGAAGTCCAATTAGATGGAAAGCTACTATATGAAGGGTCCATCATAAATATTGATCAAAGTAAATATGAAATCCAATCCATATTTCTTTAACATATATGTTCCAAAATAGGATCCACACTCCCCGAGCTTCTCCGACACACGGATGGCGCTCGTCGCACTCCGGGGTATTCTCCACATAGGTTGGGAACCCCACCCACTCCAACAAATCTCCCCAATTCACAACTAGGTGGAGGAAACTCGTCATCCCAACGATCCGCCTGCAGTACTCAAACTTCTCCTTGGTAGAACCTTCGTGAGCATGTCCGCTCCATTGTCATCAGTATGAACCTTCTCAAGCGCCGCGTCCTTCTTCTCAACCACATCCGTATCCAATGATATCGAGTCTCAATGTGCTTGGACGACTATGAAATGTCTGATTCTCCACAAGGTAAATGGCACTCTGGCTATCGCAAAGCAAAGTATAATGCTCTTGCTTTAGTCCCACTTCCTGCAGCAACTTTCATCCACATCAACTCCTTGCAAGCCTCTGTTGCAGCAATATACTCTCTGTCGTCGATAAGGCAACACACTTCTGCAATCGCGACTGCCACGATACCGCTCCACCAGCAAACATCGTCACATAGCCCGAAGTCGATCGTCTCGTGTCTACATCTCCAGCCATATCAACGTCGGTATACCCAACCAGCTTCGGCTCGTCACCACCAAAATAAAGTCTCCAATCAGCAGTGCCCTAAAGGTATCGTAGAATCCACTTGACCGTACTCTAATGTACCCTTTCAGGATTTGAAAGATATCTGCTAACTGTGCCAACTGCATGAGCTATCTGGTCTCGTACACACCATAGCATACACAATACTTTCCACAACTGAGGCATATGCAACCGCTCCATATCTTCTTTTTCGTCCTCGGTAGATGGACACTGCTACTCAGTGAACTTAAGTGAGCCGCAATGGGGTAACTCACTTTCTTCGACCCGTCCATTCCGAAATGCTGAAGTACCCGGTGAATGTACTTCTTTTGGGACAAGTGTAGCAGCTTGGACTCTCTTTCTCGGCTGATCTCCTTTCCAAAAATAGTCTTTGTTGTACCCAAATCCTTCATAGAGAAGGATGCCCCCAGTGGTGCTTCAACTCGCTATCCTAGTGGTATTCCGACCACTAATAGCATGTCATCAACATAGAGCAATAAAATGATGAAATCATCCTTGACAAAGTACCTCAAAAATACGCAATGGTTCGACGTCGTCCGTGCATAACCATGCTCCCCCATAAACGACTCGAACTTCCTGTACCACTACCTCAGAGCCTGCTTCAGACCATACAAGCTCTTCCTCAACCGGCAGACCAAATGTGACTTGCCCTTCTCATAGAATTCTCAGGCTGCTCCATGTATAACTCCTCTCATGATCACCATGGAGGAATATCGTCTTCACGTCCATCTGCTCGACCTCCAAGTCGAAACTGGCTGCCAATGCTAGCACCACCCGAATAGACGACTGCTTGACGACTGGCGAAAAGATCTCATAATCCATGCCTTTCCGCTGACCGTAGCCTTTAACTACCAGTGTCACCCCCAGTTTTCAAATTAGGAGTATTTTCGTCATTTTCAAGTTTTAAAATATTTTAGGAATTTTATTTGATTTTATATGATTTTTAGGAATTTATTTGAGTCGGTTTGAATTTTATCCAATTCGGACTCAATTGGAGACCCGGGTAGCCTGGACCCTAGTGGGACCCCCATACTAGCTAGGCTTAGCCCATATACCATCATAATTAGGCTAGAAATTATTAACCCAACTTCATGGCTTAATAAGTCATTTTAGACTTAATTAGTCGTTTAGAAACGAACCGAACCAAACGATTTCAAACCAAACCAAACTAGGCTTAATGGGTTGGGGGCTTATTGGATCCCAACCCAATAGCCCCAATAGGTGGCCGGCCATGACTAGGAGCACCCCCCTTGTCTTCTCCATTAAGCTAGCTCTCTCTCTCTCTTTCAAAATCTCTTCTTTCTTCCAAGCTCTCTCTCTCCAAAAACTCCATTTAGGTAAACCATTTAATCCCTCATTTATTACTCCATTCATTTATGTTCTTCACAATAATGTAGAGAATAGGATTCTCTACATTTTGCCCTCTATTAGTAGGTTTTTCCTTAGAGTTTAGGTTAGAGTTTAATTTGGGGCTTTATGTATTGAATGGTATATATATATATATATATATATATATATATAGATATATTATATATATATATTATATCTATATATATATAATATATATATATTATATATATATATATGGGAGGATGAGAGAATGAGAGATGGTGGTGGTGTAGAGAGTGGTAGTGGTGGAGTTGTCATGAGTGTGGTGTGTGTGTGTATGTGTTTATATATATATATGTGTAGTGTTGTATATATATATATATATGGTTGTGTTATATTATGTATCTATATGTGTGTGTGTGTTTATATAGATATATGGAGATGTGTGTGTTTATACTATATATATATACATATATATTATATATAATATATATATATATACATATATAATATAATATAGATATTATATTATATAGGTAGATATATATATAGAGAGATATATATATATAATATATATAGATATATATATAAGGGGAGGAGAAGAAGAGAATGGAGAGTAGCAGCAGCTGCAGTAGTGCAGCAGCAGCAGGCAGCAGAAGTAGCAGCAGCAGCTGCAGCAGAAGTAGCAGTAAGGGCAGCAGCAGGAGCTGCCAATGGCAGCCTCCCCCCCCTTTGAACCCCCCAATTTGCCCTTAACCCCCATAGTATCCATATATATGTATATATGTAGGTATATATAATAGATATATATATGTATATATATGATAGGTAGATAGGCAGTTAGAAAAAAGAAGTTTAGGAATTAGATAGAAGAAGAAAGAAATTGAAAGAAAGATAGAAGGAGAGAATAGGAAGAAAATGAGAAGAATTAGGAGAAGATAGAAATTAGAAGGAGAGAGTGAGGAGGGAAGAAGAAGATTTGAGCTAGAAGAATTAGGAGAAGAAGTTAAGAAGAAGAAGAATTAGAATTAGATCTAAAGAGAGAGATTAGAATAAGAGAAAAAGGGGATTTTTGGTAGAAATCGAGTTTGAAGGGGAAATTGAGCTCGGAGCGTCGGATTGCGACGAAACTTGACGTAGGCCTAGGTTATATGAATTAGATTTTGCGGGTAAGCTCCGAGTGGAAATCGGGTCGTAGGGCGCCGTATCGCGTCGTATCAGCGTATCTTGAAATATTCAAGATATCTGAACGGGCCGTAAGGTGGACTAGACGTCCACTTTATTTAGGTATTTGGTAGATAACGAACCTATAGGATAGTACCCTACTACCCTAGGGAGCACGGGTCAAAATATCAAGCGTAGGTAGGCTATCTAGATAATCGCCGAAGGTAAAATTTTACCCTTAAAAAGGGTAAATAGGGAATTGGCCCATGGCCAAGATTTGAGTATCCAAGTCCAAGATGGACTTGGATATGGGTTGTATAGGTTGGTAATGAGTAGAATTAGCTGTCTAAACCTAGTCATGGACTCGGTTGACCACGGTTGACTTTTTAGACTAAAAGTCAACTATGGGTCAACACTTTACCCAATTTAGTTCCAAATTCCTTTTAACTTGGACAGTTGACTAAAAATCAACTATTAGTCACAGTGACCTAGGGTTGACCTAGAGTTGACCTAGAGTTGACCAGAGTTGACCCGTTGACCAAAAGTCAACGGTAAGCCAGTTTTCGACCTAGTTTGATTTAAATTGACTTCTAATGTTCTCCCATGACCAAGATTGACCCGACTAGACATGTCTTGACCTAGAATGACTAAATAGGATTTAATTTGATTTAACTTTACGTCCTAAACTTAGTATTGATACGTCTTGTTCTCTATAGGTCCTCGAGACACTGCAGTTGATCCAGTCGACGTATATTATCATCTTACAGGCGAGTACATTCTCTGATACTTATTCCCAATTTATGATAACTGTTATGATTCATGTACTTAGTGTTGATATGCTTATTCCTGACACATGGTTCTCACGGATGGGTATTCTTGGATCCCGACGAGAGATGTTTTCTCCTTCTTAGGTTGGGATGTATTGTGCAAGCACCCTTGTAGCTCTTGCTCAATATATGGTCACTGATTCTAGAGAAGGCTAGCTACCTTCTCATTAGAATCCCGTACAGTGACGTGTCCTGTTTGGATCCATTCTACCAGTTGGGGTAGGGGGAGTAGTAGCGTAGGCCTGTGATCAGATCCATACCGCATTCCCGAACAGTGTGAGTCATATACCGCACATATGACTTGCCAGGCCGATTCTTGACAGGTACCCAAGCCGATCACAAGCTGAAACTATTACTCACACACATTGGATATATAGCTTACCTTGATTTGTGTACATGCTATGATCCCGTTCTATTTTCTTGTTCTAGCTCTAGCTCTACAGCTTACCATGCCATGATACATACATGTACACTCCATGATTCATTGTATATGCTCTATTTATAGTCTTATAGATTTTATTCTATCTTGAGATCTGTTATGAGATATATGTACTCGTTCCATCCTGACTGGACTGTTGATAAAATATTACAGATGCCGACGAGGGAGATTGCAGTACCTACTACGGTCCGGACGACGTAGTGGGCCTAGACCTGGTCCCGCAGGGCGTAGCTCCGTCTGACGAGACTATACCACTTGTTTAGTTAGAGTAGGTCTTTGTACTGGACTTAGTTTCTAGTTACTTTTGAGACTGTATTATATTTGGACTGTATTTAGAGACTGGACTTGTATATTATTTGTATCTGGACTTAACAGGTTATATTTTATCGTCTTGTTGTCTTTATCTTTCAGTCTTTACTTATCATCTTAGAGATGTGATTGAGCACTTATATATATATTCATTGCTTGTCCTCCGTTCGGAGTTGACTATATTCTCGACAGGTTTTGTTATATATATAAACTGTTGTCAGACTAGAAAATCCACAGCGTTCCACGCCGTTTTTCCGGTGAGGGCTGGGTGTTGTCGCGTCACGTGCACTTTTAGCGGGTGCGGGTCGTGACACATTTTAGTGGTGGCCCATGCAGGTCATGAAGTCGCAATTAGTGCGATGTCGTAGCGGCACTCGTCTTAGAGTGTTGACTACGAGCCTGTGTTACACATTGGAAGTAGTAGGCTAAGAGTGCTCAATCACAGTAGGATCTTTCCTTGCTTATCTTGCTTACCGTCTTTGATATTGATTTACTGCATTCTAGCTGTCCTCCTTTGATATTGCCTTCATGTGCCATATTGATATCTTTTTCTCAATTTGTCTCCAGGATATTGATGACTCATTCTCCTGGCGAGGAGCACGGGAAGACGGAGAGGTCTGCCACCTCTGGCGGACAGGCTCCGGTTACTTCCCCGGCTGATGGGACTTCTGTTGGGGCTCTCGGAGGTACTCCTCCAGCTACCTCGATGACCGTCCCTGGGGCCATTGCGGGTGCTCTTCCCGTAGTGCCAGGGGCTACAGCGGGAGCTGCCGAGGGCGTTCTTCCTCCTCAGCAGGGGACCCATCCGGTGATGATGGGAGCTATTCCTCCATTGCCTTCTCTGCCCACAGATATGGGGCAGATGCTAGCGTTCTTTCATCAGGTGCTGGAGTCCCAGCGAGCTCAGCACGAGGCTCAGTTGAGGCAGACAGAGGCCATGCGTCAGGGCATGGAGGATGCACACAGGTTGGCTTTGGCGGCAGTGGAGCGTGGGGCTCCACAGAGGGAGGTTCAGCAGCAGCAGCAGCCGAAGGTCGGGGATATCCAGGCTTTCAAGAAGCTTGGTCCGAGGGATTTCAAGGGGACAGAGGGCATTATTTATGCTGATGACTGGCTCGAGGATATCAAGCGCCAGATGGGGGCCTGCCGCCTGGCAGCCGACCTGAGGGTCGAGGCGGTTGGGTTGTAGTTGTTAGATATTGCCCAGACATGGTTCCGGAACGAGCCGGCTCTTGCAGGAGAGGGCCATACTTGGGCTGAGTTTCGGGCCCTATTCAGAGAGAAGTTCTTTTCCCCCACGGACAAGATTGGCCTGGTGCGGCAGTTCCAGAACCTGCAGCAGGGCAGTATGACCGTAGAGGAGTATGCGGCGGAGTTCGGCCGGCTGAGCCGATACGCCGAGTACATGGTGAGTGACCCGGTGATCCGAGCGGAGCACTTCCGGGAGGGATTGGCATGGGATATCAAGATCCTGATCCCTTCCTTCTATGCAACATATGCAGAGGTTTACGCGGAGGCTCGGAAGGTGGAGAGGGAGTGGGGCTTGAAGCCGAAGAGGGATCGAGATTTGTTTTCAGGGGCCAGTAGCAGCACAGGGCCTGCTAAGCGTCCTCAGCTTCAGCATCAGTCGTTCCAGCATCACCAGCAGCAGGGGCAGGCCAGAGCGTCTGTCCAGAGGAGTCAGCAGCGTCCGGGGCAGGATGATCCACCGTGCCACTTCTGCAAGAAGCCCGGTCACCTCTTCGAGTTCTGTAGGAGGAGACTGGGGCTGTGTCTCTTTTGCGGTGCCGCTGGGCATCAGATGCGGGAGTGTCCCAAGAACCTCCGTGTTACTGGAGCTGCTCAGAGGGCACCCGTTCAGAGGGCACCAGCTAGTGTGCCGGTAGTTCAGCAGCGAGGTCCGCTTCCGACTCAACAGCAGCAGTTTGTTCAGCACCGCCAGCAGAGGGGTGGTCAGGGTAGAGCCTTTGCTCTTGCAGTCGAGGAGATGGAGCCTATTGCGGATGTTGTCGCAGGTTCTATTCTGCTCGATTCTTTTCCAGCTTTGGCCTTATTTGATTCTGGTGCTACGCACAGTTTTGTGTCTGTTTCTTTTGCTCTTAGGCACAATATTATTGCTGAATATCTGGGTAGGACTTGTAAGATTATGACTGGGAATGGCATCATCCTAGTTAATAATGTTTGCAAGGGGCGGAGAGTTTCTTTGAGAGGCCGGGAGCTGAGTGCGTGTTTGCTCGTAATGCCACTTCCGAGTTACAATGTGGTACTCGGTATGGATTGGTTAAGCACGCACCACGCTAGCATCGACTGCAGAGGGGACAGGATTCTATTTAGGCCGCCGGGAGAGCCGGAGTATGAGTTCACCAGGGGTGCAGTGGAGCAGGGAGATGGATTCTGCGGAGCGTTGTTGGCGGGGCCGGTGTTGCCACATCCACTCATTGCTGAGTTCTTGGATGTCTTTCCCGAGGAGCTGCCCGGGATGCCGCCAGATCATGATGTTGAGTTTTCTATAGACCTAGTGCCGGGCGCTGAGCCTATCTCTCAGCACGTCTATAGAATCAACAATAGTGAGTTAGCAGAGCTGAAGAGACAGGTCGACGAGCTGGAGGACAAAGGCTTTATTCGATCTAGTTCTTCACCTTGGGGTGTGCCAGTTCTTTTCGTCCCCAAGAAGGATGGTACGGTACGTCTGTGTATTGATTACAGGGCGCTCAACAACCTTACCATCAAGAACAAGTATCCTCTGCCGAGGATTGATGACTTGTTCGACCAGTTGAGCGGCGCGAGGGTGTTCTCGAAGATCGACTTGCGTACCGGGTACCATCAGCTGAAGGTGAAGCGGGATGACATTTCGAAGACTGCATTTCGGACCCGCTATGGCCAGTATGAGTATACCGTCATGCCGTTTGGGTTGACCAATGCCCCGGCGGTATTCATGAACTTGATGAACAAGGTATTTCACCAGTACCTTGACAAGTTCGTGGTGGTCTTCATTGATGACATTCTCATCTACTCGAAGACACCAGAGGAGCACGAGAAGCACCTGAGGATTGTGTTGGACACTCTCAGGAGGGAGCAACTGTATGGGAAGCTGTCCAAGTGCGAGTTCTTCTTGGATCGCGTGGAGTTCCTAGGCCATGTTGTCTCTGGCGAGAGGATTTCAGTGGATCCGAAGAAGATTTTTGCAGTGGAGTCCTGGTCTACGCCGAGCTCAGTAGCTGAGGTTCGGAGTTTTCTGGGTCTGGCAGGTTACTACCGGAGGTTCGTGCAGGACTTTTCCAGGATTGTCCAGCCGATGACCCGCCTTACCAGGAAGGACGAGGAGTTTGTTTGGTCCGATGAGTGCCAGGCCACCTTCGAGGAGCTGAAGGCGAGGTTGACTACAGCTCCTATCTTGACGCTGCCATCTGGATCTGGTGGTTATACGATCTACAGTGATGCTTCAGGACGGGGTTTGGGTTGTGTGCTTCAGCAGCACGGGAAGGTAATTGCCTATGCATCTAGGCAGTTACGTCCTCATGAGAGGAATTACCCTACCCACGATCTGGAGCTGGCAGCGGTCATCTTTGCTTTGAAGCTGTGGAAACACTATCTGTACGGAGAGCGAGTTGAGATCTATACAGATCACAAGAGCTTGAAGTACGTGTTTACCCAGAAGGAGCTGAATATGAGGCAGAGGCGATGGTTAGAGCTGATGAAGGATTTTGATATATCCTTGCAGTACCATCCGGGGAAGGCCAACGTGGTCGCGGATGCTTTGAGCAGGTATCCCGTGGCTATGTGTTTGACGATAGATCGTCACCTTCTGGCAGATCTGGAGAGCTTGGGCATAGAGGTGATAGTTCCTGGGTTTGAGGCACAGATATGGGGTCTGCAGGTGCAGTCAGAGCTGATGGAGAGGGTCAGGGCAGCTCAGTTTGAGGACGAGGCTCTGAGGGTCATCAGGGAGCAGGTCCAGATAGGGCTGTTGGATGAGTTCTCTTTAGCAGGGGATGGGTCGTTGAGGCATGGTACCAGATTGTGTGTGCCGAGCGGAGGACTTCGGAAGGAGGTTCTTTAGGAGGCGCACCGTTCTCAGTACTCTATGCATCCAGGAGCCAACAAGATGTATAGAGACTTGAGACAGCATGTTTGGTGGTATGGCATGAAACGAGAGGTGGCTCAGTTCGTTTCGAGATATTTAGTGTGCCAACAGGTGAAGGCCGGGAGGCAGAGACCCGGTGGATTGCTCCAGCCACTACCCATTCCTGAGTGGAAGTGGGAGCATATCATTATGGACTTTGTATCTGGGCTTCCGCGCTCTCCAGGAGGGAAGGATGCGATTTGGGTCATTGTTGATCGATTGACCAAATCGGCCCACTTTTTGCCTTTCAAAGTGGGTTTGTCGACGGAGAGGTTGGCCGAGATGTACGTGCGACAGATAGTCCGATTACACGGGGTGCCAGTGAGTATAGTCTCGGATCGGGACAGCCGATTCACTTCCCACTTCTGGCGGAGTTTGCAGCTTAGCTTGGGCACATCGCTCAAGTTCAGTACAGCATATCACCCCCAGACAGACGGGCAGTCGGAGAGGACGATTCAGACCCTCGAGGATATGCTGCGCACCTGTGTCTTGGACTTCGGGGGATCTTGGGAGGACCACCTTTACTTGGTAGAGTTTGCTTACAACAACAGCTACCAAGCCAGTATAGAGATGTCACCTTTCGAGGCTCTATACGGACGGAGGTGCCGTACTCCCTTGTCTTGGGATGATGTCGGTGAGAGGGTTTTGCTTGGCCCTGAGATGGTGGTGGATGCTGCAGAGAAGGTCAGGGTTATCAGGGATAGACTTCGGGTGGCGCATGATAGGCAGCGGCATTGGGCCGATAGCCACCGGAGGCCATTGGAGTTTGAGGTATAATCTAGATTTTTCTAGTATTTGAGTCTGATTGTGATTGTTTTAGATCAAGCTCTAAGTCTTGTGTTTTGTTCTAGGTTGATGATCTTGTCTTTCTACGAATTTCTCCGACGCGTGGCACGATTCGTTTTGGTGGCGGCGGGAAGCTTAGTCCACGATACATCGGACCATTTCTTATCCTGGGCAGGGTCGGTGCAGTAGCTTACCAACTGGAGTTACCGCCTGCACTAGAGGGAGTGCACAGTGTGTTCCACGTGTCGCAGTTGAGACGGTACGTGGCAGATCCCAGTCACGTCTTAGACCACTCCGAGATCGAGGTGGGACCGACACTCAGCTACCCAGAGAAGCCGGTCGAGATCTTGGACCGAAGAGAGAAGGTACTCCGGAACCAGGTTATTCCCTTGGTTCGCGTTGCATGGAGATACCACTCTCCAGGTGAGTCCACCTGGGAGAGGGAGGATGACATGCGGGAGCGATTCCCATATCTCTTCGAGCCTTGAGGTAAAATTCTTTCTTTTTCTTTCCTTGTTCAATTCATGATTGCTGTGTTGTTCTCATTCAATTTCGAGGACGAAATTTTTTTAGAAGGATAGATTTGTCACCCCCAGTTTTCAAATTAGGGGTATTTTCGTCATTTTCAAGTTTTAAAATATTTTAGGAATTTTATTTGATTTTATATGATTTTTAGGAATTTATTTGAGTCGGTTTGAATTTTATCCAATTCGGACTCAATTTGGAGACCCGGGTAGCCTGGACCCTAGTGGGACCCCCATACTAGCTGGGCTTAGCCCATATACCATCATAATTAGGCTAAAAATTATTAACCCAACTTCCATGGCTTAATAAGTCATTTTAGAGACTTAATTAGTCGTTTAGAAACGAACCGAACCAAACCGATTTCAAACCAAACCAAACTAGGCTTAATGGGTTGGGGGCTTATTGGATCCCAACCCAATAGCCCCCAATAGGTGGCCGGCCATGACTAGGAGCACCCCCCTTGTCTTCTCCATTAAGCTAGCTCTCTCTCTCTTTCAAAATCTCTTCTTTCTTCCAAGCTCTCTCTCTCCAAAAACTCCATTTAGGTAAACCATTTAATCCCTCATTTATTACTCCATTCATTTATGTTCTTCATAATAAATGTAGAGAATAGGATTCTCTACATTTTGCCCTCTATTAGTAGGTTTTTCCTTAGAGTTTAGGTTAGAGTTTAATTTGGGGCTTTATGTATTGAATGGTATATATATATATATATATATATATATATATATATATATATATATATATATATATATATATGTATATATATATGTATATATATATATATTTTTTATATATATATATATTATATGTATATGTGTATTATGGGAGGATGAGAGAATGAGAGATGGTGGTGGTGGTGGTGTAGAGAGTGGTAGTGGTGGAGTTGTCATGAGTGTGGTGTGTGTGTGTATGTGTTTATATATATATATGTGTATGTGTTTATATATATATATGGTTGTGTGTATATATATGTATCTATATGTGTGTGTGTGTGTTTATATAGATATATGGAGATGTGTGTGTGTTTATATATATATAGTGGGATGGATATATATATATATATATATATATATATATATATATATATATATATATATATATATATATATATATATATATATATATATATCTATATATATATATTATAGATATATATATATATATATATATATATATATATATATATATATATATATATATATATATATATATATATATATATATATATATATATATATATATATAAGAGGGAGGAGAAGAAGAGAATGGAGAGCAGCAGCAGCTGCAGTAGATGCAGCAGCAGCAGGCAGCAGAAGTAGCAGCAGCAGCTGCAGCAGAAGTAGCAGTAAGGGCAGCAGCAGGAGCTGCCAATGGCAACTCCTTCCCCCCCCCTTTGAACCCCCCAATTTGCCCTTAAACCCCCCTAGTATCCTATATATATGTATATATGTAGGTATATATATATAGATATATATATATGTATATATATAGATAGGTAGATAGGAAGTTAGATGAAAGAAGTTTAGGAATTAGATAGAAGAAGAAAAGGAAATTGAAAGAAAGAATAGAAGGAGAGAATAGGAAGAAAATGAGAAGAATTAGGAGAAGATAGAAATTAGAAGGAGAGAGTGAGGAAGAGGCCAAGAAGAAGGATTTAAGTTAGAAGAATTAGGAGAAGAAGTTAAGAAGAAGAAGAATTAGAATTTAGATCTAAAGAGGAGATTTAGAATAAGAGCAAAAAGGGGATTTTTGGTAGAAATCGAGTTAGAAGGGGAAATTGAGCTCGGAGCGTCAGATTGCGACGAAACTTGACGTAGGCCTAGGTTATGTGAATTAGATTTTGCGGGTAAGCTCCCGAGTGGAAATCGGGGTCGTAGGACGCCGGTATCGCGCCGTATCAGCACGTATCTTAAAATATTCAAGATATCTGCAACGGGCCGTAAGGTGGACTAGACGTCCACTTTATCTAGGTATTTTGGTAGATAACGAACCTATAGGATAGTACCCTACTACCCTAGGGAGCACGGGTCAAAATATCAAGCGTAGGTAGGCTATCTAGATAATCGCCGAAGGTAGAATTTTACCCTCAAAAAGGGTAAAATAGGAAATTGGCCCATGGCCAAGATTTGAGTTTCCAAGTCCAAGATGGACTTGGATATGGGTTGTATAGGTTGGTAATGAGTAGAATTAGCTGTCTAAACCTAGTCTTGGACCCGGTTGACCACGGTTGACTTTTTAGACTAAAAGTCAACTATGGGTCAACACTTTACCCAATTTAGTTCCAAATTCCATTTAACTTGGACAGTTGACTAAAAATCAACTATTAGTCACCAGTGACCTAGGGTTGACCTAGATTTGACCTAGAGTTGACCAGAGTTGACCCGTTGACCAAAAGTCAACGGTAAGCCAGTTTTCGACCTAGTTTGATTTAAATTGACTTCTAATGTTCTCCCATGACCAAGATTGACCCGAATAGACATGCCTTGACCTAGAATGACTAAATATTATTTAATTTGATTTAACTTTACTTCCTAAACTTAGTATTGATACGTCTTGTTCTCTATAGGTCCTCGAGACACTGCAGTTGATCCAGTCGACGTATATTATCATCTTACAAGCGAGTACATTCTCTGATACTTATTCCCAATTTATGATAACTATTATGATTCATGTACTTAGTGTTGATATGCTTATTCCCGACACATGGTTCTCACGGATTGGTATTCTTGGATCCCGACGAGAGATGTTTTCTCCTTCTTAGGTTGGGATGTATTGTGCAAGCACCCTTGTAGCTCTTGCTCAATATATGGTCATTGATTCTAGAGAAGGCTAGCTACCTTCTCATTAGAATCCCGTGCAGTGACGTGTCCTGTTTGGATCCATTCTACCAGTTGGGGTAGGGGGAGTAGTAGCGTAGGCCTGTGATCAGATCCATCCCGTATTCCCGAACAGTGTGAGTCATATACCGCACATATGACTTGCCAGGCCGATTCTTGACAGGTACCCAAGCCGATCACAAGCTGAAACTATTACTCACACACATTGGATATATAGCTTACCTTGATTTATGTACATGCCATGATCCCATTCTATTTTCTTGTTCTAGCTCTAGCTCTATAGCTTACCATGCCATGATACATACATGTACACTCCATGATTCATTGTATATGCTCTATTTACAGTCTTATAGCTTTTATTCTATCTTGAGATCTGTTATGAGATATATGTACTCGTTCCATCCTGACTGGACTGTTGATAAAATATTATAGATGCCGACGAGGGAGATTGCAGTACCTACTATGGTCCGAACGACGTAGTGGGCCTAGACCTGGTCCCGCAGGGCGTAGCTTCGCCTGACGAGACTATACCACTTGTTTAGTTAGAGTAGGTCTTTGTACTGGACTTAGTTTCCAGTTACTTTTGAGACTGTATTATATTTGGACTGTATTTAGAGACTGGACTTGTATATTATTTGTATCTGGACTTGACAGGTTATATTTTATCGTCTTATTGTCTTTATCTTTCAGTCTTTACTTATCATCTTAGAGATGTGATTGAGCACTTATATATATATTCATTGCTTGTCCTCCTGTTCGGAGTTGACTATATTCTCGACAGGTTTTGTTATATATATAAACTGTTGTCAGACTAGAAAATCCACAGCGTTCCACGCCATTTTTCCGGTGAGGGCTGGGCGTTGTCGCGTCACGTGCCCTTTTAGCGGGTGCGGGTCGTGACAACCAGCCTCGCTTTGTATCGAGGGAGAGTAGCATCATCCGTCTGCTTCACTCTAAACACCCATCGATTCTTCAAAGCCTTCTTGCCCTTTGGCAACCGCACCAACTCATAAGTAGAATTGGCGTGTAAGGAACTTATCTTCTCTTGCATAGCCTGCATCCACTCCTGCCTGGGTTCATCTTCCATAGTCTCTACATAGCTTTCGGGCTCTCCCCCGTCCGTTAGTAGCACATACTCACCCGGTGAGTATCTCGTAGATGGTCGACGATCTCTGTCGCTCCTTCTCAGTGGAGCCACTGGTGCTGGCTGTATACCAACAGTCTCCTCCCCTTCAGGAACTGCCTCTCCGGCATGCTCATCCTTCTGAGGGACACCCTGACCCCCATTAGCAGGCTGATGATCAAGGTTGGGAGCAACTCCATGCAATGGCTCCCCCATAACTGGATACTCTGTGATGTCCTCTAGAAATTTCTCGAAGCAAAATGATTCTAACTTAGTCAATTCCTCAGCCTCAAAAGGCGTCTCGGAATCCTGAGTGTTGGTCATGGTCTGATCCTCGACGAATACCACGTCCCTGCTTCTGTAGAGCTTTCTTCCCACTGGGTCGTAGTGTAACTCCACTTCTCCATTTTTGAAAGTTTTAAAGTTGCTAATAATAATAATATTTTATTACATTTTTTAAATTTATTTTTTAAATATTTTGGAGGGAAGGAAATTAGGAGCAGGAGTTTGAATTTGAAAGTTTGTTGTAACAAACAAACTTGTGGCCCACCACTCACTCTTCTTTTCTAACTGATTTTCTGCACTCAATGTAATATATGAAAAGGAAAGTAGGCTCTTTTGCATTTTTGCCTATAATGGGGGGTTGTTTTTGCAAATTGTCACTTGCTTATATTATCCTTGCGGAGAGAGAATGTTTTCTCCTCACTCATTTTCTTTTCAGTGCTCTCACTGAGCACTTCGTCCCCAATTCCCCGAGCTCTAACCCTAATTTCTTTCGACGCTTGGCGAGATGGAGACGACAAAGACGGGAATCGGCTCCTCTGGTGACTGAGAGCGAAGGCTCACGACGACGACGAAGGCGACTGCAATATCGTCGACTCAGCGACGACACTCGATCGAGATTTTGTTTCCTTCTTCAACGATCGTCTTCCTCTCGGTGAACGACTGCGACGGCTGCATCGATGGCGAGTAATGGTGAGTTTCATTCCACTCCTCCTTCCGAATCTTGAGCTTTGATCAATTTGATTTCTCTGACTTAGAAATTTCTAGATCTATCTTGTTTCCTTCTCCGACGGTCGTGAGCTCGTCGTTCCCTCTAAATCTAGTGAGTTCAGGTAAGCCTGAGTCGAATGCTCTCGACTTACTCTAGATCCAAACATTCATGGAATTATTTCTGATCAATTTTCTTATTTGTTCAATCAGATCTAAATTTCACAGATCGACGATCGTTTTCTCCTTGATTGTTTTAATAGTGCATAGTTGAGGTGAGTCCTCAAATTTGTTTCTGTTGAAGTTCGCTGTAATATTATCGTTTGATCTCTCAAATATTTGTTGTTGAGGACAGAGTTTTGATAGTTCGAGACTTCAATCATATTTTGTTTAAAACTAGTTTCCGATCTGTTGATCCCATATTTTGGTAAGTATTTTGATCTGTGATACTTAATGTTGAATATTCTCGATTCGATTTGATAATGTTGATCTTCTAAATTTCCTTTTTTCTTTGTTATGCATGACCCCTGTTGCTCACTTGCTCAAGCAGAGATCGATTCTCTGGACACGAAGAAGTGTCTAATTCTGTAGATCGTGACTCCTACCGTTTATAATCATTCTTCAGGTAATTATGCTATATTTCCATTACTTCTTAATCCTTGTTTCTATTTTTAAGCACGATTTTGGCCAAGGTCTGTCCTTGTGTACGTTGCCGTAGCTGTGTCTTTGGGTTGTGACCAAGCTCGCCGTATCCAAGCTATATCGGTGTCTGTAGTCTCAATTAGATTGCTTGCAGACCAGTATTTTGTGTGCCAAGTTATTCGTGTTCAGTATGCGTGGAATCATTACAGTTGGGGTGTGTTTCGAAGACCAGGGTCGAGTGCTCGATCTTTCTGTGATAGATCGGGAATGTTTTCTTATTTAGATTTCAATTTGGCTGTAGATAATTATTTTTTATTTATATTTTGTATAGTGTTTTGTATAAATTGTGTTTGATGGAATTTTTTCTATTCGTGTTGGGTTTGGACAAGTGGGGATGGGAGTTGGATAGTTTCTGGGTTTTGAGTTATTGTTGACTGGTTCCTATTTTGCTGGATCAAGTCGTATAGTATATTTCTGCAATTTAGGGTTTATGTTATATTTTTGCATTTGAAATATTACCTGTTGGGTGCAGTGAGATTTTAACCTAAATTTTAGAGTTTGAGAAAATATGTTTTAGTTGCCTCCTTTGAGCCTATGAGTTTGATACATTTTTGTTGTGCTGGAATGAGTAGTGTCTGGGCTGATTCATAACTGAACCATATCATATGAATAAAGCAACAGTTGTGGTTTGGACTGCTTGTATGGGAAGGTCGGGCTAGTTTAAACTTGAGTTTGTATATTTGAATTGATAAGGTCTTGGCTAATGGGCTCTAAACATGAGGATGGAGTAGTATTGTTACCTAATATTGTATCTAATTGCTAAAGAGGTACTGATTAGGAAATAAATTTCTAACAACCAACTATTTCTTATAAATATTTTAAAGAATATCTTAGTACTGTTATCAAGTTTTCATAATAGATTAAGTGGTCAAAATTTCTATTTTTGATTCTCACCTTATATTTAAATAAGATAAGAATTTAGATAAAATTTTATCTATGATCTAAGTTTTTAAGGAATACTAATGATAAATTAAATCAGGATTAGCTATAGTAGTCTTAGAAATTAATCAACTTGTATCAAATTATAACAGGAGGACATCCAACTCCATTGATTATCCGTACTTTCCCGGAGCAAGGCAAGTACTTTTCTATGGTCTTGTGCATTTACATATCTTGTATTTCTCTTGATGACAAGACGTGACACAATATCTTGTACCCCTGTATTTTTTGTTCTTGTACTTACTTGTGTCGGGAGGGGAAATATACTAGCTATGTGACTAAATCTCGGCTACTATATTCATGTAGATAGCTTACGCCTCGCATCGAGCACGCGAGTCCTAAGCCGTATTGATATTCATGTACTCCTGTATATATTCCTGTACTCACCCCAGCCGGTCACATAGGCTAGTTGTATTTCAAATATTGTGCACATGTTATGTCTTGTACTTCAGGTTCATGATTACATTCCTGTACTTTATTTCCTTTACTTACATTCATGTACTTTTATGTTCATTTCCTGTATTCCATATTTTTTGTTCTCCTGTACTCATTTTCATATCATGATGTTCTTGTTCATTACCTAGAACTGTACTTTGCTTCGCTCCTGACTAGGATATATTACAGGTGAGATGGAGGCATTGTGTGACACCTACTATGGCCGTGAGCCTATAGATGCAGTAGAGTCAGCTGGAGTTGCTCTGGACTTAGAGGCTGGGGAAGCCTAGTACCTACCTTTTTAGTTTCATTTGGACTTTGTATTAGAGACATCAGTTTACATTTCATTGCTGGAAAATGTAATAACTCTTAGATATGTACTTTGATTCTGGGATTGGATATTGTAGATGCTGTGGTTTGTATTCATTCTTATCTGGACTTGTAGTTTCCCTAGCTTGGTACAGCTTACTTCGCCGTGTCTAACGACGAAGGCTGGGCGTGTCCGACTCATTTCCGATTATTCGGGAGCGGGTCGTGACACATAGAGTCTATAGCCAAACTCATCCCGACCGAAGCCAACAAAGACGCACCGCCTCGCCTTCGGCTCAAGTTTGGACCTCTCGTCCTTCGGTGCATGCACGAAGGCCTTACAACCAAACACTCGCAGGTGATTGTATGACGTCTCTTTGTCGTACCATACTTTGTCAGGCACATCATCCTGCAAGGGAGCACTAGGAGATAAATTAATAACATAAGCAGCTGTGAGAAGAGCCTCACCCCAATAACTGCCTGGCAAATTTTCTTTTGACAGCAAATACCGTACCCTTTCCATCAGTGTCATGTTCATGCGCTCCGCTACACCATTGAGCTGAGGTGTCTTGGGCGGAGTCTTCTGGTGTCGTATCCCTTTCTCTCTGCAGGACCAATGTATTCACCGCCTTTTGTCGGACCGAACACACAATAACTTCTTGTCCGTCTCTCTTTCAACAGAGGCTTGAAACTCTTTGAAAGTGGGTAGCACCTGATCCTTGGTCTTTAAGGCATAGACCCAAACCTTTCTGGAACAGTCATCAATAAAAGTTACAAAATAAGAAGCACCACCAATAGATTTTACCTTCATAGGACCACATATATCCGAGTGAATCAACTCGAGCAATGCCAGCTTCCTTAAACTTGGGTGACTTTGGAAAGACACCCTATTTTGCTTTCCAGCTAAGCAGTGCGTGCATTTCTCCAACTTTGTAGACTTGAGCCCAGGAATCACCTTCCTGTTCACCAAGTAGCTCATCCCCTTCTCGCTGATATGGCCGAGCCGCCTGTGCCACAACTCGGTAGATGCATCACTGACTGCGTTCACCTCCTGTGCCCCCTGTGCGCTCTCCTCCATATAGTAGAGACCAGACTTCTTGCTTCCTCTGGAAATCACCATCGAACCTTTGGAAAGCTTCCACTGACTATTTCCGAAGAGACTGAAGAATCCCTCATCATCCAATCTTCCAACCGATACCAGGTTGAAACGGATATCAGGGACATGGCGAACATCTTTGAGAACAAGAACTGCACCTGTCTTCGTCCTCAAATGCATATCTCCGGCAACCACCTTTGACACATCTCCATTACCCATATTCAACACTCCACAGTCGCCTGTCGTATAAGTGGCAAATAGTGTCCTATTATGAGATACGTGCGCTGAAGCCCCTGAGTCCACCAGCCAAGAATTGTCATCGCAGGCGAGGTTTGTGATAACCTCATCACCTATGACGATCACATCGTCTCCATGGATTGAGGCCGCTGCTGTAGTGTTCTCATCTTGCTTCCCCTTGTCGCCCTTCTTCTCTCTCTTCTAAGAGAAACAGTTCCGCTTGATGTGGCCCTTCTTGCCACAATGGTAACACTCTGAGTCCTCGTACCGACCCTTGGACTTGTCCCTACTCTTGTCTCTGCCACCTCCTGGACCCTATTTTTTCTCCTTTCGCGGCTCTCTGAAACTAGTACCTCGGAGTGATGGGATGTGGATGAAGCGCCCTGAGAACATCTCCGCATCTCTTCATTCAGTACCCTGTTCTTGGCATACTCCAGACTGACCATGCCTTCCGGAGCAGAAGCGATCATAGATACTCGTACGGTCTCCCACGAGTCTGGAAATGTATATAGCAACCAAAGTCCTTGAACTTTGTCGTCGAACTTGACTCCCATCGAGGATAGCTGGTCCACCACATCCTGGAACTCACTCAAGTGATCCGTAATGGATGCACCATCTTTGTACCACAGACCCATCATCATCCGGATCAGGAACAGTTTGTTTATCCCGGTCTTTTTTGCGTACAAAGATTCCAGCTTCTCCCACAACGTCTTCGTATGCTCAATATTGGTAACGTGGTTGTATATGTTCTCGTCAACGAACTGCCACATGTACCTACACATCCGTATATGCTCGAAGTTCCAGTACTCATCGGATTTGTCACTGGGCTTCTCAGATGCAAATACTGGAAGATGCAGCTTCTTGACGAACATCAAATCCTTCATCTTGCTCCGCTAATAATGGTAGTTGGTACCGTTCAGGTTCACCATGCGCACCGGCTTCGCGTCCATCTCTGCTTCCTGGTTTGACTGTCAACTCCTGACACTTCTTTGAACCCAAAGCTCTGATACCACTCTATTGGGAATGAAGTGCGAAAATCGTTCCCCCAAACCAGAAAGTCCTGCGAGAGAACCGAGTAAAAGTACACAAACCAAAAATTCCAAACACAATGGCAGACACAAAGATTTTTGACGTGGAAAACCCTTGCGGAAAAAATCACAGGACGATTGGAATCCAACACTGAAGAACCTCCACTAGTGGAATAAAGAGAATACACCCTCTACAAGCTCCTCCCGATCCAACACGGATCACCACAACTCACTTGAAAGAAGAATTTTTTTGATTGTGGACTCCGAAGAACAAGAGATGTCAAAAAATTATTCTAAGCAATCTCTCCTTCACAATAGTCCTTAATCCTCTCTCTCTCACTCAAAGATTGTAAAGCACTCTTGTTTTGAGATGATTTTTCAACTAGCATGCATCATCCTTTTATAAGCCCTTGATAATCTATACACGAAAGACCAATATATATAGAAACTTCCAATATGTATCAATCATACATTTAATGGAAATCCAATCATAATTGGCTTGCCATAATTGGAAGTCCAATTATATGGAAAGCTACTATATGAAGGGTCCAATCATAAATATATAATCAAAGTAAATATAGAAATCCAATCATATATTTCATTACCATATATGATCCAAAATAGGATCCATACACTCCCCGAGCTTCTCCGACACACGGATGGCGCTCATCGTACTCCTGGGTATTCTCCACATAGGTTGGGAACCCCATCCACTCCAATAATTCTCTAATGGACCATGAAGGCTATGAATAGAAAGAACCTGTGTGAAGGAGTACTCCAACTGGTCGGAGACGTCTGTGACTGACCTTCGAATGGTAGTTGTCACGACCCGCACCCGCTTTTCGGATACGAGACGTGTCCAAGCCAGCCTACGCCGCAGAGTCGGCGGTAGAACGCTGTCAAGCCCGTAAGAAATAAATGCTCAAAATACAACAAATTGCTGCTCATTCACATTTCTAAATTTGTTACAACATTTACAACAATTATAATTAAAGAAAATACAAGTTTTTACAATTAATGAAATTGATACAATTGCTTTCTATTTCTAGGCTGACCTCAGCATACCCAAGCCTTCCCAATGCTAAGAGTGATCGCGGCTAAACCTGAAAAATGTTGATTTCCAGTCAGAAATGGAACAAGTACACAAACCGACGGCAATACGAAAACGTAATAGAATTAACAAGACATGAAAATAACATATGAGAGATAAAAACTGGAAGATAACTGATGACATGGCACGATGGAGAAATAAAGAAAAAAATAAAAGACATCTACCTAGGTGGTGTGAAATATCATTTTCAACATGTGAATGGCTAGGGATAAATACGGCTCACTGCACGTGTCGTGTGCAGCTGCTATCATTCAAGATTAGACATATT
>JANAVB010002395.1:17362222-17444677 GCA_029216955.1 Iris pallida
GAATTGTCAAAGCAGTCGCGGATGAGATCCTAGAGGCATCTACATCTCAATCCGCGTAGGATAATTAGATGAAAAGCGAACCAGTTGCATCATGGTTGATCAGACCGTAATACAATGATTCTGATTAGACAATATGTTAGCGGGCGTCCCCAATAAACATATGTCTTGAATCAAGCTCGATAAAAGGGTAAGCTTGCAAAACTAGGCTGTAATAGCAGCATTGGTCAAGAGAGTCAAATATAAATAGGCGAGATTTTTTTTAAAAGGAGGCACAAATAGTTCGAGTTTTGTGAGAATCACAATCTAACTCGAGATTCGTACACGATTAACAGAATCAGAAATTATAAACTAACTCCTTACAGCAAAAGAGAATTTAAAATAGACAATTCTAACTTATGATATACGATTTATATCTAATACAGCAAAAAAAAAATTTAAATATTTTATCAAAATTAACACCTTAATTCTGGGCAAGTCTAACATACCAAGTGAATAGTATATCCACATTGAATCACATTGTCATATCAAAAGTACTGGTGTACCTTTAGGGATCTAGCAAGCTATCTAAATTGTATGGACTATCTAATAACCTTAACTATCCAATGATTAAATTAATGAGGGACTCCTATTCCTAGTCATTCTCTTAAATCATTTTAATCCTAATTGTGAATGAGCATTTCCTGGGCGCAGGCTCGCAGCAGTACGACTAATATGGTACTACCGCGAGTTCGCATAATTTGGGAAGACTGACCTGCATGGGCCACCACAAAAACTTGTCACGACCCGCACCCGCTTTTCAGATATGAGACGTGTCCAAGCCAGCCTACGTCGCAGAGTCGGCGGTAGAACGCTGTCAAGCCTGCAAGAAATAAATGCTCAAAATACAACAATTGTTGCTCATTCACATTTCTAAATTTGTTACAACATTTACAACAATTATAATTAAAGAAAATACAAGTTTTTTACAATTAATGAAATTGATACAATTGCTTTCTATTTCTAGGTTGACCTCAACATATCCAAGCCTTCCCAATGCTAAGAGTGATCGCGGCTAAACCTGAAAAATATTGGTTTCCAGTCAGGAATGAAACAAGTACACAAATTGACGGCAATACAAAAATGTAATAGAATTAACAAGACATGAAAATAACATATGAGAGATAAAACTGGAAGATAACTGATGACATGGCACGATGGAGAAATAAAGGAAAAATAAAAGACATCTACCTAGGTGGTGTGAAATATTATTTTCAACATGTGAACGGCTAGGGGGTAAATACGGCTCACTGCACGTGTCGTGTGCAGCTGCTATCATTGAAGATTAGACATATTGGAATAGTTCTGGGTAGTCCACATGTGTACTAAGATATTTTCCCTCCCGACTACTCCGTGTGACGAGCGTGTCAATAAGCAGCAAGATATATGTATAGACATGAAATAAAAAGACTACTATGAATCGAAAACAATCAGAAAGTGCACTTGCCTGAGGTCCTTAGCTGATGAAACCAATAATAATATACCACTCAATGAGCTACAATCAGTCAACACAAGCAGAAGTCTCCAGATGCTGAAATAAACAGTACCAACGCTCTCAGAATAGTCAAATTAGCTAGGATTGCCTGTCCTTAAGTCCAATTCTGGACACACGGACAAAACGGTAATTTCGGGCAAAAACGATGTCCGTCGTTGGACCCACTTTGCACCGAAAAGCGTGCCAGAGTCAACGGTCTCTAAAGTCATCAAACTACATATCTACGGATCCGGTTTTCTGATACAACCCAACCGTATGTCCAGAGTTGGGTTCCGGCGGGCCGTGCACAAAATCGCCCGTTGAGTGGGACCGTGGGGCCCGCAAAACGATGTACGATTCAACTATCTCAGAATTGGACCAAACTTGGCATACAGGACCAGAAAAACGATACGGTCCTATTGGCGCAAGTTTTGTCTCGATCTGACGAGCGTGCACAAAGTAATTGAAAAATTTGCACAGTAGCCGATACGGTGAATTTTGACGGATACGCATCAAATTCGTCGCGCACACGCGACCAATTTGAATTCCGTCAAAGCTCATACGACCACGAAGCCGTTACGCACCTTTTGATGCCTTCGGTTCTCGACCACGTCGCCCGGAATGGCGGGACGCACGTCGTATCGGACAAATTTCTAAGTTTTGAAAACTGTTTTAATCCTATTTTTCTCGAACTTCGTAAACTGATTTCTTCGTGCACAGTTGATAAAATTCGTAACTAAAAATTAGGTTATAAAGCCCTACATGTTGTCTAACTTTTCCTTTAATTACTTTTTATAGAAGCTTACTGGATTGCTCGGGATTTGCTCCCAAACATGGTTACCTGGACTGGCTATATGTCCTGTTTCGGGACAGTTTTTCATCGACTTTCCGTCGAATTATCGGCCAGTATGATTCGTATAATCTAAAACTAATTAAAGGAGGTTGAAGTCGGTCAGGTTGACTACATACCCGAGGAAGTGGCTCGCAAAACGAGCGAGGGGTGGTAGAGAACTTGGGTCGCGAAGTCGGGCGGCCAGGGACTGTTGCTGTGCAGTCCGAGTGTTTGTATGCGCTGTCCGCGCGGGCTTGGTCGGCCGTCGGCGCGCGACGGTGGTGCGCAGGGTGGCGCACGCGTGCGCAGGGGAGGGGCGCGGCCAGGGCTTAGGGTTTTGCGGTGTTTCGATCTCTCCTTCTATCTGCCATGTATATATACTTGTGTGCGTGTGTAACCGGGGGTCGGGCTCAGCGGTTTGCTGCTGGGTTCTACTCATTCCTTTTCTTTTTCTTTTTCTTTTTCTTTTTCTTCACTTATTCTAATATATACATATATATACATATATACACATAATATATATATATGTATACGTATATACACACACGCAATGTATATTTATATATGCAAACACATATTCATATATATATATATATATATATATATATATATATATATATATATATATATATATATATATATATATATATATATATATATACGATTCGTGCGTTTCGAAAAAAAAATATTATATATATATATATATATATATATATATATATATATATATATATTTATATATATATATATATATATATAGATATATATATATATATTAGATATATATATATATATGTATATATATACACACATATACACATACATACTATACGTATATTTATATATACACACGTATATATTTATTTATACACACATACATATCCTTATATATATATATATATATATATATATATATATATATATATATATATATATATATATTTTTTTTTTTTTTCACATATACATATATATATTTTATATATATACACATGCATTTATATATATATATATATATATATATATATATATATATATATATATATATATATATATATATATATATATATATATATATATATATATATATATATACATATATACACACATCCAATATATATTTATATATATACAAGTATTCACCCGTATTTTATTCATTTATATAAATACACATACACATATTAATATATGTTTATATATATACACAATTACACACATATGTTATATATTTATATATATACATGCATATATATATGTGGTATAAAATCTTAGCAATCTAGAAATACATCACAAAAAGAATATTTATTCTATTATAAAATAATTAATAATATATTATCAATAACACTTATATGGGCAACAGGTGTATCGCAAAATACTCAATATTCCACTAAGATAAAATACAAAATACTAATAATACACAACTACATGAGCGTCTTTGGTCGCACTATCCGACTACATAGGCTTGGGTTCGGTTCGGGTCCAGTCGGGACAGGTTCGGTACAACCAGTTTCCCTAAAACTCAATAATATAATTAAATAATAAATAAATCTTCGGTAAGAGTTAAGTCGCAACTTGGCCTGGTTTTCCTAGTTAGGACATCACTATGGCTCGGCCTTCCCTACCAGGGCTAATACACTAGTCAAAGCACGCCACTGCACTATCCGTGCCACGATTTCTAGTCACCTTGTACTCCAAATTAAATCATGATTAAAATCATCTACCGTAATAATAACTAATTAATTATTTACAAAATTCTAAAATTACCATTTAAATCAAATAAATAAAAAAAAATTATTTCAAAATTCCGGAAAGGGAAGCTACCGTAATTAACACTCAGGATCTTGAAGATGAGCAAAGACGCTTGGGACCATCATTTCTGATGAAGTTCAAGGAGCTAGAAGACCGAGGAGCTCTTGAGAGCTAATTAGTGGCACGAAAGGCTAAGGGTGTAGTACATAGCGAAGCCTTGAGAGCTCCCGTTGAAAAGCTAATAACCAGCATGGCTTTAGAGAGACCGAAATTACTTTGGTCCAATCTCGTCGTTGCAACTGAATGGCTAAGAACCGAGAGGCTTAAATGTATGACTCAATGAATGAACTTGGGGATCTCTCCTTTGTATGCATAGGATGAGCTACAAGAAGAAGCCTTTTAGAGCCAGTGGTGTGGGATAACAAATTGTCTCCTCTATATAAAAGAAAAACCCTTGTTCCATCCCAAGAACAATGTTTATTAGGGACATAAATGTTCTTGAAATCCTGCTGGGTAGGAATCACTGACAAGTAATGCTTATGTTTTTTTGTTTTTCTTATTATGAACTGTTAACTGAACCTAGAGAAATTGAAAGATCACTTAAAAATGGTATGCTTCGCATATTTACTTTGATGATTTAGGTGAGATGTATTGATATCGCTCACTAGTACATTCTCCAATGTACTGACCATTGCCCTCGCATGCACTATGCAAAAGATAGTGAATATTAATTTCACAAAAATACACTACATGGTTACCCTGAGAAATAATTATACTCGCCTACCTTTCAATCATAATAATTCCAATGTATCATGTAATGACGACCCCCTCCACGCGATTGCATGTTGTTTGCTTGTGGACTTGGAAAGGCTAGTTGGATCTAGTTTTGAGCGAAAAAATTATTTCGATAGCCACTTAATCTATAACTATTATTTGATCACCCATACAGCAGGGCTGAAGCCTTTAGCGGGGCTGATAATATGGCATGCATCAGAGCTAGATGGACGAAAGAGGGGTACGGGAGAATTTTTCTGATTTTGTCTATAAGCACCCAAGAGGGGGGATGAATAGAGTCAAGCTAACTAATCAAGCACCAAACGATTGCTAATAGGCAATTTAAAGATTAAGAGTACAAGAGAAGAATCAATAACAATACCGACACCCGATGTATCATGGTATCCTCCCGAGGGGTACTCCACTCCCGGAACTCTCTCCAGTTTTAATCCACTATTATCGTAAATAGTACAACGTGAGTTTTTATCTGAAGGCTCACCAACTTTTTATACTAATGCCTTTATCCGAAGGCCTCTCCGACTTGAATACACGAGTTTTGATCCGAAGTCTCTTCAGCTTTACGAGAGCTTTTATCCCAAAACTCTCCAACTTCAACCTTTCATGAGAATGTTTTGATCTTCTTACAATGAGATGAAGATATCACTCCTACAACTCAAGAACACTCTAACACAATTTGTGGGTTGGCAAGTGAAAGCTTTGGTGGAGTGTTTGTGGATAAGTTATGGTATATTATAAAATTTTAGGCCCAAAGCATCAACCTTGAATGAAGTGGTTCAAGACTAATTATAACAAATGCAATGGAAAGTGCAAATAATGCAACTTCCATTTGACTGACGGAAGATCCGTCAGATTTTTGCGGAAGCCCATCAGATCATCCACCTATATAGTACAACGGCTATAAATATAGACATTGGGATCATCGATGGGACATGATCCGAAGGTTGGATTCCAAATGGTAACAATTCGGATTATCCGTCGGATTTTCTCGGACGTCCGTTGGATAATCCAAAAGTTCACATAATATTTTTTGTGGTCCATTCGGATCATCCGCAGTAATCTGCGGAGATCGATCGGATCTTCCAAAAGACTGTGCAAACATGATCCTAGGTTGTTATCTACCATATCTTTCAATTTGCCATCCATTTCTTGTGTTCTGTCACGCCCCGATCTGAAGGATCGTAAAGCAGCCACTGGGCGTGATACCGTACAAGTCTAGATTGCACTACTATTATAGCTTCTGGTATTTGTTAGAAGACAACGACAACGCAGTAAAACCAAACAGAAAAATTGAAGTCACAATAAGATATGAAAAATGTATCTCTTTATTGATAATTGCAATAAATTATAAGACTTACAGCTGAATACAGAATTTACAACAGATTACAATACTCTTGAATAGCCAACTGAATATATACTTGCCATTTAGGCTTTACAACCGAACATACCGACTTTGCTTACAATCTCACTGGTACAACTGAGTTACCCTGTTCCATACATTATGTCCCGTATAACAGAAGGCATCATCTTGAAAGAAGAGCTTCTGCACATCCGATTCATCAATGCCAAGCACTGATCAAATGATTTCCTCCATGCACGAACATTTGAAATATTGTCCACAATGTAGGTCAGTACATCATCAATGTACGAGCGAGCGGTGTTGGCCCAACTCACCTGAGAAAATAATACTAAGTAATCATATTATAGAGCATTATTAAAAGTGGTCTTTCTCGTTGCCTTATGGTCAATTAGCAGTTCATATCCAACATAAATAAAGCATACAAATCTCATAGCTAGCATAATGTAAAGCATACAGTTTATATAGCATCATATGGTAAACATATGTGATATCACCCTTTTGCTGATTCTTACCCACCGTTATTTAGCCATCCATGTACATTTATAATACCCACAGATCACTCAGCACTATGCATGACCCTTACCACATGCACACGAGTGCTTAAGTAGGACCTAATCTCCTATCCAGTAAATGAACCACCTTTCCAACTTCTTATGTAACCGACTGTTCTCCCAAGGTCCTAATGCATATGTTGTTTTAATGGTTTGTTCAAAGAAACGAGTTGTGGCACTACTGCTGGAAGGAGAAAAAAAGAGGTGATGAAGGGGAATATGAGGTGCTTACAGGAAGGCATTGAGCACAAGTAGGGGACTCGTCTAGTCCGTATTTGTCGCGTCAGGGACGTTTGCCTGGAATGAAAGGTGCTGATGGCATTAATGGCCTGCAAGGTGGTGGTCGACAGGTTACTGGATAGAGGCGGATGGTTTAGGGTTTGGAGAGGAACACTCAAGAGCTAAATATATAAGGGAGGAGAATGAAAAGATGGAAAAATGAATGGTTGAGATCTGCACAGGGCAGCCGTACGGCGTGCGCCTGACACTGCCAGGGAGCACAGCTATGGTCTCTACGGAAGGAAGAATGAGGTTTTATAGTGGATCAAGGGTTACCGTTGGTTTTAACATGAATGGATTATCGGGTTGAATATGGGTTGGATCAGTTGTTTAAGAAACTGAAAATTGCTGAGAAACCCAATTTCGGGGTTGGGTTGTATGAAAAACCCACCCACAGGATGGATTTTATGAAATGCCCAGAATTATATAATTCCACGTTAAATATTCAAAGATTCCCTTTAGATGCTCTGTATTTACAAAATTAATACCATAACTACCCCTTCGCACAAACTCAGATCTGGATTGCGATTCTCTACATCTTCTTCTTCTTCACCACGAGAGATCTGAATTTCATTGCTCTCATCTTCAGCAGAGATCACAAAGATCGATCGTAGTTCACCATGCTTTTTTTTTCAGTTGAACTCCGACAATTAGGTCAATTATGGAAAGAAGATATTCTTCTTCTTTTCCATAATAGTTAGCATCGTTTTGAAAGAAGAACGAAAACTCTTGAATCTTTATTCATGTCAAATTTCTTTCCACAAAACAAAAAACAAAAAAATTAGGTTTCTGTCAACTGTTCTCCGTCGATATCACACGAAGAATAGTCATTCTCCTGCATTTTTAACAAAGAGAATGCCATTCTCCGTGTTGAATGGCATTCTCCGTGTTTCTATCACGAAGAATGGCCATTCTCCTGTGTTTTAACATTTGAATGACCATTCTTCGTGTCATTTAGCACGGAGAATGGCCATTCTCCGTGTAATTTAGAAACGGAGAATGCCAGAAAATGCCATTCTCCGTACTAAATTACACGAAGAATGGTCATTCTCCTACGTTTTAACATTGGGAATAACCATTCTCCGTGTAAATTAACACGGACAATGTCATTCTCCGTTTTAATTAAGACAGAGAATGCCATTTTCTGTTTTATTTAACACGAAAAATGGCATTCTTCGTGTTAATTTACACGGAGAATGGCCGTTCTCCTGCATTTTAACACTGTAATGACCATTCTCCGTGCTAAATTACACGGATATTGACCATTCTTTATTTTATTTAACACGGAGAATGACATTCTCTGTTTTATTTAACACGGAGAATAGCATTCTTCGTGTTTCTAATACGAAGAATGGCCATTCTCCTGCGTTTTAATACTGTAATGACCATTCTTCGTGCTAAATTACACGGAGAATGACCATTCTCCGTGTAAATTAAGACGGAGAATGACCATTCTCCGTATAATTTAGCACGGAGAATGGCCATTCTCCGCGTAAATTAAGACGGAGAATGCCATTCTCTGTGTTACTAACACAGAGAATGACTATTCTTCGTGTAAATTAAGACAGAGAATGACATTCTCCGTGTTACTACACGGAAAATGGCCACCCTCATGCGAAATTAACATTTTTCGTGTTCTAACACGGAGAATGACCATTCTCCTGCATTTTATGGTCAGTTGAAACTTTGAAGGGACATAACTTTTGACTGGGAGGCGAAACGAGGTCCGATTTGTCCCAAAATGAGCGTATCTTCGAGGAGCCTGAAAGTAACAATTTTTTTGTTAGACGACCTTCCGAAATTTTAGAATCGCAAAAAAATGATGTTTGGACCTCCGTTTTAGCACTTTTGTCGTTTGTCTCGGTCTTTCCAAAATTTTTTGACGAGTTTTTGAAGATTTTTGAGGAGAAAACCTAGATTCGAAAGTGAGCAGCGTATGGAAGAAGATGAAGTATCGAAACGTTTTTTTAAGAGTAGTTTCTTGGATGTTTTCAATAAATTAGAAGGAAGGGCAAAAAGGTCATTCGGAACCCTCTTTATATATTTTTTGCTAATTTTGGGCATACGATGAAATGTTATTGTGCGGTGGGTTTTTCATAATTTTTTTTTGTTTTTTGGGCATTTCATAAATTTCCCCTTTAAGAAATGGGAAGATAATAAGCGTGGGCTGTTTGTTAGCATAAGGGGAGAAAATATTAAGAAATTTTATATTAGGCCTAAGAATATAGAAACTTTAGTTATTTATACTTTACTTCTAAAAAATTCAAAGAAATTACAAGACTAATTTATTAAATACAAAATGACTTTTAAAAATTGTATATCCATATTTTAGGTTTTAAAATCCATTTAAAAATCATTTAAAATTTCAAAAAAACACAAAAATTCTAGAAAAATACTTTAAGGCTAAAATTATCATTTGAGCTACAAAACCCTAATTTAAATTAGAAAAGAAATTCAAGGGCTACAGATAGCATGAATATTAGTGATGTCATAATATTAAACTTAATCGAATTACCATACTAAAAAACAAGTTGCGACATTGGCTAACATTGTCTTCTTTGTCAAGACATGAACATAGGCAGCTCTAGGGGGAGGCGGACTAGGCAGACGCCTAGGGCCTCCTCCCCCAAAGGGGCCTCCATTTTTTTTGAAGCAACAGTTTTTTTTTGTCCGGTAGAAAAAAATTATGGGCATAGGGAAGTCTATGACTCCCTGGAGAGGAATAAAATAAAACCTATGAAAAAAATTTGTCACCATATTTCTAAGCCCTAAGCCGCCTCTTCATCCCCTCACTTCTATGAAAAATTTGGAAAACAAAATAAAACACTCTCCCCTTTCCACTTAGCATTTGGTAAGCTAATATCATCTCTCTCTCAATCTCTAATAGCATCTTCTTTTTCTTTTTTGTTTCTTTTCAGCGACCAAATCTGAAGCGATTTCATGAGTCACGACCATAAGGAGTCTGATCCTTGCTTGAGTGAGGTTGACCTTTTTTTTGCACCTACTCTTATTTTTATGATTTTTTTTTTAATTTTGTAAGAGAGAGTCGGCACTAGTGGGGACTAGGGAGCTTCCATGGCCCTTGAGTGATGTTATTATATATTGGCAATTATTATTTTTAATTATTTATACATGTATATGAATAATTTCTTGATTCATTGCATCCAAATTTTTTGTATATGATTCCTGATTCCATTTTATGTAAAGTTTAATCCATATCTATCCTCATTCATGCAATGAAAAACGTTAGGAACCCTTACATAATATTTGTCAATCTTCAACTACTTTGTATATGAGTTATTATTTTTATCCATTTTTGGCCATCCAGTTGTTTATAGTATAATATGAATACATCCAGAAACTTTGTTATAAATTTAGAACATGGAGTTGCTTAGTACTAATTATATTGTATTTTGGATTTCGCTGGATTTTGCATTATAAAAAATTTATATAGAGGGATGAAGGCCTCATTTTTTTGACTTGTCTATGACCTCAAAAATGTTGGAGCTGGTCCTGGACATAATTCTCGTGCCTTCAATCCCGTGAAGGTATTACACAATTCCTGTGTCTCCCATCCTGTAAATGAATTACACGAAAATCGTTGCAACGAAAGACCAGCAACATAAATTCAAAAATTAAATAAAAATAAAAAAGAGCTAGGGATTATCCTTCTACCCCTTACCTAGCCGGAGTCAAAAAAACACCTTAGTCGCTGGTTGCATGAGCTTGAAAATGATATATACACAAAAATACTATTCTTCGTATTAAATATGAATAATAGTGCTACTTAAAATAATTGAATTTTGCCTACATGCTCCCCCAATTGTAATGACCATTGTTCGTATTACGTATCTCGGTATACGTGTACGTATTTAGACCCATATTGCATGTTTTCTCGGTTGGTTCGGCCCAACTTGACTTGGTTCGGCTTGGTTTGCATGGTTCGATTTTGAGTGAACCACTCCCACCTACCACCACTTTTATTAAATAATCCCACCTACCACCACCACTTTCAATAAATATCCCACCACACAATTCTCTCTCCTCATTTACTTCTTCTTCTCTACCATTACTTCTTCAACCACCAGAGAGAAAGAGAGAGTGGGAGAGCTTAGGCAAGTGCACCTTGCTTCATGGAGGAAGTCCATTTTTATTGTTCCATTGTCTTCCTCATGTGTTTCTAAACCACTTTAGTACTTGTCATTTTTCATTTCCATGGTTAAATTTTGTAGATCTAGCTTTGTGGTATTTTTGGTTTCCAGGACTTTTGATCCATCACACTTGCATATTTGCTAAGTTGATGATACCATGATTGCAGAGAAGCTCGTTAGGTCCAATTTAACCTATGGAAATTTTGTTGAGCCGCATGGGCATATTTTTGTACTTAACCGCATGGCCTATTAATGCAATAACCAGTATTATTTTGCATGCATTATTTAATACAATACTAACAATCAGCCGCATAAGCATGAGGACAAGCATTATAATAATGCCTTCTTAGCCATGCATCCTTAAAGCGTTTAATGCATTAATTAAATGCACCTTTTTCTTTACTAGCCGCATAGCATCCTTAGGCTTAAGGCATCCTAAAGGCATTTAATTAAAGCACTTTTCTTTAGTCATGCATGCATTTAATGCATGAAATAATGCACTCTTCCATGTACAGCCGCATAGGCTTGGAAAGAGGCATTTAATGCACTCTTGCATTACTTTATGCATTTACAACCTTAGTATTATATAGATTGTATACCTTTTTGCAATTAATGCCATTCATTTTAATGCATTCATTCTTAGCATTTTCTAAGTCCTGCTAATTGCTAGCCGTATGGGCTAGGGGGAGAGAATTAATGCATTAATGCATTAATTCTTAATGCATACTTTTGCATTTTTCCGAACCAGCCGCATAGGCTGGGGGGGGGAAGCACTTAATGCATTAATGTATTAATTCTAATGCATTCTAATGCATTAATTCTTAATGCATTCTAATTGCCAGCCGCATAGGCTGAGGGAGAAGAGCAATTAATGCATCCAAATGCATTAATTCTTAATGCATATTTTTTATGCATTTTTCCGAGTTCTCCTGAGCCAGCCGCATAGGCTGGGGGGGGAGAGTAATTAATGCAATCATATGCATTCATACTTTTTGGCATTTTCCTAAAGATATTTCTCTAAGCCAGTCGCATGCCTTTATACATTTAACATTTAATGTATTTAATAACGCATTCAAAGCACACTCCAGATGCAATCAGCCGCATGGCCTTACGCAAGCGATAGTTGCATGTATACACTAAGTTGGCCATGCAACCTATTTATATTATTGATATTCTTGGCCAAATTCTGTCAGCCGCATATACCAGCACTTGGCCGCATGAGCTAATTGCTAGCCGCATGCAAAGCCAAGAGTGAGCCGCGTGAGCCTCCCACAGCCCTTGCCCTTTTTATATATTAATTATTATATGTGTACTTGTGCTAAAATTAATTGTTCCCTGACACGATGGTGACCCGTTGAGGTGCACTTTTGACATGACGTGATAGTGGCCCGACGTGGCGCACTCCTGACAGTGAACATGACATGACAAGATTAAATGGCCTGGACACCGTGGATGATTGTGTTTGTACAATTGAACCGATAATGTTCGTATCATGTCTAGGACGGGGATCCCTGAGTACCACGGTCAGGGGTACCTACTGTAAATGGCTAAGGCTAACAACTAGAATAATTCAGTAGTCATGAGAGATCTCCCCAGCTACAGGCGATCCCGTTATCCCGGCCACCATTGTGGGACTTGCAGCCTGCCGACGAGTAGGGCACAAGTCCAAATTCACTGATATATGGAAAAAATGAGGCATTGCTAAAATGAACCCAAGTCTCCTGGATAACCTGGATTAGCTGCAGGGCTTGTGGCTGGAGGAATATCTCATTGCATGTTGTGATAATCCTAGCTAGCTAATGTAGAAAGCCGTAGTCATTGATTGGCCGGAAGCGATTGTATGGTGTGGTTTCAGTGCTCGGTTATTGCAAGCTTGATCGCATGATTGTCCCTATTTAACAATAAAGGTCAGAGGCTAAGTTCGGTTCAGGCGAAGGGTTACAACCCCGGTCCTTGTTTGGTTTAAGGATTGTAACCTGGCTCCCGGAGCAGTTCTAAGTCCTCTCTTCGTTTATTATTTTATTGTACCCACGTCATGCTCGTAATGCTTTTACCTTACCAACAAGATTGTAGACGGAGTTCTATTCAGGTGAAAGGTTACAACCCCGGTCCTTGTTTGGTTTAAGGGTTGTGACCTGGCTACTTGAATGGTTCCCTCGTATTCCATTATGTCTGTTGTTATTCTTTTTTACTTTCAGTTCTTTTAATTGCTTTAATATATATTTCTAATGTGCTGGTTTTAGTTCTTAAGTGAAGCCTCCTTTGTGGCACTTGCTCTTTCTGGGATCTGACCCAGCTGGTTTTGTATGGCCAGATTTCGGAGCTACCTCAGAGGATCCACCGACTTTCCAGCCTGATGGTGACCATCAATCGTGACCAGGGCAACGAATGGGTTTATTTTGCTCTCCCACTCTATTGTAAATTTTATTTTGAGGCGTTTAGCCGACGAGCACCTGTTAGCTCGTATTGCATACCTTATTATTATCTGCCTACGGGCTGTAACATGATTGACAGATCCTAGGGTTGATCATGTATGACTAAACTCTTACTAGTCCTCACATTTTGTAACGACTAGCTTCATGATTAGTTGAATATGTGTAGCACCCAGTTTTCTGAAATTGGGATATTTTGAAAATTTATTATTTTTATTATTAATTAATAGTATTTTAGTCATGATATAATTTTTGGTAATTTTTAGTGTAATTAAAACTATTTCCTAAGTCATGACTTATGACTTTGGTGATTAACTAGTGTAACCCTAGTGTAACCTTAGAGATTACCTAACCTAGAGACTAACCATGATCATGTGAGCCTAGCCATAGGTTTAGAACATCAAATTTGGGCTTTTTAGCCTAAAGGGTATTTTGGTAATTTTCTAGGATTTATTTGGAATTATTTATATTTATGTATTTTTATTATTATTTAATTATTGTTAAGTGTCATGTTAGCCCCTAACCTAGTTTAGCCTAATCTAGGGGTTAGCTACTAACCTAGAAGACTAAGTGTAGGTATTTACTTTATGTTGTAAATATCTTAGGATTGAAATATCTTAGATATTTGCTTTATAGGATATTTTCATGAAACCTAAAAGATTCTTACCCCTTTTTACCTTGAAGTTAAACTTCCTTCAAGGTGAAGCAAGCCAAGGACACCCTCCCCTACCCCCATGGCAGGCCACACATCCCCCCCTTCCTATATAAACCCATCACCTTCATTCATGATTAATTTACATGAATTAAAACCTAGAAAATTCCTTTTTCATCAAACCTTCATAACTTCCTCAAATTTGAACCAAATCACTCCTAGTCTTTTGCATTGGGTTCCTACAACCTAGAGGGTGCTAAGGGAGGCTAGCAATCTGGACACAAGGACTTGGACACCAACAAGTGGATAGGACACACCCCCTCCTTTTCTTGAAAAACTTGAGTTTTCACTCAATAGATAAATACCCATAAACCTAGTTAATATTCTGTTTTTTCTTCTTAAATGCATGCATCTAGTTACCATGGAACTGTGGGTCAAGTTTGGGAGGAAGTAGGTTCGATTTCGTGTCCGTATCGAACACGTATCCATGTTTGAAAAACAGTGTTTGGTGAAATGCCACTTAGGAATAAAGGTTGTTATAATGTAAAACAAAATATATTTTTGGGTAGCCCTAGACATGTAGGACACAACCCAAGTTGACTGAGTCAAATTCGGTGCACCCTCGTGTCCAAATTCGGACACGCACGTACGCACGAGGACATCGTGCGGCTGCCCTACTGCTCGAGTGTCCTAGAGGACACGACACAGCACCTCGACACACAAAAACTTGTGTGAAGGTGCGGGCAATGACTGTCATTGAGCACACGAAATTTCAGGCAAAACCATCGAGTGGTTAGGGAGAAATCGGGGCTGTACCGATTCTCAACTGACTGTGCACACACGAAAGTCCCCACTGATACGCGCTTCGCGCGTGGACACGCGACCACGTGGACACGATACAGGCACATGTTTACGAACACCTAGACCTAACCTTGCTATGGACACGTGCACGACACTTGTGGATGTGTGTGTCGTGTCCTAGCTCGACTTGCACGCGTGCACGACGCGGTAAAATTTCCTGTGTCTGTGTTTACCCGATTTGGATTTCCTTGAGTTTGACACGTCGTGTCGTGTCAAGATGGACACTCAGGCACCGTAGAGACTAGGGGACACTGGGGGACACATTTACCAACCTAGGGTTTTGGGCCTTAGGTCGTTTTGGACTCGGGTTTGGGTTTTCCCCCAATATCCTTCACTGTGTATCAGTTATTATAGTTCCAGTTTTTTCCAGATTTTGAAAATGGATTTTGGATCGATTTTTATGTATATATAAATGTGTATTTTCCTATATATACACTGTATATGTATGTATATATGTATATGAGTGTGTGGGTATATGTGTATGTGAGTGTATATATATGTATATATAGGTATGTATAGGTGTGTGTAATATATATGTAATGTGTGTGTGTGTGTTTGATTGCCAATTCTCAGATTTCTGAGAATTGACACCCCCTCCCCCACTGTCACAGTGACACCCACACACCCCACTGCTCTCTTCCCAACCCACAGTGTGACTCTCTCTCTATCACTCTTACCCTCTCTCTATTTTCCCCCTCTCACTATATATATATATAAGTTATATATATGTATAAGTGTATGTATATATATATATATATATATATATATATATATATATATATATATATATATATATATATATATATATATATATATATATTTGTATGTATGTATATATATATATATATATATATATATATATATATATATATATATATATATATATATATATATATATATATTGATTGTATATAGAGGACTATGTATACATATTACATAGGTATAGGTTTACCCATAGATAGCTATATGTGAACCTATGTGTAGTGACCTAGAAATATTAGCCTATGGTCTAAGTTACTAGCCTATGGCCATTAGGGCTAACCCTAATTGACTAATAACCCATGACCTAACTAGTTGATCCTAGTTTGACTAAGAGTTGACCAAAGTCAACCTTAGGTCAAAACTTGACCTAATTGACCTAGAATTGACTAGGATTAACCTAAAATGACTAGTTTAACTAGTCTGACCATGTTTGACCTAACTTGACTAGTAGACCTAGTTTGACTAGATAATTGACCATTGTTGACCAAGTCAACTATAGGTCAACCATGACCTAATTGACCTAGAGATGGCTTAGATGAACATAGAAGGACTAGTTGACTAAAGTTTGACTAAACCCTCACTAATTGATTTAGTTGACCATATGGTTATGAAGATAGTCCTATGTAAATTAAGATATGTATGGGGTTAAGTGGGATACTTAGGAGTTGTGTCATGATTGGTGTTAGCCTTAGAGGTTGACTAGAAGTTGACCATTAGTCAAGATTGACCCAATTACCTTGTTGACTAGTCTTTGTTTGACCAAAACCTTAGTCGGTCTAAGTTTGACCTAGACTTGACCCAGATTGATCATGTTGACTAGTATTTGACTAGTTTGATTAGAAAGTTGACCAAGAGTTGACTTTTGACCAGATTGACCTAGAATTATGTAGTATGCATTGTATACTCTATTTTTACCATTGTGGATATGTTGTGACCTGTTTTACTCTAAATAGGACTCTGTGACACCAGTTCGGACATCTATTCATATCAGTCATACAGGGTGACATGCGAGTACATTCTCTGATCTTTTCATACTTGTTAGGATTTATATTCTTGCTCTAGAATACCTTACATGATGCTGTCACGTCATTATCACGGATTGGTACTATATGGATCTTGTCATGCGATGTTATCTCCCTCGGGGTGCATCAGATACAGTTGTCATGTGCTTTTCACGAACATCTTGTATTTCATGTACACCGCTTTCATGTATACTCTTGTGCAATCTTGTACTCTCATGATCACGTGAGCAAACATGATAAAAACCTCTTGTACAAGGTAACGTAACTTGACTGGATCGTTGTGTATTGATTGGGGAGGGTGAGTAGGAAATGGTTATGTGATCAAATCCCATCTTGTACAAATTCTTGTGAAATCTTGTGAAATCTTGTATATGTCCTAAACCAGTTTATATAACCATCTCATGCTCTAAATCACAGGTTACCTACAGTTCTTACTTATCGTATATATAGATATTTCCAGTTATCAAATCTCTCTTGTTTTTATATATTTTCTTACAGTCCATGTATCTTACTCTATGCATGCTTTATATTTCCCAACATGATATGAACTGCGTGAGATGTATTGTGCTCGTTCCTGTCCTGACTGGGCCTGTTGAAAATATTACAGATGATGATGGTGACTGTCCTACCTTCTATGGGACACATGAGGGTGACCTTCAGGAGCCTGAGGAGCATCTAGCTCAGTAGAGGGTGCCTAGTCTAGTCTAGTGTTTACAGTTTTCATTTTGTATCGGACTGTTCCGATTGTTAGTTGTGACTTAGTTATATTTCAGGTCTTGTACTTATTTGTGTTGGACATCTACTTTGTGTGGTGTGGTAACTCTATATATATATTCAGTTTCTTCCTTTCGTCTGATTCCATATCATGCTCTATCTTTCCTAGACTTGTGTTTGAGATATAGAGTTGAGTTGTTATGTTATACCTCCGTGCGGAGATGACAGGTTTATATATCTTGTTGTTAGATGTTAGATGTTATAGATGACCTATATAGCGTTCTGCCGCCGATACTGCGGCGTAGGCTGGACGTACCCACGTTCTCGTGCCCCTAATCAGGGTGCGGATCGTGACACGTTTTTGTGGTGGCCCATACAGGTCTGTGTCGCAATTAGTACGATCTCGTAATGGTGCTCGACTTAGAGTACTAATTACGAGCCTGCAATTAGGACGTAGGACCTAGGACATGATAGGAGTTTCTCAATCACACCTAGGAAATTTCCGATCTTTTGATTATCATGATTACTTTCCTTGTATTAATTTAACTGTCCTTCCTTGATAAATCTACTCATGTGCCATATTGACCTCTTTGTTTCAATTCGTCTCTAGGAAGACGAAGACGCACCCGTAGGCCACTGGATCGAGTAGTTTGCCTGAGAGATCTGATCAGGCAGAGGAGGAGGTTCACGAGACTGCCCCCAGTGATTCTACTATTCTGGAGACCTAGGCAGTTGCACAGGGAGGTCTACCACCTCCACCCCAGTGGGTTACGACCGTTGTTCCGGAGATTCTGCTGCCACCACCACCGGTACCGACGGATACGCACCATATGTTCCTTCTCCTTCAGCAGATGATGGAGACACAGCGGGCCCAGGCAGAGGCGTCGCAGCGCCAGTCGGAGGCGTCACACCGACAAATCAAGATGCTGAGGCAGAGTATGGAGAACTCGTATCAGCTTGCCCTAGCAGCAGTAGAGAGAGTGGCACCGGGTACGGTATAGGGCCCTACTGGCCAGCAGCCGTACCAGCAGCAGTCCAGGCCGGGGACAGTATTGGACTTCAGGAAGATGAGCTCCAGGAACTTCACAGGCACAGAGGGCATCCTCTATGCAGACGACTGGCTAGAGGATGTACAGCGGAGCATGGAGCTGGCAGAGCTTCCTAGAGCGCTTTGGGTTTCGGCCGCAGCCAGCCGATTCTTCGACATTGCGCTGACATGGTACTGCACGGATCCTCGTGCGTCGGTGAGAGGGCTGACTTGGAAGAACTTCCGGAGGCTCTTCAAGGAGAAGTTCTTCCCGGACGTGGCTCTTACAGCATTGGAGGGCCAGTTCGTGGGTCTAGTACAGGGGAACTCGTCGGTGGACGAGTATGCAGCTGAGTTCTTCTGCCTTAGCAGGTTCGCTCCCGATATGATCCAGGATGAGGGGCAGAAGGCTCGTAAGTTCCGCAGGGGACTTATTCATGCAGTGCACACCCGCACCTCGGGACGCCGTGACGCGACATTCGATCAGATATTGATGGACGTACAGATTGTAGAGGAGGACTTCGGCCTCAAGCCGAAGAGGGGCAGTAATACCTTAGGGGCTAGTTCTAGTGCAGGGCCAGCCAAGCACCCTCACATACAGCAGCAGAGGCCAGTTTAGCAGCCGTTTCAGGGCCAGGGACATGTACTTCACCAGTAGGCACCCAGGCAGCAACAGCACCCTATGTGTAACTTCTGCAAGAAGTAAGGTCACGGATGGGACGACTGCAGGAAGAGGCAGGGCCTGTGTTTGCTTTGTGGTTCAGCAGAGCATCAGTTGAAGGAATGTCCCAAAAGCTTGGCACGATTGGCTCAGGCAGCAACAGGAGCTAGGGCTCCGACAGGGCAGCAGACGGGACCACCGTTGCAGACTCAGCAGCAGAGGTTTGTCCAGCATCAGTAGCAGGCCAAGGGAGGCCAGCCGGGGCGAGCTTTCGCCATGGCAGTCGATGATACACAGGCAGAGGGAGAGCTGATTGCAGGTTCCAACCTTTTCGATTCTATTTTCGCATTCGCCTCCTTATAACTGTCTTGGAATTTCGATTCTATCTGTTCCTCATAGTTGATAAATTTTGTTCGGATATTTCATTATGAATTATTTTCTTCTGAAATAAGTCGTATGGGCTAGGTCGTCTCGATCATGGGATCTAGAGTCTTCTATAGTCATATTAGCTGGCATAGTGAGGACATATAGTCGGATTTTGGACGTATTTCTCGGATGTGGGAATTTAAGATTTTCGCGGCCAGGCATGCGGCAATGCAAAAATTTTAAATACCATGATTCTAGAGGTATGTACCTTAGTCGAGGACTCTGTGAATATCGTAGCCTTGCTCACTAGCATGACGAAGATTCCGAATATCATGATTTTGGACAGACGCATATGATTATCGGACTGTGTGTTTGAGACTGTGATTGTTGGGGTGTTTGACCTAGAAGGAGTATGACCATTCTAATTTCGAGGACGAAATTTTTCTAAGGAGGGTAGACTTGTAGCACCCAGTTTTCTGAAATTGGGATATTTTTGAAAATTTATTATTTTTATTATTAATTAATAGTATTTTAGTCATGATATGATTTTTGGTGATTTTTAGTGTAATTAAAACTATTTCCTAAGTCATGACTTATGACTTTGGTGATTAACTAGTATAACCCTAGTGTAACCTTAGAGATTACCTAACCTAGAGACTAACCATGATCATGTGAGCCTAGCCATAGGTTTAGAACATCAAATTTGGGCTTTTTAGCCTAAAGGGTATTTTGGTAATTTTTTAGGATTTATTTGGAATTATTTGTATTTATGTGTTTTTATTATTATTTAATTATTGTTAAGTGTCATGTTAGCCCCTAACCTAGTTTAGCCTAATCTAGGGGTTAGCCACTAACCTAGAAGACTAAGTGTAGGTATTTACTTTATGTTGTAAATATCTTAGGATTGAAATATCTTAGATATTTGTTTTATAGGATATTTTTATGAAACCTAAAAGATTCTTACCCCTTTTTACCTTGAAGTTAAACTTCCTTCAAGGTGAAGCAAGCCAAGGACACCCTCCCCTACCCCCATGGCAGGCCACACATCCCCCCCCCTTCCTATATAAACCCATCACCTTCATTCATGATTAATTTACATGAATTAAAACCTAAAAAATTCTTTTTTTCATCAAACCTTCATAACTTCCTCAAATTTGAACCAAATCACTCCTAGTCTTTTGCATTGGGTTCCTACAACCTAGAGGGTGCTAAGGGAGGCTAGCAATCTGGACACAAGGGCTTGGACACCAACAAGTGGATAGGACACACCCCCTCCTTTTCTTGAAAAACTTGAGTTTTCACTCAATAGGTAAATACCTATAAACCTAGTTAATATTCTGTTTTTTCTTCTTAAATGCATGCATCTAGTTACCATGGAACTGTGGGTCAAGTTTGGTAGGAAGTAGGTTCGATTTCATGTCCGTATCGGACACGTATCCATGTTTGAAAAACAGTGTTTGGTGAAATACCACTTAGGAATAAAGGTTGTTATAATGTAAAATAAAATATATTTTTGGGTAGCCCTAGACATGTAGGACACAACCCAAGTTGACTGAGTCGAATTTGGTGCACCCTCGTGTCCAAATTCGGACACGCACGCACGCACGCACGAGGACACCGTGCGGTTGCCCTGCTGCTCGAGTGTCCTAGAGGACACGACACAGCACCTCGACACACGAAAACTTGTGCGTAGGTGCGGGCAATGACTGTCATTGAGCACACAAAATTTCAGGCAAAACCATCGAGTGGTTAGGGAGAAATCGGGGCTGCACCGATTCTCAACTGACTGTGCACACACGAAAGTCCCCACTGATACGCGCTTCGCGCGTGGACACGCAACCACGTGGACACGATACAGACACGTGTTCACGAACACCTAGACCTAACCTAGCTATGGACACGTGCACGATACTTGTGGATGTGTGTGTCGTGTCCTAGCTCGACTTGCACGCGTGCACGACGCGGTGAAATTTCCTGTGTCTGTGTTTACCCGATTTGGGTTTCCTTGAGTTTGACACATCGTGTCGTGTCAAGATGGACACTCAGGCACCCTAGACACTAGGGGACACTGGGGGACACATTTACCAACCTAGGGTTTTGGGCCTTAGGTCGTTTTGGACTCGGGTTTAGGTTTTCCCCCAATATCCTTCACTGTGTATCAGTTATTATAGTTCCAGTTTTTCCCAGATTTTGAAAATAGATTTTGGATCGATTTTTATGTATATATAAATGTGTATTTTCCTGTATATACACTGTATATGTATGTATATATGTATATGAGTGTGTGGGTATATGTGTATGTGTATGTGAGTGTATATATATGTATATATAGGTATGTATAGGTGTGTGTAATATATATGTAATGTGTGTGTGTGTGTTTGATTGCCAATTCTCAGATTTCTGAGAATTGACACCCCCCCCACTGTCACAGTGACACCCACACACCCCACTGCTCTCTTCCCAACCCACAGTGTGACTCTCTCTCTATCACTCTTACCCTCTCTCTATTTTCCCCCTCTCACTATATATATATATATATATATATATATATATATATATATATATATATATATATATATTGATTGTATATAGAGGACTATGTATACATATTACATAGGTATAGGTTTACCCATAGATAGCTATATGTGAACCTATGTGTAGTGACCTAGAAATATTAGCCTATGGTCTAAGTTACTAGCCTATGGCCATTAGGGCTATCCCTAATTGACTAATAACCCATGACCTAACTAGTTGATCCTAGTTTGACTAAGAGTTGACCAAAGTCAACCTTAGGTCAAAACTTGACCTAATTGACCTAGAATTGACTAGGATTAACCTAAAATGACTAGTTTAACTAGTCTGACCATGTTTGACCTAACTTGACTAGTAGACCTAGTTTGACTAGATAATTGACCATTGTTGACCAAGTCAACTATAGGTCAACCATGACCTAATTGACCTAGAGATGGCTTAGATGAACATAGAAGGACTAGTTGACTAAAGTTTGACTAAACCCTAACTAATTGATTTAGTTGACCATATGATTATGAAGATAGTCCTATGTAAATTAAGATATGTATGGGGTTAAGTGGGATACTTAGGAGTTGTGTCATGATTGGTGTTAGCCTTAGAGGTTGACTAGAAGTTGACCATTAGTCAAGATTGACCCAATTACCTTGTTGACTAGTCTTTGTTTGACCAAAACCTTAGTCGGTCTAAGTTTGACCTAGACTTGATCCAGATTGATCATGTTGACTAGTATTTGACTAGTTTGATTAGAAAGTTGACCAAGAGTTGACTTTTGACCAGATTGACCTAGAATCATGTAGTATGCATTGTATACTCTATTTTTACTATTGTGGATATGTTGTGACCTGTTTTACTCTAAATAGGACTCTGTGACACCAGTTCAGACATCTATTCATATCAGTCATACAGGGTGACAGGCGAGTACATTCTCTGATCTTTTCATACTTGTTAGGATTTATATTCTTGCTCTAGAATACCTTACATGATGCTGTCACGTCATTATCATGGATTGATACTATATGGATCTTGTCATGCGATGTTATCTCCCTCGGGGTGCATCAGATACAGTTGTCATGTGCTTTTCACGAACATCTTGTATTTCATGTACACCGCTTTCATGTATACTCTTGTGCAATCTTGTACTCTCATGATCACGTGAGCAAACATGATAAAAACCTCTTGTACAAGGTAACGTAACTTGACTGGATCGTTGTGTATTGATTGGGGAGGGTGAGTAGGAAATGGTTATGTGATCAAATCCCATCTTGTACAAATTCTTGTGAAATCTTGTATATGTCCTAAACCCGTTTATATAACCATCTCATGCTCTAAATCACAGGTTACCTACAGTTCTTACTTATCGTATATATAGATATTTCCAGTTATCAAATCTCTCTCGTTTTTATATATTTCCTTACAGTCCATGTATCTTACTCTATGCATGCTTTACATTTCCCAACATGATATGAACTGCGTGAGATGTATTGTGCTCGTTCCTGTCCTGACTGGGCCTGTTGAAAATATTACAGATGATGATGGTGACTGTCCTACCTTCTATGGGACACATGAGGGTGACCTTCAGGAGCCTGAGGAGCATCTAGCTCAGTAGAGGGTGCCTAGTCTAGTCTAGTGTTTACAGTTTTTATTTTGTATCGGACTGTTCCGATTGTTAATTGTGACTTAGTTATATTTCAGGTCTTGTACTTATTTGTGTTGGACATCTACTTTGTGTGGTGTGGTAACTCTATATATATATATTCAGTTTCTTCCTTTCGTCTGATTCCATATCATGCTCTATCTTTCCTAGACTTGTGTTTGAGATATAGAGTTGAGTTGTTATGTTATACCTCCGTGCGGAGATGACAGGTTTATATATCTTGTTGTTAGATGTTAGATGTTAGATGTTATAGATGACCTATACAGCGTTCTACCGCCGACACTGCGGCGTATGCTGGACGTACCCACGTTCTCGTGCCCCTAATCAGGGTGCGGGTCGTGACAATATGTAATGTTTGGGACGCCTTATTGTTGTATATTTGATGATCTTACATCTTGTAACTTTACTCGCTTGCTTGAGATTGAGACAATTAGGCTTGGTATTGACCATAGGAGACTGATGGATTGTAGTTAAACCCTCATGTATCTAGACAGCCGTGACCGTATAGTGGGATGGATTTCATTTCATTATACGTAGCTGGCTATGTATGCCTCCGCTCTCCAGTATTCTGGTTCTGGGGCGTTACACCAATTGCTAATCATATCTCCACTTCTTCTCCATTTTTATTTTAATTAGTGTTACCCCCTAATCCTTCGGGTAAAGTGCAAATAAATCCTCCTTAGATTTGAGTTTTTGCATTTAAAGACCTCTTGTTTAAAAAATACTCATATTTTTATTCTTGCCAAGTTTGCACCCCTGCCATTAGAAATGATCGTTAAAGACGTCTTTTAAAATAAAAATAAAAAATACCTAAAATGTCCTCCCTTCCTTACCAGTGCTGGCCAGCCCCCTCCTCCCTCCGTCGGTCGGCCCCCTGACCCGCCGTCTCCTCAAAATATGTCTAAAAATACGATTTTAACGGCTGTTAACGACATGGGTAAAATTATATTTTTAGACGTATTTTAGACGCATTTTTGCTCAGTTTGTACCCATGACGTTAACAGCTGTTAAAATACGTCTAAAATATGATTTTATTCCTCCCCCCACTCTCTTCCCCCTCTCTCTCTAGTGGTGGGGGCGGGTCAAGCGGGGCCGACCAGAGGAGGGGGCTCGCCACCACTGGTAGGAGAGGGTGGAAATTTTTATTTTTTTTATTTTTTAAAAAGTCATTAACGGTCATTTCTAACGACATGGGTGCAAACTGAGCAAAAAAATAAATATGAGAGTTTTTTTTAAACAAGGGGTCTTTAAATTCAAAAACTCAAATCTAATGTGGGTTTGTTTGCACTTTACCAGAAGGATTGAGGGGGTAACACTAATTAAAGTAAAAAAAAATTGGGGAGGCGGGACGCGTGGCGGTGGTAAATAAAAATAACTCTAATATTTATATCAAACACAAACTATATAAACCATAATTACGGTTAAAAATTGCAAACATGAAATATAATTGCAAACAAAAAATTCCAAAAACTAGAATAAAAGAATTGAGAATATTGAGGATTCGAGAGACGTTACTAATGACGTCCTTATAACAAGATTTTGACCCCATGATCAGTGCAACAGGAAGACGATGATCATCTTTCGAAATACAGCGAATCTAGTGACCCATGACACCGTGCATCCGGTGACGAATCACTGACCGTTAAGGAAGCCATTGTCCAACGGAGAAAGATGGATGAGAGAGGAATAGAGGAGGATTTTCTTGTTTTGTTTCTCAGAAAATGATTCATGTGGCTCCATATCCGTAAAGGAACTACACGGTTCCTGTGCCCCCAATCCCGTAAAGAAATTACACGAATTCTGTGCCTCCAATCTGTAAAGGAATTACACAAGAATTGTTGCACGGGAAGACCGGCAACAGAAATTCAAAGATTAAATAAGAATAAAAAAGGGAGAAAAATATTTTAAGCCTTCACCTAGGCGGCTTTAAAAATGCTTTAGTCGCTGATTACATCAGCTTGAGAAATGATACCAAAAAAAAACTATTTTTAGGGTTGAATATATGGATAGCTGGACGTAGTGCCAAAGACGTAAAATATTTGAATTTTGCGCACATGCCCTACTAATGGCTATATATATGAAGCCGAAGCTCAACCCATAACATCAAATATCAAACGCAAAGTAACTAACATGGAGGCCTCATTTCTCATCCTCGTCACCATCTTCCTCTCCATATCCATCTCCTTTCTCCTGGCCAGGAAGAAGAGTAGGCTCCCACCTGGCCCGCTGGCACTTCCATGGCTCGGCAACCCCCTCTGGCTCCGAGCATCGGTCTTCGACATCACGTCGGTCCTCCAACGCGTCCACCGCAAGTACGGCCCGATCGTCACCCTCCAACTCGGCGCCCGCACCGCCATCTTCATCTCCGACCGCGACATGGCGCACAAAGCCCTGGTCACCCTCGGGGCCGCCTTCTCCGACCGCCCCGCTCCGAACCCCGCCACGAGCTTCCTCCACAGCGACGAGCAGTACACCATCACGGGAGGAGCCTACGGCCCCGTGTGGCGGCTCTTCCGCCGCAATCTCAATTCCGAGATCCTCCACCCTTCTCGCATGAAGCTCTTCGGGCCGGGCCGTGAATGGGTCCTCGGCCTCCTCAAGAAGCGGATGTACGACCAGCTCCGATCCTCCGACGAGGGCGTCGTCGTCCCCTACGATATCTTCTTGTTTGCGCAGTTCTCCCTTCTGTTCCTCATCTGCTTCGGCGAGAAGCTCGACGAGGGCTTCATCCGGAAGTTCGAGGGCCCGATTCGTCAACTCCTCATCTACGAGAGGGATCTCGAGTTCCTTGCGTTCTTTCCTGCCTTCTCGAAGTTGATTTATCGGAGCCGGTGGAAGTGGGCTGTCGACACCGCACGGAAGCTGGAGGAGCTCTGCAGCCCTCTTCTAGAAGCCCGCAGAAACTACAAGAAGAACGGCGGAGAGAACCAGGAAATTAGGTCTTACGTAGATTCCCTCCTCGAGCTGAAACTCCCGGGGAAGGACAGAGGCCTAACCGACAGCGAGATCATGACACTCACCGGGGAGATCATGACCGCCGGCACCGACACCACGTCGGCGTCGCTGCAGTGGACCATGGCGAATCTCGTGAGGAACCAAGAGGTGCAGAAGAAGCTGTACGAGGAGATCGAGAGCGTATCTAGAGGCGAGTCCGTGGAAGAAGAGGAACTGCAGAGGATGCCCTATCTAAGGGCTGTGGTGCTGGAAAGCCTGCGGCGGCACCCGCCCGTGCACTTCGTGCTGCCTCACGCGTTGAAGGAGGACATGGAGTTCGAAGGCTACGTCATACCGAAGAACGTGCCGGTGAACTTCTTGGTCGCGGACATGGGTTGGGACGAGACGGTGTGGGAGGAGCCGAAGGAGTTCAAGCCGGAGAGGTTCTTCGGCCGTGAGCACGAGGAAGTTGTGGACATGACAGGGAGCAGGGAGATCAAGATGATGCCGTTCGGAGCGGGGAGGAGGATTTGTCCGGGGATGGAGCTCGCTATGCTGCACCTGCAATTCTTCGTGGCGAATATGGTGAAGGAGTTCGAGTGGAAGCAAGTGGAAGGGGAGGATGTCGATCTGACGGAGAAGTTGGAGTTCACTGTGGTCATGAAGAATCCGCTGCGCGTTCGTTTGGTTCCGAGGAAGAAAGTATGAATATCTTGGTTAGGACATTAGGGTTCTGCAATGCGAGCTATTTATATTTTACATGCATGCATGCGTACGTACTTTATTTATTCATGCGACTTCGTTAGAGGCTAAATAAAATAAAAATAAAAGTAGGGGCTATGTAACATCATTCACTCACGGGGATGGCCAATAAAGACCGTGGCTGCAGCATGGTCGGGTGTCATCCCATGCATAAGCTCATACAATTCTTAAGATTGTCGATTATGATTTATTACTTTGCTAAATAAATATTTTCGTGTTTATGAAAAAAAAATGCATACATCTTTCATATTCAGTCTTGTGTTTATTTCTTACAAACTGTATGTAGTATGTTCGCCCAAAACTTTCCCCATGCAATCATGAGACCCACTTTCAGAAAAATGTAGCCTCCTTCCAATTCGCGGTAGACACACGGCCACAGGTAAGGGCGGACCAGAAAATTAAGTTAGGGTGGGTTGGATGTATACTAATTTATATGAATTTTTTTAAAAAAAAATTGTAAGAGAAAAATAAAAGATAATTTTTTTTTTTGTGGGCTGGAACCCACCCCAGCCCTTTCTTGATTCTGCCCATGGCCACAACCAATTATGCGGGCCGCTTGTGCGATCCATATAGCACTGTCCAATATATGTAAGCAAACTTGTCAAAATTAAGCTAAACCTGTTTATTTATATATTTTTATATACTTTTTGGTATGCGTAACTCTGTTAGTACCGGGGCTTGATCAAAGATGGTAGAACTAAATGTCGAGATCAGAGGTTCAAACAAACGTTCCCTTCTGATTATTCTCGAGATCCACGAGGAACACTATAATATAAATCTGATTACAAAAGCAACAATAATCAGAAAATAAATCTCACGTTCTTTCTCGCAATCGCAGTTGCTGACGGACAGAACTGAGTTACAACTCAGAAAAAAGAGAAGAAAGAAGAAGATGAAAGGTTCTTGCTGGGGTGATTAAGATCACCGTTGCTCAAAGCAAGATTCGTCCCACCACGATCTGCTTCCAGGAACCAGCAAGTTCACGAAGAACTTCTGGAACGCTCGTAAGTCAATATTTGAGACTTGAACGGGCTTCCTGGACTTTACGGACTCCCTTAACTCTCTTCTTGGTGCATCTTCCAAAGGAGGCCAAGTGGCTCTATTTATAGAGTGGAGTGAGACTTCACCTTTTCTCCTATCCGATGTGGGACTAAAATACCAATACTCAAAAATAGAGTTTCATATTTTAGATCATCCCACAATCAGCATAGTAGTGTGCCAGTCCACGCCTACCCCCCGAACACTCCCGTGCATGCACGAGACAACCTTGAGTCCGTGTCCGAGTCCGATTTCGCACAACAAAAATCAACTTGTATCCTTGTTGGAATTAATCCTTTTTTCTTCTAGAAAAAATACTCCCACATGGCACACACTTGTGCCCCACCACACCTCATGTGCACACCTCAACATAAGCAATGCATTATATTGAGATACTCACCATTTGGTGTAGCCGATGTGGGCTATTTTTCCTAATCTAAAGGCAAAAAACACCAATAATCTCCCACATATCTCAATATATGGGTTGAGCGTTCCTCACAGTCACTACAACAAAAAAGTGTTTTAACGACACTCGAAAAGTGCCGTTAATGACTTTCCATGACACTTTTTTGGTGCTGTCTAGAGGGGGTGTCATAGAAAGTATTTGACTTTCAACGACACTCGATAAGTACTGTCATGTAATAACTTTATGATGATATTTTCTGAATGTCATGTAATGCTTATTCCACGGCACTTTACTGGTGTCATGTTAACGTGCTTCAATGTCATTTCATAAGTGTCGTCAAACTTATGACACTTTGTAAATGTCATCTAAAAATATTCTATAACATTTAATAAATGTCATGGATACTTTTCACGACACTTTTTTAAATGACTTCCAAGCCTCACCATATATATATATATATATATATATATATATATATATATATATATATATGAGGAAAATGTACCTAAGGTCGACCTTAGGTAAGTTACCTAAGGTCGACCTCATTTTCCTCACTTTACAACATTTTTTTCTTGAATTTTTTTTATGGGATTCATCTACACCTTATTGATTGGCAACATACCAAATTTCAAGAAAAAATAATATTGTTTAGCCCCCTATCTATCCCTTGCAAAATCGACGGTCTAAAACTTTGCTGCTACACCGTCGATTTTGCACCTTATTGATAGGGGGCTAAACAATATTATTTTTTCTTAAAATTTGGTATGTTGCCAATCAATAAGGTGTAGATGAATCCCATAAAAAAAAAATTCAAGAAAAAAATATTGTAAAGTGAGAAAAATGAGGTCGACCTTAGGTAACTTACCTAAGGTCGACCTTAGGTACATTTTCCTCTCTCTCTCTCTCTCTCTCTCTCTCTCTCTATATATATATATATATATATATATATATATATATATATATACTTTTTTATATATATATATATATATATATATATATATTTGGTTTATATATATATATATATATATATATATATATATATATATATATATATATATATATATATATATAACCAAAACCATCTTCACAAAAAGTAAAACTTTAATGTGCCAAAATTAATATTTTAGACAAATTCCAGCCCGTACAATGTCAATACAAGGTTACAAGAATACATTATTCAACTTGTTTAAGAGTAACAAAGTCTATTACATAATATGCAAGTCCTAGTTCTACTTCTTAGCATCCACCTTTTTCGAGCATCAAACTCGAACCTAATCCGCACTCATCATTAGCTCTGCACAGAAATTTTTTTTTAATTAATATTTGGACTATAAGATATTAATATAAAGTACTAAAACAACTCAAATCTTTTATTTTTACTGAAAATTAGGCATAACAAAAAATAAGAGGGAAAAAACTCAATTGCAGTAAAATTTAATTATTGTCAAGTACTTGCAAATATTTACCTAAACCTCAACTAGCCCTTGACTCTAAGATTTCTTTTTCTTGTTTTAAAGAAAGATATGGTTTTGCTAGTGTTACAAAGGACGAGTTGAATGGAAAAAAAGGATTCAAATAGTCGACCCCAAATTTGGACTAATTGCTTTTTTTTAGTTGTATCTATGAGTGTGCTCAAGTCTCATGTAAATATCAAAGTAAACTAATTCCGCATGTGGATAGCCAAGTGGTGATACACATTGGGGCTCATGCATGGGTCATGTCCTGCGGGGCCTATGTGCCCGGGAGTAATAACTATGTCCTATGATACAAACCAACATCAGCTGCAATAAGAAACCTTAACCAGTATCATCATAAAAAGCATAACAAGCTTAATAATAAAATTCTAGTATTAATTACAAACATCACCATTTTACTGAAAAGTGACTTCTGAATATGACAACATTCTAGTTTTCTATCAAGATTAATTGTGTGATTTACTACATGCAAGTATGTGCAGGAGAGGGACACAGAACAAATAAAGTACCTTGTTACAAGTCCCCACTATGCTTGATTTCTAAAGGTGGCCTGCATTGGTATCCTGACCACGTTTGCTAAAATTCCAGATGAAACAGATGGAGAATATCTGTGTTCCACAATAATTTACACGAGTACAAAGTACATATGAGCTTTCATTAGCTTCCACAAATCTATAAATGATATACGAAAGTCTATTGAAATTCTCACCAGATCTATGTTCAAGAAGACATGTCCAATAACATGAATGGCTGCACCTTTGGCGGGCTTGCAAATTCTGTAGTGATGGGGCAAAGTATATTTGGAACAGACTCAAGTAGCAGAAAAGCAACATCCCAGGGCTTTCTAAAATACAAACTGCTCTAGCATTATACCACATCTGCTGCTTCGTATAATCTTGACGAACTGCTATCTTTTCAAAGCTTCTGTAATTTGAATTCAGAGGTGAAGCCTCATGCCTGTTGGCCTCGGAACTTCCCAACTGTGACTATAATAAGCTACATCTCTCTACTTGGCATTCTTTTTGATGCAGTTGGGAAAAAGAATTTTCTCGTTCTACAGATATTCTGGTGGTTTTGCCCATTAGACCTAGCAGAGATGTTGTACCAAATTTCCATGGTTCCAAAATGTGAGCATTTGTGAGTATAAGCCCATGATTGTTGAGTACAATCCCGAAGCCCAGGCACCATCACCTACTGTAACAAGAACAACTGAAGAGAGAGCATTCTATAATGAGGACTCTTAAGACGCTAGAAAAAATAGAACCTCTGGGTAAAACTTCGACAGACCTTTAGAAATTACTGGAGCAGTAGACTGATGCGCTCTGTGCACTATTGAAACTCCTTTCAGTTAATTCTACCTGCAATCTGTGGGCTTCGTTCTGAAGTTGACTAATCAAGGCAGTTGCTATTGCATCCCATGAGATGACAAGCTGTTACAGAGAAGAGTTCACAGTGCAATGGGAAATTCAATATAAAAGGAAATAAAGAGATCCAACTATTTCTTTGTTACCTGGATTTCTACACTGCTTCCTTTTTGCTTTAAAGGTCGTGTAACAATACCAGCAAGGCATCCATACTTGTCAAAGGCTGGAGCCCCTTCCATTCCTTAAACATTAAAAGATATCATATAAGTATTAATTTGAAATTAAAACAACTTTAATAAAAATAAACCTAGTTTCAACAATACCAGGGAGGCAACAAATGTCAGCCATCAATAATGGCCTACGATTAGCACCCACAGGGAAGAGATTTGCTATGGCCCCAAAAGAGATGCTGATTCAAAAAGAAAAGGTTCATATTATAAGTATAACCAAATTCACTGCATTTGATTCAATAAGGCAGAATAGAACACCCAAACATAAACATCTAAAGACCCTAGTGGAAAGACTATTGGCTAGATTCTCATGTCGAAGCCAATAAGTGGCTTAAACAAATATAAAGATAGACTAACAGAATAGATAGATGGAATATGTTAGCAAACTTATAAAAAGACCTTAGGTAATTAAAAAACTACAGATAGAACTGCCTTGTCATATGAAAGGTTAGTCCATAAGGAAAATCAGAGTGAATTTATTATCACCATTTTTATTGTCATAAAAGAAAAAAAACATCTAGATATGAACTATGAAGTGAGAGAGACATGTCAAGTACAATCTTGCCATCAAAATTACACTTTGATATACTTGTGCAAGTCCAAGTGAACAAAAAGTGCGGATCTGGAATTCCTATTACCACCCAAGGTTCGAAGTATCGGTATCGGTATCGGACCATTCCTATGAGTATCGGGATTGACGGTATCGGCAGTATCGGAGGTTTCAGATCGGACTTTCTGATTTTTTTGGTATCGGAAAACAAATAATCATTAGTAAATTATTAACATTTTAGAAAATATATTTTATACATTTAGGTATAATTTTAATATTTGGGAAGAGGAACACACCAGGCATCCCAGCCTTAAGGCAGGAGGAGATCACCTCGACGGATCAGGACTGGGGCCGAGCGTCCCCACGATCTTGGTCATCGCTGGGAAGAAACTCTGGATATGGATCACATAGGGAACAAGTCATCAGCAGCAAAACTCGATCTCTATCGATATGTGAGAGATCGATCATGAAGCTATCCCTAGATCATCAGCAACAAATAAATGGGATGAATCTAAAATTAAAATAAAACAAAGGCTCAAGATTTTAAATAACATTACATGTCAAAATGCTTATTTCATGCTGGCTTAGACAGCGGGCAACATTTCTCGCTGCAGCGGTGCCTGCAGCAGTTCTTCTTCCGGCCGTACTGTTTATCGTACGCAAACTGATCTTTTTTCTCAGTCGACATGTAGCATTCGATCATGCGGTGCGACGATCCACATTCGGCACCTCTGGTCGACAAGTAGCATTCGAGAGGACACCGCCACCCCCGATCTCGTCCGGGTCCTCCTAGGGCAGGTCGCCGCAGGTGATGGTGTCTGTCCGCTTCCTGCATAAGCAGGAGGCGGAGGCGGGCACGCGGCAGGGAGGGCAACGGCCGGGGTAGTGGGGGCGACGCAGTAGTGGCGGTCGCGGGAGAGGGGGTTGTCATAGCGCTGGCCGCAGGTGAGGGTTCGGTCGATGGTGGCAATCTTGCTGCTGCTGGTGGTGGTGGTCACGGGTGGGTTTGGAAGGGTTGTGGCTCGGATCGGGTTCGGATCCGGACGTGGAGAGGAGGGGCGGACCGGTGCCGGCGGTGTAACACCCAGTTTTCTGAAATTAGGGTATTTTTGAAAAAATATTATTTTTATTATTTATTAATGGTGTTTTAGTCATGATATGATTTTTGGTGATTTTAGTTAATTTAAAACTATTTTCTAAGTCAAGGCTTATGACTTTGTGATTTTACTAGTATAACCCTAGTGTAAACCCTAGAGATTTCATAACCTAGAGACTAACCATGACCAAGTAAGCCTAACCATGTGATTAGGATATCAAATTACCACTTTTTAGTCAAAAGGGTATTTTGGTAATTTATTAGAATTTATTTGGATTTATGTAATTTATTATTCTTTAATTAGTTGATTAGTGCCATGATTAGTCCCTAACCTAGTTTACCCTAATCTAGAGGTTAGCAACTAACCTAGAAGACTAAGTAGAGGAGGTTAGCTTTATCTATAAATATCTAGTTTATAAATATCTAGATATTACCTATCTAAGATATTTCCTTTAGAAACCTAGAAATATCTAGGGGTCAAAGACTTAGAGACTAAGCTTGCTAGGTGGAAAGGAACCCTAAATATCTACCCTACCCCCCCATGGCAGCCCAACCCTACCCCCTCTATATAATCACACCCCCCCTTCATTCAAGCTTCTTTTTATTACTCTTAAAAAAAACCTAGTTTTTCCTACAACTTCAACCTTCCACAACTTAGCCATTTTAGCTCCAAATTGAGCCAAACTTCTTACATTGGAACCCCCTACCATTGAGGATGCTAAGGGGAGCTAGCTAGCTAGGTTGCATAGCATTTTGGGCACCATCAAGTGACGAGGACACCCCCCCCAAAACCTTGTTTTCATTGAGTTTTCACTCAATAGGTAAACACTCACAAAACCTATTAAGATTGTGTTTTCTCTCCATGGTTGCATGCATATAGGTATACCCTAGCTGTGGGTCAAGTTTGGTAGGATATGGATTGGGTTTGGTGTCCGTATCAGACACGTATCTGTGTGTTTAATTAAGTGTTTGGTGAAATGTCACTATGGTTTGAAAGTTGTTGTTTTCTAAAACAAATTACGTTTTTGGATAGCCCTAGGCTTGTAGGACACAACCCTAGTTGACTGAGCACGAAATCGTATCGTATTCGTGTCCAAATTGGACACGAACACACTGTTAAATACCACACTGTGCACACTTAGTTCCCCTGCTACCCGACACGGATTTCTTCGTGTCCACGCCACGTGAACACGTGCCACTTGGCACAGAGGTGGGGGCACCCTCTGACAAGCCCCCCCTCGAGTTTCATGACACCTCATGTCGTGTCGAGTAAGAAATCCGATACGCACTGGTTTAGTTTACACTGCACACAGTGTCAAAACACACACTGACACGGCCTTCGTGTCGTGTCTAGACACGACGTGGACACAAAGTGTCAGGCCTAAACCCTAGCCCTAGAACTAGGCTACACCCTGACACAAGCACGACACGTATCGATGTGTGTGTCGTGTCCACGAGGCTCTGTCCTTGCTGCACGAGACTGCGCCACGCGCGTGTTCAGTCCCCTGCTGTTCGGGGCTCACGTAGGACACGACACGACACGTGGAGGGGTGACACTTGGTGGACACGAGGGGGCAATGTCTGCGAACATGCCCCCCAAGTTTTGTGTCTTCTAGTGTAGTGTCGGACACGAATTCGTGTGTGTATTGAATTTGCACTGACAGCACACACATAGAAATTGAGCTCTGATACGGGCTCGGACACGACACTATAAGACACGTGGACACTGTGCAGGCTACCTAATAGCTAGACCAACCCTAGGCGAACATAGGAATACGAGCACGACACCTCGCGAGCCCTGTGTCGTGAGCACGAGACACGTGAACACGTGCACGATACAGTGCAACTCCCGTGCACTGTCAATTTACCCGATTTGGGTTTTAGACTCCTGGACACGCCGTGTCGTATCGTAGGGGACTCCCATGGACACATACGACACGTACATGTGTAGGGGCACAATTACCAACCACTGCACTCGAGTCTTAGCTAGGTTTTGTGTCGGATTTTGGGCTTAACCCACTGTTCAGGAGTGAACAGTGATTCCTGGGTATAATTCAGTATTTATTTTGAGTTTTAAATCGATTTTTGAGTATATATATATGTATTTGTGTATTTATACATTGTATATGTGAGTGTATGTGTATATGAGTGTGTGTGTCTATGTATAGTGTATGTGAGTGTCTATATATGTAGATATGGGTGTGTATATAAATAGGTATATATGTGTATGTGTGTTGTGTTGGTTCTCAGTTTTCTGAGAACAGAAATCCCTCCCTGCTGTCTACACACACACACCACTGCCACTTGCCACTGTCACACTCTCACTCTCCCTCCCTCTCTCTCTATATATTATATAGTGTACCATATATATAGGGTATTATATAGTGTATCATATATATACATAGAGTATTATATATATAGTTGGGTATACATGTAGATTATATATATATATATATAGGTATTGTATATATGGAGGGGCTATATGTGGGTATCATGTAGGTTGGCTATATGTGGGTATCATGTAGGTTGGCTATATAGGGTTGTATAGATGTGTATGGGTACATATATATATATATATATATATATATATATATATATATATATATATATATATATATATATATATATATAGATTATGGTATTATATATATATATAGTTGACTATATATTAGATATGTAAACATATATGTTATAGACTTGATGTCTTAGCCTATGGCCTATGTATATAGGTAATGTATATATGTCATAGTGCCCTAGGATTACTAGCCTATGGTTAGTAGCAAGTTAGAATTGACCAATAGGCTTAGTAGACCTAGTTTGACTAGATGGTTGGCCCTTGTTGACCAAAGTCAACTATAGGTCAACCTTGACCTAGAATTGACTTAGATGGATTTTAGATGACTTGGTGACTTAAGTTTGACTAAACCCTAACTAATTGATTTATGTTTGACCATATGGTTATGAGGATAGACCTATGTAGATTAAGATATGTATGGGGTTAAGTTAGATACTTAGAGTCGAGTCATGACTTGAGATTGGAATATGGGATTAGCTTGATTATAGGATTAAGGTTGGTATTATAGATATATGTATTACATATGATATACTTTGTATAGGTAATTGTAGTATAGTATCTTAGGTATTCTAAGACATGTTAGCCTATGGTTGGTTTTGAGTTAGCCTTATAGGGTTTGACTGGATGTTGACCATTAGTCAAGATTAACCTAATTAACTTGTTGACTAGTATATGATTAACCAAAATCTTAGTTAGTCTAAGATTGACCTAGACTTTGACCTAGTTTGACCATATTGACTAGTCTGACCATTGTTGACTAAACCCTAGATAACTTAACTAGTTTGGCTAGAATATTTGACCAAGAGTTTACTTTAACCTAGATTAGACTTGTTTAACCTTGTTTGACCTTGTATGACTTAGTTTAACTTCTTGTGACCTAGTATGACTTAATTTGACTTAATTTGACTGTAGTGTTGACCAAGTTTGACTTTGACCTAGATTGGCTTAGAATTCATATAGATTGTATCGTAGATTTCATTTACCTTCATTTTGGACATGTCATAACTGTATTGCTCTATTTTAGGATATTGTGACCCTGGTACAGACATCTAATATTACATTACTCTTTCCAGAGTATCAGGCGAGTACATTCTCTGATAGTTCTCTCATTTATTTGTCGATTACTGTATTTCAGTTCTAGTTAGTTCTATGTGATTCTCTGTATCAACACGTATGGATATTTTTGGATTCATGTATCGACACATACCTTACTTGCTGGCCTCTATTACTGGAGTCATTGGTATCATTCCGGAATCATTTCTGGAATCATCACGTATTGGCCAGACTTATCTCGATTCTTTTTGTCGATTTTGGATTCACTTGCTGGGCGGGGAAATATTGAGTAAGACATGTAAACATACCCCAAATCCGAAATTTCCTACAGGAATCTACCGAAAGCATAGCCATCTCTTGCCTGATCAGTGAGAGATGTGCCTGATACCTACAGCCGTTTACATATCGACCTCGGTATTTTAAAATACACTGTTAGATCATAGTTGGACTCATCCTGGATTCATTGATCACTGTTGGACTCATCTTGTACTGGAAATCATCTGGTATCGGATTATATGGACTGGACTCACACTGGGATTAGTTTAGACTTATATCGTACTGTCTGGACTCGTACATATTATTCTAGTTCAGTTAGCTTTTATTACAGTCTTCATTGCCATGATTCTTCTCTTGTTTTAGTTACCTTTCTTTTCTTGTATCTTACTGCCTCTCTATGCCATCATTACCTGTATAAAACTGCCATGCTCATCAATAAAACTGTCTATAACTGCTTTATAGTTCTTTGTCATTTACTTGGGTTTTTCTAGATGAGTTGTACTCGTTCCCGTCCTGATTGGACCTGTTAAAAATATTACAGATGATAATCCTGAGGACACATGCCCTACTTACCATGGACCTGGCGAGGGATTAGCTACCTTTGGTTCCGACTCTCAGGAGTGATTCAGGAGATTAGCTAGTAGACTACTTTATCTTTCATGTTTTGGCTTGTTGTATTAAAGTTAAGATATTGAGTTTGTATTAAGTTTGTTTGAAATGATATTGTATTATTTTAGTAGTTAGTTGTTGTTGTCTTTAATTCCTTAGATATAACTTCTGTGTTTTCTTATCGTGTTTTAGACTGTGTTTGAGTATATCATACCCTTTACTTGTCCTCCATTCGGAGCTGATATCTGGACAAGTACATTTTATTCACTGCATGAGATTAGTTAACAACCTAGGACAGCTTACTACCGCCGATACTGCGGCGTAGGCTGGACGTACCCACTTCTCGTGCCCCTATACAGGGTGCGGGTCGTGACACGTTTTTAGTGGTGGCCCAAGCAGGTCGAGGGTCGTATTAGTACGATATCGTGGTAGTACGGCGACTTAGTTGTACTGCTGCGAGCCTGCGATAGGATTGAGAGATAGGCTTTAACGGAGAGGTTACTCAATCACAGTTAGGACTACTTGAGAGATTCCTGGACGACCCTTGAGAATCTCATTATGAACTTCAAATTGAAAATCCTTTTCCCTCTTGTTTTGATTCACCCCCACTCTTTGATATTTAAGGAATCTTGTACTATTAACTTTCGTCATCATTATCCTTACTTATATTTTGTCTATCTTATGTTGCTAATTTAGCACCAGTTTTGCAAGCTGATCTTTTCGAGCTTGATCATGACATATTTTATTGGGGGCCGGCACCCATTAACATATTGTCTAATCAGAACCGGTGCATGATGGTCTGATCAACTTTTTGCACTTTGGTTCGCTTCTCATATATTATTCGACATGGAGGGAGACATAGTTAAATTTGCCCTAGAGTCTCATCCACGACAGTTTTGACAAGTCTCTTTTGAATTATTTTCATCGCCTATGAACCACGTATTGTGCTTAATAACATCGCCTTTGAACTCATTATTGTTTTGCCTTTCACATATTTCAGATGGAAAAGGCACTGTACTTGATAGATCAACCCAAGGTATCATGTTTAGTTCCCTATCCAAAGGAAGAAATTGCCTTATTTCTATATCCTTGCATCATCCTTTAAATTCTAATTCTTTGATCGTGACCAGTTGACCGGGTCATCCTCCTTATCATCTAGTGTTTGGGGTCTTATTCAATTGAATTAATTCAATTGTGATATGGATATCAAATCTTGGATACTCGTGCTCAGACTTCAATGGCATCATTCTCCATCTTGCCCAAACTTCGATATATCCTGAAATTGATCAACTTAGATCGTGCCGGGACTAAATCTTCTTTATATATATTGTGTTATTGGATTTCTATGCAATTGACACTCGTACCTTAAACCTTCGATTTGATCATCTTTGGAATAGTAATCCTTCATAATTAATTCCTAGTTGTCTTTACCAGTTTCATATAGGATGGTAGACTGTCCCTTTGCACCTCCTATTGAGGGTGCTAGGCCACCTGTAGCTCAGCACCAGAGGGGTGAAGCTTTTGCGATGACGGTCGAGGAGACCAACGCTGCAGGTGACGGATTAGCAGGTTTGTCTTTTCTGTCCTTCCTTTCCCATCTTGTTGTATGATTCTATTAGTACCTGTCAGGATATGCTTGTGATATGCTAGATAGTGTAGTTACCCTGTTCAAGGCTGTGAAATCACGACCAGTAGGACTATGATTACATGTTATCTTTTGACTCTGATTGACTGGGGGTTTGACCTAGAAGGAGTACGACTATCTTAATTTCGAGGACGCAATTTTTCTAAGGAGGGTAGACTTGTAACACCCAGTTTTCTGAAATTGGGTATTTTTGAAAAATATTATTTTTATTATTTATTAATGGTGTTTTAGTCATGATATGATTTTTGGTGATTTTAGTTAATTTAAAACTATTTTCTAAGTCATGGCTTATGACTTTGTGATTTTACTAGTATAACCCTAGTGTAAACCCTAGAGAATTTATAACCTAGAGACTAACCATGACCAGGTAAGCCTAACCATGTGATTAGGATATCAAATTACCACTTTTTAGTTAAAAGGGTATTTTGGTAATTTATTAGAATTTATTTGGATTTATGTAATTTATTATTCTTTAATTAGTTGATTAGTGCCATGATTAGTCCCTAACCTAGTTTACCCTAATCTAGAGGTTAGCAACTAACCTAGAAGACTAAGTAGAGGAGGTTAGCTTTATCTATAAATATCTAGTTTACAAATATCTAGATATTACCTATCTAAGATATTTCCTTTAGAAACCTAGAAATATCTAGGGGTCAAAGACTTAGAGACTAAGCTTGCTAGGTGGAAAGGAACCCTAAATATCTACCCTACCCCCCCATGGCAGCCCAACCCTACCCCCTCTATATAATCCAACCCCCCTTCATTCAAGCTTCTTTTTATTACTCTTAAAAAAAACCTAGTTTTTCCTACAACTTCAACCTTCCACAACTTAGCCATTTTAGCTCCAAATTGAGCCAAACTTCTTGCATTGGAACCCCCTACTATTGAGGATACTAAGGGGAGCTAGCTAGCTAGGTTGCATAGCATTTTGGGCACCATCAAGTGACGAGGACACCCCCCCAAAACCTTGTTTTCATTGAGTTTTCACTCAATAGGTAAACACTCACAAAACCTATTAAGATTGTTTTTTCTCTCCATGGTTGCATGCATATAGGTATACCCTAGCCGTGGGTCAAGTTTGGTAGGATATGGATTGGGTTTGGTGTCCGTATCAGACACGTATCTGTGTGTTTAATTAAGTGTTTGGTGAAATGTCACTATGATTTGAAAGTTGTTATTTTCCAAAACAAATTACATTTTTGGGTAGCCCTAGGCTTATAGGACACAACCCTAGTTGACTGAGCACGAAATCGTATCGTGTCCGTGTCCAAATTGGACACGAACACACTGTTAAACACCACACTGTGCACACTTAGTTCCCCTGCTACCCGACACGGATTTCTTTGTGTCTATGCCACGTGGACATGTGCCACTTGGCACAGAGGTGGGGGCACCCTCTGACAAGCCCCCCCTCGAGTTTCGTGACACCTCGTGTCGTATCGAGTAAGAAATCCGACACGCACTGGTTTAGTTTACACTGCACACAGTATCAAAATACACACTGACACGGCCTTCATGTCGTGTCTAGACACGACGTGGACACAACGTGTCAGGCCTAAACCCTAGCCCTAGACCTAGGCTACACCTTGACACAAGCACGACACGTATCGATGTGTATGTCGTGTCCACGAGGCTCTGTCCTCGCTGCACGAGACTGCGCCACGCGCGTGTTCAGTCCCCTGCTGTTCGGGGCTCACGTAGGACACGACACGACACGACACGTGGAGGGGTGACACTTGGTGGACACGAGGGGGCAATGTCTGCGAACATGTCCCCCAAGTTTCGTGTCTTCTAGTGTAGTGTCGGATACGAATTCGTGTGTGCATTGAATTTGTACTGACAGCACACACGTGGAAATTGAGCTCTGATACGGGCTCGGACACGACACTGTAAGACACGTAGACACTGTGCAGGCTAACTAATAGCTAGACCAACCCTAGGCGAACCTAGGAACATGAGCACGACACCTCGCGTGCCCTGTGTCGTGAGCACGAGACACGTGAACACGTGCACGATACAGTACAATTCCTGTGCACTGTCAATTTACCCAATTTAGGTTTTAGACTCCTGGACACGCCGTGTCGTGTCGTGGTGGACTCCCATGGACACACACGACACGTACATGTGTAGGGGCACAATTACCAACCACTGCACTCGAGTCTTAGCTAGGTTTTGTGTCGGATTTTGGGCTTAACCCACTGTTCAGGAGTAAACAGTGATTCCTGGGTATAATTCAGTATTTATTTTGAGTTTTAAATCGATTTTTGAGTATATATATATATATATATGTATTTGTGTATTTATACATTGTATATGTGAGTATATGTGTATATGAGTGTGTGTGTCTATGTATAGTGTATGTGAGTGTCTATATATGTAGATATGGGTGTGTATATAAATAGGTATATATATGTGTATGTGTGTTGTGTTGGTTCTCAGTTTTCTGAGAACAGAAACCCCCCCTGCTGTCTACACACACACACCACTGCCACTTGCCATTGTCACACTCTCACTCTCCCTCCCTCTCTCTCTATATATTATATAGTGTACCATATATATAGGGTATTATAGAGTGTATCATATATATACATAGAGTATTATATATATAGTTGGGTATACATGTAGATTATATATGTGTATGGGTACATATATATATATATATATATATATATATATATATATATAAATATATATATATATATATATATATATATATATATATATATATATATATATATATATATATATATATATAGATATAGATTATGGTATTATATATATATAGTTGACTATATATTAGATATGTAAACATATATGTTATAGACTTGATGTCTTAGCCTATGGCCTATGTATATAGGTAATGTATATATGTCATAGTGCCCTAGGATTACTAGCCTATGGTTAGTAGCAAGTTAGAATTGACCAATAGGCTTAGTAGACCTAGTTTGACTAGATGGTTGGCCCTTGTTGACCAAAGTCAACTATAGGTCAACCTTGACCTAGAATTGACTTAGATGGATTTTAGATGACTTGGTGACTTAAGTTTGACTAAACCCTAACTAATTGATTTATGTTTGACCATATGGTTATGAGGATAGACCTATGTAGATTAAGATATGTATGGGGTTAAGTTAGATACTTAGAGTCGAGTCATGACTTGAGATTGGAATATGGGATTAGCTTGATTATAGGATTAAGGTTGGTATTATAGATATATGTATTACATATGATATACTTTGTATAGGTAATTGTAGTATAGTATCTTAGGTATTCTAAGACATGTTAGCCTATGGTTGGTTTTGAGTTAGCCTTATAGGGTTTGACTGGATGTTGACCATTAGTCAAGATTAACCTAATTAACTTGTTGACTAGTATATGATTAACCAAAATCTTAGTTAGTCTAAGATTGACCTAGACTTTGACCTAGTTTGACCATATTGACTAGTCTGACCATTGTTGACTAAACCTAGATAACTTAACTAGTTTGGCTAGAATATTTGACCAAGAGTTGACTTAACCTAGATTAGACTTGTTTAACCTTGTTTGACCTTGTATGACTTAGTTTAACTTCTTGTGACCTAGTATGACTTAATTTGACTTAGTTTGACTGTAGTGTTGACCAAGTTTGACTTTGACCTAGATTGGCTTAGAATTCATATAGATTGTATCGTAGATTTCATTTACCTTCAGTTTGGACATGTCATAACTGTATTGCTCTATTTTAGGATATTGTGACCCTGGTACAGACATCTGATATTACATTACTCTTTCCAGAGTATCAGGCGAGTACATTCTCTGATAGTTCTCTCATTTATTGTCGATTACTGTATTTCAGTTCTAGTTAGTTCTATGTGATTCTCTGTATCAACACGTATGGATATTTTTGGATTCATGTATCGACACATACCTTACTTGCTGGCCTCTATTACTGGAGTCATTGGTATCATTCCGGAATCATTTCTGGAATCATCACGTATTGGCCAGACTTATCTCGATTCTTTTTGTCGATTTTGGATTCACTTGCTGGGCGGGGAAATATTGAGTAAGACATGTAAACATACCCCAAATCCGAATTTCCTACAGGAATCTACCGAAGCATAGCCATCTCTTGCCTGATCAGTGAGAGATGTGCCTGATACCTACAGCCGTTTACATATCGACCTCGGTATTTTAAAATACACTGTTAGATCATAGTTGGACTCATCCTGGATTCATTGATCACTGTTGGACTCATCTTGTACTGGAAATCATCTGGTATCGGATTATATGGACTGGACTCACACTGGGATTAGTTTAGACTTATATCGTACTGTCTGGACTCGTACATATTATTCTAGTTCAGTTAGCTTTTATTACAGTCTTCATTGCCATGATTCTTCTCTTGTTCTAGTTACCTTTCTTTTCTTATATCTTACTGCCTCTCTATGCCATCATTACCTGTATAAAACTGCCATGCTCATCAATAAAACTGTCTATAACTGCTTTATAGTTCTTTGTCATTTACTTGGGTTTTTCTAGATGAGTTGTACTCGTTCCCGTCCTGATTGGACCTGTTAAAAATATTACAGATGATAATCCTGAGGACACATGCCCTACTTACCATGGACCTGGCGAGGGATTAGCTACCTTTGGTTCCGACTCTCAGGAGTGATTCAGGAGATTAGCTAGTAGACTACTTTATCTTTCATGTTTTGGCTTGTTGTATTAAAGTTAAGATATTGAGTTTGTATTAAGTTTGTTTGAGATGATATTGTATTATTTTAGTAGTTAGTTGTTGTTGTCTTTAATTCCTTAGATATAACTTCTGTGTTTTCTTATCGTGTTTTAGACTGTGTTTGAGTATATCATACCCTTTACTTGTCCTCCTATTCGGAGCTGATATTGGACAAGTATATTTTTTACTGTATGAGATTAGTTAGCAACCTAGGACAGCTTACTACCGCCGACACTGCGGCGTAGGCTGGACGTACCCACTTCTCGTGCCCCTATACAGGGTGCGGGTCGTGACAGGCGGGGGGAGCGCGTGGAACCCACTCCTGGCGGCTGGGGAAGGGCCTCCGGTTGGAGCAGGGATGGGCGCTCATAGTGGAAGATGACCCGGTAGCCTGCTTGCGGATCCGGATCCTTGGCTCAAGCGATCGTAACCCTAACCCTAGTTCCTCAAAGTGATGTCACAAAAGGAAGGAAGGAAGGAGGGAGAGTACGTACAGATTTGGAGGGCTCGAGTATAGAGGCCATCCTGATGGGCTCTTCGAGGAGGAGATGGGCCGTATGCAACTTTGCGTCTCCGGCGAATAGAAGAAAAAATTTGAGGAGAGAGAGAGGACGAGGGTGAAGACGGCTAGTGTTTTTTTTTCTTATATTAAATATTGAGGAGGGCGTGGTCGCGGGTGGCGACGGTCAGCCAGACTTCACCGTTGCCATTCCTTCTACCCATCATATAAACCCCACCAAAAAAAGAGAAAGAAGAAGAGAGAGAGAGAGAGAGAGAGAGAGAGCCCACAGAAAAAATGAAAGAAGAGGAGCCAATTTTTTGGCAGAAGCGAAAGACTGGAAAATAAAATTTGAGACAACACTTTTTAGTGTTGTATTTAGTACATAATATTATACAAAACTTTTAAAGTGTTGTATTTATTAATATTTTATACGACATTTTTAAGTGCCCTTAAATGTGTTGTTAAATTTTTATTTACGACATTTTTAATAAAGTGTCGTAGATTATGATAAATACTTAATTACAACGGCACCTTTTAGTAGAGTGTCATCGATATAAAATATTAATGACACTTATTTAAAAAGTGTCGTAAAGAAAGTGTCGTCATTCATCTATTTTGTTGTAGTGACTGCCCATCACATTAGGAGAGTTGTCGTTGACGACTTGAATCTTTCCGCATGGATCAAAAACAGTATGATACACGAATAGACTAAGCCTTGAATTCTGCACCATGACTGTAATTTTTTCCACTCACATAAACATCAGCTGTGCTTCCGGTTGCACATTAAAGACCCTGTGCATGCCTGGTTTTGGTGTATGTATCTTGGCGTCTACAAGTTTACCTCAAGAGACGACCTGAATCTCTTTCCATACATTCTAGGTGAGTTCTTTTAAAGAGTTCTTTGGCATGAAGACTTGCCTTTCTTGCGGTGCTACCCCGCTTTGACATGGCCCAAAGCCGAGGCTATACCTCATCGTGGTGTCACGCCACTGTAGCATGAGGTCCCAGCCTCTTTGTAGTGCCAAACTACCTAGCATAAAGCCTTGTGCTTCCTTGCGGTGTTACGCCGCTGTGACATGGCTCGCGTAGTCGAGGCTTTACCCACTCTAGGTACCTCTTGGTGGTGTCACACCACTGTAACATGAGGTCATCGGTCTCTTTGTAGTGCTGACTACCACTCTTTATTCTACAACATTAGGCTACCTATCTATATGTGGTGCTACGCCGCTGTGACATGGCTCACAAAGTCGAGGCATTACCCTTACCAAGGAACCTCTTGATGGTGTCACCCCACTGTATCATGGAAACCTTACGCTCCTTTGTAGTGTTGTGCTACCGTACTTCCTGTAGAGCACACTAGACATTCGAAATGCCTGAGAACTCATTAAGGCGTCTAAGCCATCCTCCTACAGGACTTGTTTTTTTAAGTGAACAGATAGTAGACAACAATGGTTATGGATTCGTAACCCCTCAGTGTCTCAAAGGACTATTCACTGTTCCAGATATTCTCTCCGTCAGTGGTCCTTCTTTGAAAGAAAAGTTAGATGCCTAGTAGATTTCTCTTTGAACTAATAGCATAAAACTTTATGGTAGAATTACAAAGACAGAATATCACATCGTCTTCAAGTCCATCATAATGTTGTGTCCTCGACCAGCTGGCGCTTGAGACCTTTGGTGAACGGATCGGCCAGATTTTCCTGACTCCGAACACAATCACGGTAATAACTCCAGTCTTTATCAGATCATTCACCGCCCTGTGCCTCAATCACAGAGTCCTCTTCTTACCATTGAAGAGATCATTTGATGCCACCGCTGCAGCTGCCTGGTTGTCACAGTAAATCGGTACCGTCGAAATCTGTGCACCAACTACTGGAAGATCATACATGAGTCCCGAAGCCATTCTGCTTCTTCTGTTGCAGCAGCCAGTACAAAGAACTCAGATTCTATTGAGGAATGAGAGAGCATTGTCTGCTTCTTCGACTTCTATGATATAGCATCTCCATCCATGGAGAAGATGTATCCTACTGTGGACCTTTCACTCTCTGCTTCAACACCAGCTTGCATCACTGAAGCCTTCCACTACTGTCGGATATCTGCTGTAGTGCAGTGCATACTTCTGAGTCATCTTGAGATATCTCATAACTCTCTTCACGGCCTTCCAGTGCTCCACACGTGGGTTGCTCATGAATCGACTCAGCATCCACGAGGAAAGCTATGTCAGGCCTTGTGGCAGTAGTTGCATACATCAAACTCCCGATGAAGCTTGAGTACTCCAGCTGCCTGACGCTTTTCCTAGATTTGGCTTCAGCTTCTTGTCACACCTGTAAGGAGTATCGATCCCTGAAAGATCCAGATATCCATAGCGTGTGAGCATCTTCTCGATATAATACGACTGTGACAGCGCCACTCCAGTGTCTGTCCGAATGATCTTTATCCCTATGATAACATCAGCTTCTCCTAAGTCCTTTATACTGAACTTAAATGAGAGAAACTTCTTTGTCTCATTGACACGTGCTAGATTCGTACCCAGGATCAGCATGTCGTCCACGTATAGACAAACGATGACTCCACTCTCGTCAGCGAACTTTGTGTAAACATATTTGTCCGTCTCACTAACCATGTAGCCGTTTGATCTAATGACTTTGTCAAACTTCTCGTGCCATCTTGGGAGCTTGCTTCAGACCGTATAGGGATCTCACCAACCTGCAGACTTTGTCTTCAAGGCCGTGTATGATGAATCATCTGGCTGTTGCATGTAGATCTCTTGGTCAACTCTCCATTCAAGAATGCTGTCTTCACACCCATCTGATGTATGACGAGCTTGTGAATTGTACTCAGAGCAATCAACATCCTGATGGTTGTCATCCGCACTGCAGCATATGTCAAAGTAGTCGATCCCCTGCTTCTGAGAAAACTTTTGGCTACCAGCCTTGCTTTGAACTTGTCAATAGTTCCATCGGTCTTATTTTCTTCTTGAAGATCCACTTGCATCCGATTGGTTTAGCTCCTTCAGGAAGATCGACCAACACCCACGTATTGTTGGAGGTTATAGAGTCAATCTCATTTATAGCCTCCCTCCAGAAGACAGCGTCTCTGGTCTTCATTGCCTCATCATAGGTAAGCGGATCAGCTTCCATATGATAGGTGACGAACTCATCTCCGAAATTCTTCTGTCTCCTTATCCGCTTAGATCTGGGTTCTGCGAGTTTTGGTTCAACAATTGTCTCTGGTATGACAATTTCTTTTTCTTGGACTGCATCTGTTTTAGAAGTGATAGCCGCCTGTGCACTCACATTATACTCTGGAATGTCCGTGATAACAATGTTCTTGTGCCTCACAAATTTATCTTCAAAGAATTTAGCGTCGCGAGATTCAATGATTTGATTGGTTTCAATATCAAGAAATCTTCGAACATCACTTTTCTCAGCTGTCACCCCCAGTTTTCGAATTAGGGGTATTTTCGTCATTTTTAAGTTTTATAATTTTAGGAATTTTATTTGATTTTTATTATTTAGGGATTTATTTGATTTGGTTTGGATTTTATCCAATTTGGACTCAAGTTGGAGACCCGGGTAGCTTGGACACTAGTGGGACCCACATACTAGCTGGGCTTGGCCAATATACCATCCTAATTAGGTTAGAAACCATAAACCCAACTTCCATGGCTTAATTAGTCATTTTAGAGGCTTAATTGGTTAATTAGAAACAAACCGAACCAAATCGAAACAAACCGAACCCAAACTACGTCTATTGGGTTTGGGGGCTTATTGGATCACCACCCAAACCCAATATCCCCCCCATGGCCGGCCACAAGGTGAGCACCCCCCTCTTTCTTCTCCACAAAGCAAACACTCTCTCTCTCTCAAATTTTATTTCTTTCAAAGCTCTTTTCTTCCTCAAGCAAAACCTATTCTAGGTATGCATTTAATTCATCATTTATTCCCCTTTTGCATTAATTTCTTCACAATAAATGGAGAGGAGATGATTCTCCACACTTTGCCCATAAATTTATAGGGTTCCCTAGAAATCTAGGTTAGAGATTTATTAGGGGTTTTCTATTTTGAGTGGTATATATATATATATGTATATATATATGTGTATGTATTATATAAGTATTGTGTGAGTGTGTGTGTCACGCCCAGAACCAGAATACTGGAGAGCGGGGGCAGACATAGCCAGCTACGTATAATGAAATGGAATCCATCTCACCATACGGTCACGGCTGTCTAGATATGTGAGGGTTTATCTACAAGCCATCAGTCTCTTAAGGTCATAAATTATCCTATTGTCTCAATCTCAACCAACTAATAATAATCACAAGATATAGATCACCAAATATACAATTGTAAGGCATCCCAAACATTACATATCCAGATGATCATGAAGCTAGTCGTACAAAATGTAAGGACTAGCAAGAGTTAAGTCATACATGATCAACCTCGAGTTGCCAATCATGATTACAGCCCGTAGGCAGACAGAAAATAAAGTTGCAAACGAGCTAACACTTGCTCGGCGGCTAAACGCCTCAAAAGAATAGTTTTACAATAAGTGGCAAGGCAAAAAGGAAAACCACTCTTGGCCCGGGTTCCGTCTAGTTGTCACCATCGGGCTGGAAGACAGGTAGATCATTTGCTGCAGCTCAGATATTGGCCATACAAAACCAGCTGGGTCAGACCCCAGAAAGAGCAAGTGCCACAAAGGGGGCCACAAAATAAGAAAAAAGCCAGCAAGTTAGCACAATAACATAATTACATAATAAGAGACAATAATTTAAGAAAAAGCGAGATATGTGAATATAAAAGACAATCTGTACAGAATCGATAAAAGACAGAGCATATAGAAAAGCATGACAGGATGATATACGATGAGATAACCATGGGACTATTCAGATAACCAGGTTACAACCGTAAACCAAACAAGGACCGGGGTTGTAACCCTTCGTCTGAACAGAACTTGGTTTCTCCCACCATTTATCGGCAAGGTAAACATAAGAAATCCGGTCATGCAATTATCCATGATATAGAATTAAGATAAAGCACGAGTAAGCATGTCATGTCATAACCTTGTACAGGATCAGGACAGGACAAGCCGGACTAGACTCCATCCAATCAATCACGGCCAAGCAATAAATACGGCTTGCTACTTTAACTAACTAGGGTTATCACAGGCCTAGTACTAGCAGGATTGCAATGAGAATTCCAAGTCCGGTTACCTGTTTGTTACTACCTGAGTGATCCCAGCAAGAAAAGGAAAAGATAGCAGGATATAGCAGACACACTGTAGTAAGATACATGTGTCCTAAGGTACCACACTCGACGGCGGGCTGGAAGTGCGCTCACCTCGACGGATAGCAACAAATCCCAAGTTATATATATATATATATAAGGCCGGGACCAAAGGGGCAATAGGTAACTGGGAAATTCTCCATGAACTATTTGATCAATCTAGTCATTAATCCTAGTCATATTCAGTATGAATCCCTGACCGTGGGAAACCAGGGATTCATGTCCTAGACATGATGCAAGACAAGACAGGTTCATTTGTACAAACACATTCACCCACGGTGTCCAGGCCATTTATTCTTGTCAAGTCGTGTTAGCCGTCGCAACAGCATTAAGTTATCAAGTCATGCTACAAGTTACAAGTCAAGTCAAGTCAAGTCAAGAGTGCGCCGCCACGGGCCACTATCAAGTTATCAAGTCACAAGGATTAAGTGCAAGTTACAAGTTAGGTGTGCACCCAACTGGGTCATTAGCAAGGAGATCAGAGAATACCAATCATAATTCACAGAAAATCCCGAAAACCATACTAGTCATAAACAATCGTGTTAGGCCGTGTCGGGTCAAGTAGTCGTGCTGTGTTGAACAGATCTCAGGAAACCTAATCCATAAAAGAGAAACCAAGCCGAGAAATAAAACCAATATTACAAAAGCCAAAGGGATTAAGCAAGGGGTTCAGGGTGCAGCGTACGCACAAGGGCACGCACAGTGTACGCACAAAAGTACGCACGCAAGAGAGCTGCGTACGCGAAAAGACACGCACGTAGGAGAGCTGCGTACGCGAAAAATCACGCACGCAAGAGAGCTGTGTACGCGAAAAGTCACGCACGCAAGAGAGCTGCGTACGCAAAAAGTCACGCACGCAGGAGAGCTGCGTACGCGAAAAGTCACGCACGCAAGAGCTGCATACGTGAAAAGTCACGCAAGCAGGAGAGCTGCGTACGAAAAAAGTCACGCACGCAAGAGAGCTGCGTACGTAAAAAGTCACGCACGCAGGAGAGCTGCGTACGAGAAAAGTCACGCACGCAGGAGAGCTGCGTACGCGAAAAGTCACGCACGCGGGAGACACGCTTCCAATAGGAAGCACGCTCAAGGCTGCGTACGCACAAAAGCACGCACGCAGGAGACACGCTTCCAATAGGAAGCATACCCAAGGCTCAGTGGCGTAAGCTAAGAAGCTCTGCCCACTGCTCACTGTCTTCTCCAAACAGCAAGAACTCCATGGTTGAACCCAAGCTTCAAAGCATCACAACTTGGCCATCCGAACTCCAAATCCGATTTCCAAAGTCCTAACTTAGGTGAAATCGAAATCTCTTGCACATAGAAACATGAAAACTCATAAAAATCCAACCTAAGTAGATCAAAACCATACAAAATCGAAAATAGGGAAAAATTAGATCTAGAACAATGGAGACTCCAAACCACAAAATATCAAGTTCTAATGTTGATCACCATGTCCTAATCTAGCAAATGGACAAATAAAATAGGGTTCTCATGTGGTGGCAAGGTGCACTTGCCTATGGGTGTGGAGAGTTGTGTGGAGGAAGAAGAAGAAGAAAAAATTAATGGAGGTTGTAAAGAGAGAGAGAGAGTTAGGTGGGGATTATAAAGAGGGTGGGTTGTGATGGAATGAAGGTGGAGCATAGGCTAAGGTGTTCCAACCATAAAGAACCAAACCAAACCAACCCAAACCAATTAAAACCGAGCCAAGTCAAAACCTAAAATACGAGAAATACCGAAATTCCATAAGTTAAGAAAAATAAAAATACATGCCAAAATCCAGATACGAGTATAAATACGAAATACGAAAAATACGGGAAATGAGGATGACAACTCTACCCACCTTAAAAGAATTCCATCCTCGGAATTTAATCAAGGAGCTAGAGATTGCCACGACAAGCTACACTAAGCACAGGCGAGCTACACTAAGCAGTTCAATCATACAATCATACAATACAAGCAAGGAAGGGAAAACGTAAGGCATAAGGAAGACATCATACCTTACGAGTCAAACAAGTCGGGATATCGTGATCGGATATCATCCTCACACGCCCACGTTTGACTCTCCCAAGGAGCGATGAACTCAAGCAACGCGAACTAAACTGATAGTCTTGCGCTTGAGGTCTCTCTCCATGGTCAAACAGGGACACGGGCCTTTCCTCATATGAAAAGGTTGGTACCAATAACCGTTTTCGAATGATCTAGGACATGGCTCGGGTCCGAAATATACCGTTGTAATTAGGATACATGAAACATGGCATGTGTCCTGCATAACGACGGCAAAAAGTAAGACAATAGGACACAGATACCTCTCTACCGATTCTGGATCTGGGCCTGGGCCAGGGCGAACTGCTGAGGCCTCTGTTGCTGGAAGGCCTGGGCCTGAGACGGCAATGGACCCGGGAACGGGAGCTGCTGTGGTTGGTGAACTGGAGCTGGTTCTGGTGCTGGTGCTGGTCCCATAACCGAGGGACTAGTTACTGCCGACGATGATCTGTTTCGGATCGGACAAGATCCTATTATGTGGCCTGGCGAACCACAAACCAAGCACAATCTCTGTGCTCTACGGCACTCAGTAACAACATGCCCGGGCTTCCCGCAATGAGAACAACCCGTTGCGAAAGGCCGCTTCTGCTTTTGCTGCTGGGGATAGGTTGTCACGCCCCGCTCCCGTAGGAGCGATCGTCCTCGCTAAGGCGTGATGCCGCACGAGCCTAGATTGCGCCCGTGCAAGGCGGGTTCCATAACGGCCGATTACAGCGGCGGCGACGGGGTCGTCGCCCAGAAGTCCCGAGCAGAGACATTGAACACGCAGCAGAAATTTAGAACAAACACAAGTTATTCAAAGAAGCTCTTTTATTGATATTGAAACAACGGTTACATTGGGGGCACAAGGCCAAGATTACAATCACTCAAATACACTCGTCTCACATTACAAATCGCTCAGCTCTCTCTCATCTCTCGATACATATTGTCGATCCAACGGAAGCTTCGGAAGGCGATGTCCATACATTATGTCCCGTATAAGTCTTCGAATCCATGCGGTTGCACGCTTCGAATCGCCAAGGAACTTCGTGCCTCGACGCATCCAAGCGAGCTCCGCGCCACGAGCTTCTACCTGTGCCTGCACATAAACACTGTGTGGGTGTCAGTACCACTGTACTGGTGGAGTGAGCTCCTCGCCCACCCATACAAAACCGACACGTTTATTTTACTTTGTGCAACACAAGCCCCCCCTTTTACGATTGTCTTTCTAGTCTTGCCTTAGGATCGATTTTAGGACCGACGCTCGGCCTATTTAGTGTCTTTAGACCATCTCCGTGCCTTGCACTAATAACATATCCATACGTTGCCTCTAGACCTTTCTCGTGCTTGCATTGTCAACGTACCGACTCATACTTGTCCTTCGTACCATACTCTTGGACGTAACGACTAGGTCGTGTCAAATACTTGCCCTACGGCCCTTCTCGACTGAACCCAAAACGTATAACCCAACTTGTGGAACCAGCGTTGAGAACTCAAGTACGACAACATATCTCGTGCCGAAGCACGTGCCTTTACGTATACCCGAATCGTAGACTTTATAATACTTTGGGTGCAACCGAGCACACATTTCACCATTCGATGCATACCGTGCTTACACTTCCTTTGTTATGACCGACACCGTGCATGCGGATTCGCCGCTTAGCACGCCAATTATCTATATGAAAGGCCACTGGCATGACAAGCCATCGCGGACATAGCTCAGGTAGGCGGCGGGTCCTTCGATGCAAGGTAGCTTGCCCCATGGAAAGCCCCCGACTACCCACGCAATAAAGGCATGCGTTGCTATAACGTCTACCTCCTAGGACGACTGGGCCCGGTGCCCCGGCGTATAACCAGTCTAGGCAGAAATCCTTGTCGACAAGGTGTCCAATGACCACGCACCTACGAGACATCTAAACTCACGTAAATGCATGGCCTACTTGTTGGTACGATCGGAACTATACTTAGCAACTCGTGCTCTGAATCACACTTGGCATAACGTGCCTCGGGACCGCGAGACTCCCAACCGAGGGATCGCCTCGAACTTCTTAACGTGGATAGGAATGCGAGACTCCCAACCGAGGGACCGCCTCGAATACTTAACGTGGATAGGAACGCGAGACTCCCAACCGAGGGACCGCCTCGAAACTCAACGTGGATAGGAACGCGAGACTCCCAACCGAGGGACCGCCTCGAAACGCCTTAACGTGGATAGGAACGCGAGACTCCCAACCGAGGGACCGCCTCGAAACACCTTAACGTGGACATGAACGCGAGACTCCCAACCGAGGGACCGCCTCAGACTTCTTTGTACTCGAGGGAACGACTACTACGTAGCCTTCCAACTTAACTCGAACAAATGTGTTCCTTAAGTGCCATGGACCGTGGCTAACTTTACATCGTGCCAATCGTGGCTCGTGCCTGTAACTGACTTCTGTCTTACGCGACGTTATCACCCAAGTCATACGTTATATGACGGGCCTTGAGATCGTGGGACTATTTAACTTGACAACCGCAGAACGAGCGGGACAGCACTTAGAATGACTTAGGTCGATCGGCATAACTTTGCCTAACTTATTTAAGCCTACAACTTAACTCGAGGGACGAACCATGGCTATGCCAAGCCTTGCGCAGTGAAAACGTGCATGCTTTATCGAGCATTTACGTGGGCGACGCCTATGACTTAGGCTAACTCATCGTTTGTGTCGAATACCAACTTTCCTTCTCCCAAGCCCCGGGACGAAGGACCGAGTGTCATTTTAAAGCACGCTGAGCCGACTTCTATTGAGACCGTGGGACCATTTTTCATGTTCTAAGACATTCCGACGGGTCGGGATTATTCCCTTAGCTATGTGCGTTCGTAGCTTTTATATTAGCCTACTTGTGCAAGTTGAAACCACACAAATTAAGTGAAGGCAGAGATGAGGCAAGTTCACCGAAACTCCCCCACCTGAGCGATGTCTTCGAGTCGCCGTTGTAAGGCCAAGTTCGAATGCCGTCGGCGTTTCGATTCCTCCGGATTGACTTTGCGGGACGGGGCACTACATAGGTCGGGGCAGAATGCTGTAAGGAGGTAACCGAATCTGTCCCTTGGGGAACTCCAATAGTCAAGGCCCTAGCTGCTGGGGCCGGTGCTGAGGATTGGTTCATCTGGTCGTGAGACCGCTTTCGATCTCCGGTCCGGTCTGCTATCCTTCGAGAAGTGTACTCATGCCTCCTCGCTTCTCGTAAGACGGTATCAAAAGTTTTGTGCTCGAACTGCTCTACTGCCAATATGATCTCCAAGTGGAGCCCCTACTGAAATCGCTGTGCTCTGTCTAGCTCGGTTGCCACCAAGGTGGGAGCAAACCGACTCAACCTTGAAAACTCGACCGCATATCCGTCGACCGTCCTGCTTATCTGCCTGAGATTACTAAACCTGGTCTGCAGGTCATACCTAGCCACTGCGTTGAAGTACTTGGTCTGGAACATATCACTGAATACCGCCCACATGACAGGCGTACCCAAACTCGCTGCTTGCATAGCCCACCAGCTGCAGGCTAGATCTAGTAACTGCAAGCGCACCACTGCCACCTTCTCTGCTTCAGGGGTCCTGGCTGCCTCCAAGATAACTTCAATGTCCTGTAGCCAGGCATCTGCAGCAATAGCATCCTCGCTGCCGTCGAAGAAGGGAGGGTTCAGACGCTTGAAATTGTTGACCGTACTATTCCCTCGAGGACCACTTTCGTTCATAGATTCTTGTACTGCTTGCTACAAGACATCACCTCGACGATCCTGAGACGCGAGCAACTCACGGATGAGCCCTATCAAGACCCCATCCTCTGACCCTGCTGGCTGAACTGGCTGGATTGGGGGCATTGGTTCTCCAGAAGGCATGGCTCGAGAGGCGGCTGCTGAGGATTGATCTTGATCTTCTTGCTGTTGCTGGGCTGCCGGCCGAACTTCTTCTGGCTGATCATCAGGGGCGATGCCGCTGAAGCAATGACATCAGGAATATTAAGGAAGGACCAGGATAGAACAATGAGGCAAGCATGTTATCAAGTCAAGGATTCAAGGAGATAAAAGGATACGAGTGGAGATCAAAGGCGAGTACAGATTGAGACATCTATCTGGTAAACCCTCACATTTCTTGATTGATAAGACCTGCATGGGCCACCACTTAAACCATGTCACGCCCCAGAACCAGAATACTGGAGAGCGGGGGCAGACATAGCCAGCTACGTATAATGAAATGGAATCCATCTCACCATACGGTCACGGCTGTCTAGATATGTGAGGATTTATCTACAAGCCATCAGTCTCTTAAGGTCATAAATTATCCTATTGTCTCAATCTCAACCAACTAATAATAATCACAAGATATCAGATCACCAAATATACAATTGTAAGGCATCCCAAACACATTACATATCCAGATGACCATGAAGCTAGTCGTACAAAATGTAAGGACTAGCAAGAGTTAAGTCATACATGATCAACCTCGAGTTGCCAATCATGATTACAGCCCGTAGGCAGACAGAAAATAAAGTTGCAAACGAGCTAACACTTGCTCGGCGGCTAAACGCCTCAAAAGAATAGTTTTACAATAAGTGGGCAAGGCAAAAAGAAAAACCCACTCTTGGCCTGGGTTCCGTCTAGTTGTCACCATCGGGCTGGAAGACAGGTAGATCCTTTGCTGCTGCTCCGGTATCTGGCCATACAAAACCAGCTGGGTCAGACCCCAGAATGGGCAAATGCCACAAAGGGGGCCACAAAATAAGAACAAAAGCCAGCAAGTTAGCACAATAATATAATTACATAATAAGAGACAGTAATTTAAGAAAAAGCAAGATAGGTGAATATAAAAGACAATCTGTACATAATCGATAAAAGATAGAGCATATAGAAAAGCATGACAGGATGATATACGATGAGATAACCATGGGACTATTCAGATAACCAGGTTACAACCCGTAAACCAAACAAGGACCGGGGTTGTAACCCTTCGTCTGAACAGAACTTGGTTTCTCCCACCATTTATCGGCAAGGTAAACATAAGAAATCCGGTCATGCAATTATCCATGATATAGAATTAAGATAAAGCACGAATAAGCATGTCATGTCATAACCTTGTACAGGATCAGGACATGACAAGCGGGACTAGACTCCATCCAATCAATCACGGCCAAGCAATAAATACGGCTTGCTACTTTAACTAACTAGGGTTATCACAGGCCTAGTTACTAGCAGGATGCAATGAGAATTCCAAGTTCGGTTACTTGTTTGTTACTACCTGAGTGATCCCAGCAAGAAAAGGAAAAGATAGCAGGATATAGCAAACACACTGTAGTAAGATACATGTGTCCTAAGGTACCACACTCGACGGCGGGCTGGAAGTGCGCTCATCTCGACGGATAGCAACAAATCCCAAGTATATATATATATATATATATATATATATAAGGCCGGGACCAAAGGGGCAACAGGTAACTGGGAAATTCTCCATGAACTATTTGATCAATCTAGTCATTAATCCTAGCCATATTCAGTATGAATCCCTGACCGTGGGAAACCAGGGATTCATGTCCTAGACATGATGCAAGACAAGACAGGTTCATTTGTACAAACACATTCACCCACGGTGTCCAGGCCATTTATTCTTGTCAAGTCGTGTTAGCCGTCGCAACAGCATTAAGTTATCAAGTCATGCTACAAGTTACAAGTCAAGTCAAGTCAAGTCAAGAGTGCGGCGCCATGGGCCACTATCAAGTTATCAAGTCACAAGGATTAAGTACAAGTTACAAGTTAGGTGTGCACCCCACTGGGTCATTAGCAAGGAAATCAGAGAATACCAGGATCATAATTCACAGAAAATCTCGAAAGCCATACTAGTCATAAACAATCGTGTTAAGCCGTGTCGGGTCAAGATAGTCGTGCTGTGTTGAACAGATCTCAGGAAACCCAATCCATAAAAGAGAAACCAAGCCGAGAAATAAAACCAATATTACAAAAGCCAAAGGGATTAAGCAAGGGGTTCAGGGTGCAGCGTACGCACAAGGGCACGCACAGTGTACGCATAAAAGCACGCACGCAAGAGAGCTACGTACGCGAAAAGACACGCACGCAGGAGAGCTGTGTACGCAAAAATTCACGCACGAAAGAGAGCTGCGTACGCAAAAAGTCACGCACGCAATAGAGCTGCGTACGCAAAAAGTCACGCACGCAGGAGAGCTGCATACGAGAAAAGTCACGCACGCAAGAGCTGCGTATGCGAAAAGTTACGCACACAGGAGAGCTGCGTATGAGAAAAGTCACGCACGCAGGAGAGCTACGTACGCGAAAAGTCACGCACGCAGGAGACACGCTTCCAACAGGAAGCACGCTCAAGGCTGCGTACGCACAAAAGCACGCACGCAGGAGACACGCTTCCAACAGGAAGCGTACCCAAGGCTCAGTGGCGTAAGCTAAGAAGCTCTGTCCACTGCTTATTGTCTTCTCCAAACAGCAAGAACTCCATGGTTGAACCCAAGCTTCAAAGCATCACAACTTGGCCATCCGAACTCCAAATCAGGATTTCCAAAGTCCTAACTTGGGTGAAATCGAAATCTCTTCCACATAGAAACATCAAAACTCATAAAAATCCAACCTAAGTAGATCAAAACCATGCAAAACCGAAAATAGGGAAAAATTAGATCTAGAACAATGGAGACTCCAAACCACAAAATATCAAGTTCTAATGTTGATCACCATGTCCTAATCTAGCAAATGGACAAATAAAATAGGGTTCTCATATGGTGGCAAGGTGCACTTGCCTATGGGTGTGGAGAGTTGTGTGGAGGAAGAAGAAGAAGAAAAAATTAATGGAGGTTGTAATGAAGAAAAGAGAGTGAGGTGGGGATTATAAAGAGGGTGGGTTGTGGTGGAATGAAGGTGGAGCATAGGCTAAGGTGTTCCAACCATAAAGAACCAAACCAAACCAACCCAAACCAATTAAAACCGAGCCAAGTCAAAACCCAAAATATGAGAAATACCAAAATTCCATAAGTTGAGAAAATAAAAAATGCCAAAATCCAGATACGAGTATAAATACGAAATACGGGAAATACGAGAAATGAGGGTGACAATGTGTAGAGAGTGGTGATGGTGATATTGGTGTCATGAGAGTGGTGTGAGAGTGGTGGTGAGAGTGTGTGTTTGTGAGTGTTTGTGTGAGTGTGTATGTATATATAAATATATCTATATGTGTGTGTGTCTATATATATATATATATATATATATATATAATATATATTATATGTGTGTGTGTGTGTGTGTGTGTGTTTGTGTGTGGTGTGTGTGTGTGTGTGTTTTATATATATGTAGATAGATGAGTGTGTTTTGTATATGATAGATAGATAGATAGATATATGGATATATATATTAATATATATATATATATATATATATATATATAGAGAGAGAGAGAGAGAGAGAGAGAGGAGAGATAGGAGGAAGTAGGAAGATGAAGAAGAAGAATAAGATGCAGTAGCAGCAGCAACTGGCAGTAGCTGCAGCAGCAGCAGCATTGCGCAGCAGCAGCAGCATTGCGCAGCAGCAGCAGCAGTGCAAGGGCAGTAGCAGCAGCTGCAGTATCAAACCCCCCTTTTACCCATTTAACCCCTTAAAACCCCCCTAGTATATATATATATGTATATATATATATATATATAATTATATTATTTTTATATATATATGTATCAAACCCCCCCTTTTACCCATTTAACCCCTTAAAACCCCCCAGTATATATATATATGTATATGTATATATATATATATATATATATATATATATGTGTGTGTGTGTGTGTGTTTTATATATATATAGTTAGATAATTAGATAGTTAGAGGAAGAGAATGATAAGAAGAAATGAGAGAAATTTAGAAGAAGTTAGAAGAAGAATAGGAAGAAAAATTAGGAGGAAGAGTAAGAAGAAGTTAGGAAGAGAAAGAATAGGAAAGTATGAGAGAAAAGAGATTTGGAATGAGGGGAAGAGTTAGAAGAAGAAGGATTAGGAGAATAAGAATTAAGGAAGGAGAATTAGAAGAGTAGGATTTAGAAGGAGAATGAGAAGTAGAAGTGTAGGAATACAATTTAGAGAAAATCGAGTTAGAGAGTGAATTTGAGCCCCGAGTGTCGGAATGAGATGAAACTTGGGGTAGACCTAGATTATATAAATTAGACTTTGCGGGTAGGCTCCCGAGTTGAAATAGGGGTTGTAGGGCGCCGGTATCGTGCCGTACCCTTGCGTATCTTGAAATATTCAAGATATCGACAATGGGCCGTAAGATGGACTAGACGTCCACTTTACCTTGGTATCTTGGTAGGTATATATGTATAGGCTAGTATCTTACTACGCTAGGAAACGCGGGTCAAAATACCAAGCGTAGGTAGGCTAACTTGATATTCACCTAGACTAGAAATTTACCTTAGAAAAATGGTAAATTAGGAAATTGGCCTACGGCCAAGATTTGAGTTTCGAAGTCCAAGATGGACTTGAATATGGGTTGTAGAGGTTGGTAATGATTAGAAATAGTCGCCTAGACCTAGTCTTGACCCCGGTTGACCATGGTTGACTTTTTAGACCAAAAGCCAACTATGGGTCAACAATTTACCCAATTTAGTCCCAAATTCCATTAAACTTGGGCAGTTGACCAAAAGTCAACTATTAGTCACCATTAACCTAGGATTGACCTAGGGTTGACCTAGAGTTGACCAGAGTTGACCAGTTGACCAAAAGTCAACTGTAAGTCAACCGTTGACTTAAATTGACCTAGATTAATCCCGTTTGACTTACATTGACCTAGTTTGACCGAGCTAGACCTAGAATAACTTAGATCGACCATGTACAATCTATTTTGATCTTGTTCGACCTAGATTGACTTAGTTGACTTGTCTTGACCTAGAATTGCTTAATCGGAGTTAAATTGATTTGACTTTACTTCCTAAACATAGTATTGATATCTTGTTCTCTATAGGTCCTCGAGACGCAGCATTTGATCCCGTTGACATATCATATCATATTATAGGCGAGTACATTCTCTGACACTTTTCTAATTTACGATAATTGTTATAATTCATGTAATTAGTATAGATATGCTTGTTCTCGACACATTGGTCACACGGATTGGTATTCATGGATCCCGATATGAGATATTATTTCTCGTTATCTTGGTATATCTTGTGCAAGCCTCTTATAGTTCTTGTGCAATATATGGACAACGATTCTCGAGGAGACTTGCTCCATTCTCGTAGAATCCCGTGTCATAACGTGTCTTGCTTGGATCCACTCTACCAGTCGGGGACGGGGAGTACTAGTATAGATGTGTGGTCATTATCCGCCTTGTTTATTCTTGTAGACCTTGAATGCTACCAATCCTACACTCTACGTAGGATTGGCTGATCAGTAGACCTTGTGCAGACCCAAGCCGGCCACATATTGTAGCTAGTACTCACACACCTAGATATATAATTCTTGATTCTTGTACATGCCATGATCAGTTTACTTGCCTTGCTCTAGCTCTAGATTTACAGCTTACCTTGCCATGATACTCATATGTACATTCCATGATTTTCTTGTATATACTCGCTATTTACAGTCTTATAGCTTTTGTCATATCTTGTGAACTGTTGTTAGTAGATTGTACTCGTTCCATCCTGACAGGATATGTTGACAAAATATTGCAGATGCTGATGAGGGGGATTACTGTACCTACTATGGTCCGGATGACGTAGTGGGCCTAGACTTGGAGACTTTGGTCCAGCAGGGCTTAGCTCCGCCTGACGAGACTTTACCTATTGCATAGATAGAGTAGGTCTTTTGTACTGGACCTTGTCTCCAGCTACTTTTAAGACTATTATTATTATGGACTGTATTAGAGACTTGGACTTGTATATTATTTGTATTTGGACTTGACAGGTTATTATTTTATCGTCTTGTTGTCTTTATCTTCCAGTCTTTACTTTATCATCTTAGAGTTGTGATTGACCACTCATATATATTCATTGCTTGTCCTCCGTTCGGAGTTGACCATATTCTCGATAGGTTTTGATATGTATATATATAAACTGTTGTTAGAGTAGAAAACCTACAGCGTTCCACGCCGTTATTACGGTGAGGGCTGGGCGTTGTCACGTACACGTGCCCTTCTAGAGGGTGCGGGTCGTGACACGTTTTTAGTGGTGGCCCACGCAGGTCCTGAAGTCACAATTAGTGCGATGTCGTTGCGGCACTCGTCTTAGAGTAACGACTACGAGCCTGTGTTACACATAGGAGGTAGTAGTCTAAGAGTGCTCAATCACAGTAGGATCTTTCCTTGCTTATCTTGCTTACCGTCTTTGATATTGATTTACTGTTTTCTAGTTGTCCTCCTTGATATAATCTTTCTTGTGCCATATTGATATCTTCTTTCAATCTGTCTTCAGGATGGTGCAGACCAGGTCCCAGCATCCTGAGTTCGCGGACGCGAAGAGGTCTGCTATGACTCGCGGACCTGATCCGGACACTCCTGCTGCAGTCGGGGTGTCGGCAGCAGCAGCTCTTTGGGGTGCTCCTCCGCTGGTTACGAGGGCTGACCCCAGGGTTGCTACGACTTTTTCGGCCGTAGAACCAGTGGTTGATGTGGGCGCTATTCCTCCTGCTGTGCAGCGGATTCCTCCGCTAGTTGCAGACATACTTCCACCTCCACCTCCTCTGCCTACAGATATTAGGCAGATGCTTACCTTCCTCCAGCAGATGCTGGAGACTCAGAGAGCCCAGGCCGAGGCTCAGCAGAGGCAGACAAACGTGATGCGTCAGGGCATAGAGGATGCCCATCAGTTGGCCCTTATAGCCGTAGAGCAGAGGGATCCACATCCGGGGACGCGACCGAGGTACGGAAATATCTAGGACTTCAAGAAGCCCGGGCCCCGTGACTTTAGCGGGACCGAGGGTGTGGTCTATGCAGATGATTGGCTCGAGGATATCGAGCGGCAGATGAGGGCCTCCCGCCTGGCAGACGACCTGAAGGTCGAGGCGGTAGGTTTGTATTTGCTAGATATTGCATGCACCTGGTTCAGAAATGAGCCAGCCCTAGTTGGAGAGGGCCATACTTGGGCAGAGTTCAAGCTCCTCTTCAAGGATAAGTTCTTTTCCCCCATGGACAAGATTGACCTGGTACGGTAGTTCCAGGATCTGTAGCAGGGCAGTTTATCTGTGGAGGAGTACGCAGCGGAGTTCGGCCGTCTGAGCCGATACGCAGAGTACATGGTTCGAGACCCGGAGATCAGGACGAGCCGTTTTAGGGAGGGGCTGACTTGGGATATCAAGATCCTCATTCCCTCCTTCTATGAGACTTATACCCAGATCTACGCGGAGGCCCGCAAGGTAGAGCGAGAGTGGGACTTGAAGCCCAAGAGGGAGCGTGATCTTTTCTCGGGGGCTACTAGCAGCACAGGGGCTGCTAAGCGCCCTCAGCTTCAGCATCGTTCTTTCCAGCATCACCAGCCGCAGGTGCAGGCCAGAGTACCGATTCAGCAGCAGGTGCAGCACACTCAGCAGAGGCAGGCACAGCATAGGGTTCCTTACGGCTACTGCAAGAAGCCCGGTCACATCTGGGAGGTCTGTCGGAAGAGGCTGGACATGTGCTTCTACTGCGGGGAGGCTGGACATCAGTTGGGGGATTGTCCTGCGAATCCTCTCAGGGTAGCCGTGGAGCGGTAGCAGCTCAGGGGCACCGGCGAGAGTACCGACAGTGCAGCAGAGGGGTCCACTTTTCGACCCAGCAACAGCGGTTTGTTCAGCACCACCAGCAGCGGGGTGGTCAGGGTAGAGCCTTTGCTCTTGCAGCCGAGGAGATGGAGCCTATTACAGATGTAGTCGTATGTTCTATTCTGCTCAATTTTTTTCCAGCTTTAGCCTTGTTTGATTCTGGTGCTACGTACAGTTTTGTGTCTGTTTCTTTTGTTCTTAGGCACAATATCATTGCTGAGTATCTTAGTAGGACTTGCAAGATTATGACTGGGAATGGCATCATCCTAGTTAATAATGTTTGCAAGGGGCGAAGAGTTTCTTTGAGAGGCCGGGAGCTGAGTACGTGTTTGTTCGTAATGCCACTTCCGAGTTACGATGTGGTACTCGGTATGGATTGGTTGAGAATGTACTACGCTAGCATCGACTGCAGAGGGGGCAGGATTCTGTTTAGGCCGGGAGAGCCGGAGTATGAGTTTATTAGGGGTGCAGTAGAGCAGGGAGATGGATTCTGCGGAGCATTATTGGCGGGGCCGGTGTTGCCACATCCACTTATTGCTGAGTTCTTGGATGTCTTTCCCGAGGAGCTGCCCGGGATGCCGCCAGATCGTGATATTGAGTTTTCTATTGACCTAGTGCCGGGCGCTGAGCCTATCTCCTAGCAAGTCTATAGAATCAACAACAGTGAGTTAGCGGAGCTAAAAAAACAGGTCGACGAGCTGGAGGTGTCACCCTCATTTCCTGTATTTTCCGTATTTCGTATTTATACTCGTATCTGGATTTTGGCATATATTTTATTTTTCTCAACTTGTAGAATTTTGGTATTTCTCGTATTTTGGATTTTGACATGGCCCGGTTTTAATTGGTTTGGGTTGGTTTGGTTTGGTTTAATGTGTATTGGGACACCTTAGCCTATGCTCCACCCTCAACACACCACATCCCACCCTCATTAAAACTCCACCAACTTTTTCTCTCTCCTCATAACCTCCATTAATTTTCTTTTTCTTCTCCTTCCTCTACACAACACCAACCCATAGGCAAGTGCACCTTGCCACCACATGAGAACCCTATTTTATTTGTCCATTTGCTAGATTAGGACATGGTAATCAACATTAAAACTTGGCATTTTGTGATTTGGAGTCTCCATTGTTCTAGATCTAAGTTTTCTTTATTTTTGGATTTACATAGTTTTGATCCATTTAAGTTGGATTTTTATGGGTTTTGATGTTTCCATGTGGAAGAGAATTCAATTTCACCCAAGTTGGAACTTTGGAAATCCGGATTTGGAGTTCGGATGGCCAAGTTGTGATGTTTTGAAGTTTTGGGAGCCATTGGAGCCTCTTCTCAGCCATGGAGAAGAAGACCCTGCACGTGCGTGCTTTTGAGCGTACGTTGCTCTCCTGCGTGCATGCTTTTGTGCGTACGCAGCTCCCCTGCGTGCGTACTTTTGTGCGTACGCTGTTCTCCTGCGTGCGTGCTTTTTTACGTACGCTGCTCTCCTGCGTGCGTACTTTTGTGCGTATGCTGCTTTCCTGTGTGCGTGCTTTTTTGCGTATGCTGCTCTCCTGCATGCGTGCTCTTGCGCGTACGCCCAACCCCCAGGCCCCTTGCTTAAACCCATTGGCTCTTGGAGAATTGGTTTTATTTCTCGACTTGGTTTCTCTTTTGTGGATTGGGTTTCCTGAGATATTGTTCAACACAGTACGACTATCTCGACCCGACACGGCCTAACACGATTTACAAGTAATTGTTTATGACTAGTACGGTTTTCGGGATTTTCTGTGAATTATGATCCTGGTATTCTCTGATCTCCTTGCTAGTGACCCAGTGGGGTGCACACCTAACTTGTAACTTGTAATTAATCCTTGTGACTTGATAACTTGATAGTGGCCCATGGCGGTGCACTCCTGACTTGTCGCATGACTTGATAACTTAATGCTGTTGCGACGGCTAACTTAGCTTGACCTGCCTTGACACCGTGGGTGGTTCTTTCTTGCTTGCTTGTTAAATCTACTTGTCCTGTCTTGCATCATGTCTAGGATGGGACTCCTGAGTACCACGGTCAGGGGTACCTACCAAAATAGATTAAGGCTAATAACTAGAATAACACTGTAGTCATGAAGAGATGACACAGCTACAGGCAATCCCGTTACCTGGGCGCTCTTGGAATCTGTAGCCTGCCGTCGAGTAGGGCACATTTCCAGCACACTGTCATGTATTGCACCTTCTAAGTCACTTAAGGGTACATGCGTTTCCTGGACGATGCACCCACCAGAATTCAACCCCTAACTTTCGACCTGGGTAACCTGGATGGTCTGCAGGGCTTGTGGCTGTGGAATCATCTCACTGTATCTTGTTAGTAATTAGGTCTATGAACCCTAGTTAGTTAAAGTAGTAAGCCATAGTATCTGCTTGGCCGTGATTGAGAATGAGGTATAACTAGTCTAGTCATGTCTTGATCCAGTACAAGATTGCTTTCTGTCTTGATTTCTCACATTATTATCTTGCCGATAAATGGTGGGAAACCAAGTTCTGTTCAGATGAAGGGTTACAACCCCGGTCCTTGTTTGGTTTACGGGTTGTAACCTGGCTATCGGAATAGTTTCATGGTTATCTGTCGTATATATCATCCTGACATGTTTTCATAAATTCTAGTGTTAATATTAGATTTTCTTGTGCTAATTGCTGGCTTTTGTTCTTATTTCATGGCTCCCTTGTGGCACTTGCTCTTTCTGGGGTTGACCCAGCTGGTTTTGTGTGGCCAGATTTTGGAGCAGCTCCCGAGGATCTACCAAGCTTCCAGCCCAATGGTGACAACTAGACGGAACCCGGGCCAAGAGTGGGTTTTCCTTTTTGTCTTGCCCACTTTATTGTAAAACTATTCTTTTGAGGCGTTTAGCCGACGAGCACCCGTTAGCTCGATACACTTTTACTTACTGTCTGCCTACGGACTGTAAACATGATTAACAAATCCTAGGGTTGATCATGTACGACTAAACTCTTGCTAGTCCTAACATTTTGTAACGACTAGCTTCATGATCAGCTGAATATGTAATATTTGGAACGCCTTATTATTGTATATTTAATGATCATACATCTTGCGACCTTACTTACTTGCTTGTGATTGAGATATTAGGCTTGTTCATGACCATAAGAGACTGTTGGCTTGTAGTAAACCCTCATATATCTAGACAGCCGTGACTGTATATCGAGGTGGTTTCTATTTCAATATATGTAGCTGGCTATGTCTGTCCCCGTTCTCCAGTATTCTGGTTCTGGGGCGTGACATGGTTTAAGTGGTGGCCCATGCAGGTCTTGTAAATCAAGATATGTAGGGATTTACCAGATAGATGTCTCAATCAGTACTCGTCCTTGATCTCTGTTTGTATCCTCTGAATTCCTGGATTCTTGCCCTGATCCTGTGCTTATATCATTGATCTGTCCTGGTCCTTTCCTTATTGTTCTCGTGTCGTCTTCTTCAGCGGCACTGTACCTGGTCCTACCGATCAACGAGGTGGAGCATTTCCCGCGGATCAGCAGCAACCCGGAGATCAAGCCCAGTATTTCGGGGTAGCCTCCAGAGTTGTGCCTACTGGAGGAGAGTCACCAGTTCGGCCCGTCCAGCCCGCAGAGCCAGATGATGGTACCTTAGTAGGCCTCATCAGAACCTTGATAGCTTCCCAGGATCGTCGAAGCGACGCGCTGCACCAGACAGTTCAAGATGCTTTGACTAGAGGCGGTCATCCAGGAAACCAGGCGGCAAACAGCTTCAAGCGATTGAACCCTCCTTTCTTCGACGGCAGCGATGATGCGATTGCCGTGGATGCATGGCTTTAGGATACCGAGGTGATTCTGGAAGCAGCTAGGACACCTGAGAATGAGAAGGTGGTGGTGGTACGCCTGCAGTTGTTGGACTTGGCTCGCAGTTGGTGGGCGGCGCAAGCCATGGAATTAGTGGCACCCATTGCTTGGGCAGTGTTTAGAGAGAGATTCCAGACGAAGTACTTTGATGCTGTGGCTCGGTACGACCTGCAGACCAGATTTACCAACTTGAAGCAAGGAGGCAGAACAGTCGACAGTTATGCATCGGAGTTTTCTAGACTCAGTAGGTTTGCCCCCACCTTGGTGGCGACCGAGTTTGATAGGGCCCAGCGGTTCCAGCAGGGGCTGCATTTGGAGATCTTGTTGGCAGTAGAACAGTTCGAGCACCAGACGTTCGATGCAGTCTTGAGAGCAGCTAGGAGGCATGAGTATACCTCCCAGAGGATCGTGGATAGGGCCGGAGGTAGGAAGTGGTCCCACAGTCAGATGTACCAATCATCAGCTCCAGCCCCGACAGCTAGGGGATTGACCATTGGAACTTCGAGGCGGGCGGCCTCAGTAACGTCAGTTCAGCATTCGACCTCGACGTACCCGCAGCAGCAGAAGCAGACTTCCGCGATGGGATGTTCTCATTGTGGGAAGCCATGGCATATGGTGGCAGACTGTCGTAGGGCGCAGGGATTGTGCCTGGCTTGTGGAGCAGCAGATCATAGGGTAGGGGATTGCCCGAATAGGGGTGGTTCATCAGCATCCAACCCTTCTAGCTCTTCGGTGAGAGGACCGGCCCCAACACCAGTTCAGCAGCAGCAGTATCAGTCTTCGAGGCCCTTGCCGCCTCAGTCTCAGGCATTCCAGCAACAACACCCAGTAGTATGCACAAGCCCAGGCTCAGATCCAGAATAGGCAGAGAGGTTTCCAGCAGAGGGGACCAGCAGCCAGAGGACAAGGTCAGGCCATGATGATGTCTATAGAAGAAGAAGTTACACCAGGTGAGGTTGTGGCAGGTACTATTCTCGTCAACTCCTCTCCAGCGTCTGTATTATTTGATTCTGGTGCATCGCATTCATTCATGTCTGCACAATTCGCGACACGGATAGGATTGGAGCCCGAGTCATTATCAGTGAGGCTCAATATACTTACTGGTAATGGTCTTGTGGGAGTAGATCGAGTGTTTTCCTCGTGGGTCGTAGTTAGCGGTAGGGAGTTCCCCGCCAGATTCATAGAGTTTCCTATGGCAGACTATGATAGTCCTAGGCATGGATTGGTTGAGGAACCAGTATGCTAGGATAGACTGCCATATTGGCAGAGTTGTCTTTAGTTTCCCCGACGAGCCAGAGTTTTCGTTTTCCAGAGGCGCAGTGGAGCCATCTTCCCCAGCATTGCGGATGGCAGTAGCAGCAGTGCAGTTACCTCGGATAGTTGAAGAGTTTCCAGATGTCTTTCCAGAGGAGCTTCCAGGGATGCCGCCAGAGCGGGAGATTGAGTTCACTATAGACTTGATTCTCGGGACAGCACCAGTATCAGAGCGAGTCTACAGGATGGCGCCTTCAGAGTTGGAAATTTTGTACAAGATGATTGAAGAACTGAGGACCAAGGGATTCATCCGTGCAAGTGGATCGCCTTGGGGAGCCCCGATGCTTCTTATGAAAAAGAAGGATGGTACGTCCAGGCTATGTGTTGATTATCATACCTTGAATTCGGTGACAATCAAGAACAGATACCCTCTTCCGAGGATAGATGACTTGTTTGATCAACTCAGAGGGGCTTCAGTGTTCTCGAAGATCGACTTGCGGTCGGGATACCACCAGATCAGAGTCACAGAGCAGGACATCCCGAAGACAGCATTCAGATCAAGGTATGGACATTGGGAGTTGTTTTCCATAAATAAATTCACTTTATTTATTTTGTATCTGAGAAAATTACAACTGTAGGAATCTAATCTAGAAGACGATTACTTTATCCCTTGGACGATGCGATGAAGAAAACTCGAACTTCGAAGAACTTGGACAGCAACTAGGCAATCTCTCTGTTCTCTTTTTAATTGTCTGTAGTGTCTGATGGAGACGAAGAAACTCTCTTTTATAGAGTTTTGGATAACTGTTCTGGAGCATACGCTCAGTCAGTTACTTGACGTGTGCATAACTGTAGGGACGCGTGGCAAATTCTGATGGAGACACGTTGGAGTACGGTTGAAAGTAGTGGGATATATCTAGGAGAGATTGGTGGCATGGATGCCACGTTGTATAACTTCTGGATAAGTGGGTAACTGAGTACAGGACACGTGAGAACGTGTGTTGACTGTACGTTGAAAATCATCCTGGATGCCTTTGTTATGATACGCTGTCTTTGAAGAAGAGCCATACGCTAGCTTTTGAAGGCACATGTCTTGCATACGCTGACTTGGACAGCATAGAGCCATAGAAGGCTGATACTCTTACTTTATTGATAAGGAGTCGTATGGGATCCATACGCTCACTTGGTTGGCAAGGAGTCGTATGAGGTCCATACGCTCACTTGGTTGGGAAGGAGTCGTATGAGGTCCATACGCTCACTTGGTTGAGAAGAAGTCGTATGAGGTCCATACGCTCACTTGGTTGAGAAGGAGTCGTATGAGGTCCATACGCTCACTTGGTTGGGAAGGAGTCGTATGAGGTCCATACGCTCACTTGGTTGAGAAGGAGTCGTATGGAGTCCATACGCTCACTTGGTTGGGCAAGGAGCCGCATTGAGGGAGTAGACACGTGGCTGTCTTCAATCTTCTCAAATACGCCATATCTTCAAATACTGACAAATATTTCTTGAGCGTCGTGCTGCAGATATGATGGCTGACAGACTGTCAGAAATGACAGTAATAATGGCTCTTTATTTATGATGGCTGCTGAGCTGTCCTCGTAAGAGACAAAATCATTTCTCGAAAACCTATACGATGGCTAATCTTCATAGGGCAGCTGTCTTTGTACGAAAGACGAAGTATCAGATTCATCCTTCATTAAATACATGCTGTGCTGTCATCTCAAGAAATATTAAAATATTCACTGAGCGTACGGCCTTTAGATGAGCGTAGGGCCTTGGCTGAGCGTATGGCCTTGAGCGTATGGCTTTGACTGAGCGTATGACCTTGAGCGTATGACTTTGGCTGAGTCTTATGTCAGCGTGTCATAATTTTCACACCCTACAAGACCCCCTTCAAAGTTTTCGAACTTTATGAATTTCAAAAGTTCGAAATTACTTTGAACTTAAAGTGGGAATAAGTCCTGACACGCTGGCATGAGTTTGTTATCTTCCTCAATATCAGTGCAAATCTTTTAGGGATTCTATTTAAAGAATATCCGCTGTTTGAACTTCTTCTTTCTTCTATAAATAGGTCTTCCAAAACCTAATTTATTTCTTTACTTTTGCATCCATCTTCGAGAGGAAAAAGAAACTCAAGACTCAACTCTTCTTCTTCTTCGACTCAAGCTTTATTAATGGCGCCCAAGGTTGATGCTGCTGCGAAGGAAAAGGGGAAGGCTCCTGCGGAGTCATCTCAGCCCACCGCCGCCGCTGCTAAGAAGACTACCAATAAGCGCGTTCGACGAAGTGAACGCCCATTGAAGCCTCTCTATGGTGAGGATGATGACGACAAACAGTAACTATCCCCTATTTAGGGCTCTGGTTAGAACAAAATCATAAAACGTATCCCCTCTTTAGGGCCAAATACGTTAGAAAATATGCTTCCCTCTTTAGGGTTTAGCCGTATCCCATATTTTTTGTTTATACGAAAAATATGTTTGGAGCGTATTCTGTATGATACGCGTATTTTTGATAAAAATGTCAAAATACGCTGTCTTGAAAGAATATGCTATGGCGAGTTGTCTCACTGAGATACGCTAACTCCTGTGTTAGCGTATGTTTTTGATGATCATCTTGTCAACCATACGCTGATACGCTCATACTGAACATAAACTGAACTTTTAAAATCATTCACTTAAGATAGACTGAGCGTAAAAAGTGATCTCTGAATCTGTCATACGCTTAGGATAAACTGAGCGTATATGGATCTTCGAGTCTGCCATACGCTAAGGATATACTGAGCGTATGCTGAACTTTGAGTTTGCCATACGCTTAAGGATATACTGAGCGTATGCTGAACTTTGAGTCTGCCATACGCTTAAGGAAAACTGAGCGTATGCTGAACTTTGAGTCTGCCATACGCTCAAGGAAAACTGAGCGTATGCTGAACTTTGAGTCTGCCATACACTTAAGGAAAACTGAGCGTATGCTGAACTTTGAGTCTGCCGTACGCTTAAGGAAAACTGAGCGTATGTTGAACTTTGAGTCTCTTGATGTTGAAGATTTCTAAGGTTTTATTCTTCTTTTGCAGTGGATATTCTGGCTCAGGAGGCAGAATTTGAAGGATGTGTAGGAAATAACTATAGAAGTGACCTATCACATGTTCGTTTTTTCCAATTCGATGGACCTTCTACAAGGATAGCTCTTTTAACAAATCAGGAAAATGACACCTTGCTGAACTTGATAAGTGGACTGCCTTTACAAAGTGTGGATGGTGTTACCCACTCGAAGCCAGCATTTCTTTTCGGAGATGCTATTGACATAAACTCTCAGCCTGCTCTGGACAAAGTATCATACTGTTATTATAGGGATGGTGATGTAAATCAGCCAATGTATCTGACTGGTTTATCAAAAAGCATCAACATAGCTCGCTTATTTCATGCGAGTTGTCAAAGACAAATGAAGTGGAATATCACTACATCCTGGCAAGCAAAAGCTAGGTGGATAGGATATCGTCAAGGAAGGTTCCGCAGTGGTACTGAACCACATGTCACATCTCTGCGAGGACTGCTACCTGCCACCATCCCTCCTGAGGATTCGGCACTTCTGAAGCCAGTCAGAGTCCCAATCTTTCCAAACGAATTTGCTCAACTGGAAAATGCCATCTACCCAAAATAGTCTATGAGGCTGACTGGTCTGGTAAATCCGGAGAATACCAGATGGACTGCTCTTGTGAAATGGATTCTGAAGAATTTTGGTGAACAGTTACAGGTGATAGGCCTATATGATGCCATTAAGTGCACTGCTTATGGTTTTAGGCCAAACCCGAATTTGTTCTTGGCGTTAGCGGAGAGGTAAACTACCGTACCGGTACCTTCATGACCCCAAGAGGCGAGATGGAATTCTCCTTCATGAAATGGCATATTTTTCAGCTGCCAACAGCAGATTTGCCATATGAAGAGTATATCCCTTTCGTTGATGAAATGAATAAGATCTCCGAAGCCAACCCAATGGTTCTTCATGTCTTTGAAGAATTGATGTGCCATTACAGTATTTGTAAGGCCTTTTATAAAGAACAAGGTGGGGAAGGAGATTCCAACTGTTATTCTTCTAAATGGATGGCCTATTTATTTCAAGACCGTACTGATGAAGTTCAGAAGAAGAAGAAGTCTGAGCAATATGTCGGTGAATTTAAACCTCTGAATCAAGCTGAGATTGATAAGCTCATCCGGGACACCACTCATGACGACATCGTCATTGAGGAAGACGAAGGCACCTATAAGGCCGGTGATAGGTTTGAGACCTATATTAAGCAGGGTAACCGAGAATTATCCGCTGAAGGTCATCTGGCCGGATTTATATCTCTCTGGCTGAGAAAATTTGTAGTACCTGGCACCTGTTCAGCAGACAGGATGCACAGGGGAGTTGTCTTCGCAGCAGTCCGTCTGACTTTCGGGTATAAGATGGATTTGCTGACAGCATTGACATGCCGTCTGAATGCTGGATTAAGGGCATATACAGACAGAATGTTCGAATTGACAAGAAAGAGCCTTACATCCTTTCCTCAGGTAGAAATGCCCTTTATATTTATTTGGGTGGCTGCTTCTGCATTTCGAATCTCTCATGAATGCTGGGATGGCTAGACCAGATGACACCTTTCTGGAAAGATACAGTCACACACCAAAGTGGAAATATGACACTTTGACAGATTGCAGAACTATATTAAACAGAGGAGAACTATGGAGCTTCACTTGTGTTCCTCCACCGGTTAGTTTTGAAACCATGCCTGGGAGGTTGGTTGATGGCATTGGTGGCAATGAGTTGGATGATGTTCAACATGAATGGCTGAAAAGGATCAGGCCATCTCACTTAATCTGCCGCCGTGACAACATCACTTATCTAGAACCATATCTTCCGAGTAGGTTTGCTCGGCAATTTGGTTATGATCAGTTGCATGTGGCCAATGCAACGACATGTTTTGGTTATCAAGGCAGGTTGATTGATGGTGCCAGAGCTTGGATATATTACATTGCTAAAGGTACAGGGGCTACCTTTTCATGCCAGATCCGGTCACCTATCAGAGAGGAGCTAGAATATTGGCATCTTATGCCAAATTCAGCACCTTAGGTAAAAGCTTTATTCATATTGAAAAGAAATCAACCAAATCAGCCCTGCCGAGAGATTGTCATGACCAAGAAGATCCTCTGGCTATTGATGAAGTTGATGATGACGTTTTAGAAACTTTCTTCTCTGATGACCTTCATCAACCATTACATGTACCCATCGGGAGTGCTGAAGAGAGTATATCTGTTGATAATACTCCGAAGAGGAAGCGGGGCAAAGGTGCTGCTGGGCCTGCCCCAAAAAGAGTTATTCGGGCAGAGGCTCGAAATCGTGGAGGAATTACTATTCCGGGGACTTCTCCTGTTTCCACTCGAGTCAGAGATGCTGATAAAGCAGGTAGTGATCCAAAAGACAATTACCCTACTGTTCCATTCACAAAAAGAATAGGAAGGAAAGTGATAGTTTCAAAAACTAAATCCGTAATTTGTCTCGATGCAGAGAGTCCCACCGATCGTGCTGTGCGATTGGCTTCAGAAAAACAAGTTGCCTTTGATTTTTCTGTAAAGACAGAACCTGTTGAAGAAGATATTCCTGAACCTGTTGGGTCATCCATGCCTTCTGATATAGGATTGATTCCGCCAATGGCCGATGATGCGCAGGTGATTAGTCAACCTGCGGTAGAGGCTGAGCATCAGACTGAAACAGCTAATGACTTACTGATTTCGGGAGAATCAGTGAAGGAAGCCACTACTCTCAAACCAATTGCTGAGGCTTCAGAGAGCAATAAGAGTGATGACGAACAAGTTGATTATGAACCTTCGTCTCATTCTTTTGGAGAAGAAGACATGGAGATAGACGATGAATCACCGTCTAAAACTCCAATTGATGTACTGAAGACAATTGGTCAACACTCAGGGTTAACACCAGAGCCGGAGAGGCATATAGAAATAGAAGTTCAAGTTCCGAGTACTTCTGGGGCGGGCAGCAGTAAAATAAATCCCGTGTCAGAAAGCACTCTGAACAGACTACGAGCCGGGCTGAATGATCCGAAGGAAACTGAATATGAACCAGCTCCAGGTAATATTTTATTCATCAAAGTTTGTCTTGTCTCTGTTATTGTCTTTTAGTTTTGATCATGCTTCTTTGATTCCAACAGCTGTAGGAACTGCACCGGCTATGAGTTCTACTCAAGCCCCACTTATCCAAACTGATGTGGGTGAGGGGAGTTCACATTTGCCGAGTTCTCTAAAAGCACTCACTTCAACTCCCAGAATAGAGGCTCCTCCTGCTCCTTCCCCTACTATTGCAGCGACTCCCGATTTTGATACAGGGATTGCAAAGATCATGGGGATGTATTCAGATATTATTTATTCGTATCTGGATACATTCTCAAGACGACTTATGAAGGATGAAACTATGCCCTTTTCGAGTCTTCGAGAGGCGACTAGTTTTCCACTTTCAGCTTTGAGACAGGTTGGTTATCGGACCCAATGTGTCTTTTTGAACATCTCCTGAATGATTTAGAAGCAAATATCCATAAATATTGGGAGATAAAAAAGGAGGATATTAATTCTCTGACTGCAGCTGAGATTGCTCAATTGGAGAATGAAGCTCAAGCTTAGCACATTGCTCTGACAGAATTCCTCGCTCAGTCTTCTAAAGAGTTAATGGCGAAAGACGAAGAAATAATAAGTACTCGTCAGAATATGGAGCGCCTAGAGAAAGATGAAACGTCAAAAGCTGAAGAGCTTAGGAAGTTGAGGGAAGAGCTAGCTCGTCTTCAGGAGCGAATTGCCTCCGTGGAAAAAGAACAATCAGAGATTGCTACTGATCGTAAATCTGAAGCTGAACGCTGTCAATTTTTACAGCAAGAGCGAGAATTGATGCAAACCAATCAGATTGAAGAGACCAATCGCCGTAGCTCTATTATTGTGGAATATGACCAACGGATGATTGGAGCTGAAACAGCAGAGCGAATCAAGAAAACTCATGAAGAAAAGATAAATAATGTAATCATTCGTATTCAGGAGATAATTACTCCTCCTAAATAGATCTTTTACATTTATCATGTATTGCAGTTTTGGTACCCATTGTAATCAATGTTTTGATTTTGATTGAAATGAATATTTGACTTGATTTCAATTCCGTGGATGATATTTTTGTAGAAAACATGTTCAGAGGTAAATAATACATGACATATTTCAATAAAATAGAATATACAAATAAATTTTGTAACTCTATCATGATATTAAACCAAAGATAATTTTAGTTAATACTGATTAGAGAAAACAGAATTCAGATATAAAGATATCTTTGGATTCTATTTTCCATGATCTTTTGGACTCGGAAATCAAAAGACGAGACGATGATATCATTTTCCAGAATAGAAATATGATACATAGAAAATTCAGAGGTAATATGGACATGGTTTTCTATACAAGATCTTTATTAAATCCACTGGGGATCTAATAAGACAAAATATCAAATTCTCTGGAAAAATGATACATGGTAGAATATCAGTTTCCTCTGGAGATAACGATATCGAGATAACTTTTGTAGAGAAGAATTAACTTTGATTTTATATTGCTGGGGAATAATGAAAATATTATACATAATATTCTTTAAGAATTTTCCATTGATAGGCATCATCATGACTTTCCCATCCATAGAGGCAAGCTGGTATGCTCCGTTAGAGAAGACTTTGTTTACTACGAATGGGCCTTCCCATTTCGCATCAAATTTGCCTTTGCTCATATGTGTCATGGTCATAGGACGTCTGACAGTATGGACCAGTTCTCCTTCTATGCTCTGACTTGACTTTCCGGTTAAAAGCTTTGAGATTCGGGCCTGATACAGCTCGATATTTGTTGAGCATACAATCGTTTTCATCTAGAGCTTCCAATTCTTGAAGTCGAAGACGATCATTTTCTGTTGTAAGTTCATTGGAGATTGCGATTCTCAGAGAAGGAATCTGGATCTCAAGGGAAAGAACAGCTTCACACCATATACCAAAGAGAAAGGCGTACATCCGGTCGCATTGCGAACGTGGTGCGGTAAGCCCATAAACATTCACCAAGCTTCTCGCTCCAGTTACGTTTGTTGGAAGAAACGAACTTTTTCAAGAGTTTGATGATCGTTTTATTGAAAGCTTTGCCAATCCATTAGCTGCTGGATTATATGCTGTAGAAGTTATTGATCCGATGATCATCGCAGAATCGAGTAAATTTCTGACTGACGAACTGCGGTCCGTTATCATGGATAATACGTCGAGGAACTCCAAATCGATAGATGACATGATGTTTGACGAAGTTGATACACTAGAAGTTTGACTTCAGATAACGGGATTGCTTCAGCCCATTTGGAAAAGTAATCGGTTATTGCTAGAATAAACCGATGTCCCCTTAATGATGGTGGGTTAATAGGACCAATGACATCCATGCCCCAGCTTCAAAGGGCCATGATACGCTGTTGGGTGTAAGAACTCTGACGGTTGATGGATAAAGTCTGCATAAATTTGACAGGCTTTACATTTTTGAGCATATTGAATGGCGTCAGCCACCATCGGGGCCAATAATAACCCATACGTCGGATACGATCTTGAAGTTTAGGACCTGGTTGATGGGCTCCGCAAACACCATCATGTGCTTCACGGATTATCTGTTGTGCTTCTTCACCAGCGATGCATCGAAGGAGAAGACCATTGTAGGCCCAACGATATAGTGTCTTCGTTGTATGATTATAATAGAATCTGAGAGATCTACGCCGAATAGACGCTGCTTCACTCGGATTATCGAGAAGTATGTCATATAATACAAAGTCTAGAAACGGGCGTCTCCAGTCTTCAGTTATGGCTTCTGTTTTATTAGAAAAGACATATTCCATAGTAGAATCGGAAGAAGACGAGGACACTTTGTCAAACTTTAATCCAGCATCAAGGTTGAGAGAATCTTCATGGGAATTATGGGAAAGGCCAAAGCCAAATTATTCTCAACGCAGAATAATTTTCGGTTATAAACCACTATTACTTGCTGACGTCTGATTGGTAGGCTAATACAGCAGCAAGATTAGCCAAAGCATCAGCTTCTGCATTATAAGCTCGTCGAACATGTTCAATAAAGAAACCATCAAAGGAGGAGGCCATAGAAATTGCTGCTCGATGATAAGGTATCAAATCTTGATGACGAACTTCATACTTCCTCTGATCTGATTGACAATAAGCTTGGAGTCTCCATAAACTTCTAAATATTGAATATCTAGATGTTTAGCAAGTTGAAGACCAATGAGCAACGTATTGATTCGGTACATTGTTTGAACATGATTGATCCAGAGAATAAGCCCTTGAATAGTTAGTCCTTCTGGGGATACAAGAACAATCCCAACTCCAGCGACAATATCGCCGTAGGACCTATTCTAGATGCTCATCAAAGAATAGACGCCAGGTAGGAATTTCTTCAGAAACCAGATTTGAATCCAGAACTTCATCAGGATTCATCATATAATTTAGAATCTTCTGGAACCGCATAAGCTGCCAGAAAATCAGCAAGAGCCTGTCCCTTAACTGACTTCTGAGGAATATAATGCATATCGTATTGAGCTAAAAAATTCTCCAATTAGCTATCTGGAGTTGAGAATACCAGGTTTCTTCATCATAATCCTGATGGGATTCACTCTGGAAATGAGTGAATCGTTTGACCAATAATATAATATCGCGTCTTCTGAACGGCAAACATTAATGCTAGGCATTCTTTCTCGATTGGAGAATAACGCGGTTCACGGCCTGTCATTGTGCGACTGAGATAATAAATAGCCTGTTCATGGCCATCTTTATTTTTTGGGCGAGTAATGCACCAAGAGAATGATCCATGGCTCGAACATATAGAAGGAATGGTAATCCCGAAACGGAAGGTACCAAAACCGGAGGGTTCATGAGATATGTTGATATCATCAAATGCTTTTTGACATTCTTTGTTCCAGATGAAAGATACACCTTTCTTCAGAAGTTTGTTGAATGGTCTGCAGCGTCTGATAAGGTAGAAATGAATCTCTGATATAAGCAATTCTTCCTTGAAATCCTCGTAGCTCTTTTAAGGTGCGTGGAGGACGCATCTCTTGAATGGCTTTGATCTTCTCGGGATCCACGTGTATACCTTTAGCGGTAATGACGAACGAGAAATTTACCACTAGAGACGCCCATGAAGGACTTAGTAGGGTTCATTTTAAGTTGATGCTGACGCATTAAATCAAAGATAGTCTTCAAATCTTGGATATGATCCTCCTTTCGTCGACTTTTGACTGCAATATCATCATATAGCATTCGACTATTTTCTGGAGATGTTCGCAGAATATAGTGCATTGCTTGCTGTATGTTGCTCCTGCATTCTGAGACCAAACGGCATCACTGTATAACAGTATGTACCGATCGACGTTCTGAAGGAAGTATGTCTCTCGTCGTCTGGAAACATTTTGATTTTTTGTATCCTGAATATCCATCCATGAATGACATCCGTTCGAACCACATGTGTTGTCGATCATGACATCTGTAATTGGAAGAGGAACTCGTCTTTAGGACAAGCTGCATTGAGATCGCGAAAGTCTATACAGACTCGATCTTGCCGGTCTTTTTAAGACATGAACGATGTTAGCACCCATTCAGGATGTTGTTCCTCTCGAATAAATCCAGAAGCCATAAGCTTGTTGACTTCAGCTTCAATTGCATCTATAATGTCTGGACGAAATCGTCGCTGTTGTTGTTTGACTGGTTTAGCATTGGCATGATATAAGTTTGTGCATTGCAATCTTGGATCTAATCCGGCATATCCTCGTAACTCCAGGCAAAGACATCGATATAATCATGAATAAGCTGATCATGTCTGTTTATCTGTTCTAAAAGACTTTCACTGATGAATATTGGTTTAGGGGACCCTTTTTCACCAACATCTTTGGATCAGTTTATCTTCAGTAGGAGGTTCCCTCTGCTCGAACCTGAATTCCCATTGATTATTAATCTTTGAGCCCATGTTCTGATTCGGGTGATATTTCAAAATCATCCTCATCTTCATCATTTTCTTGCAGGCCATCAACAGAGACATATTGATGGATAAATAGAGCGATGGAGATCGCCAATACTTGTGTCAGAATCCCAAGAGAGGGAATCGGAAGACTCAGATCGTTCGTCTTCATCGGATTTTGAATCTTCATGGACTATGTTGATAAAGGAAGTAGGAGCAATATAACCTAAACCACATTTTGTCCTTCCGTATTTTAATGGAGGAATTCGAACAGGCATTCTTCTTCCTTTCATTATTGAGACTGGTTCTGAAGTCATAATCCATATCTTGATGATATTTTTGGATTGTTGACTGTAGCGACGCAGTGTAACCTTCCAGTATCGTCGTTTGTGTCATCTCTTCCAGGTTAGGAGGATTCTGGGGTCTTATAGAAGAATATTGGATTTTCTCCCTCTTTCTAATAGGGACCACGAAGTATGATTTTGTATGGACTCTAATGATACGTCTGTATGAAGAGTTTGAACAACTCCTATAGTTAGTGGCTCTAAGCTATCTAGCAATTGTAAATAACTTTGTACATGATTACAGACATCAATATACTGCAAAGGAGAGCTTCATTAATATTAGATACTGTATTTACAACAGAAGGCTCAGACTTAGTCAATTAATGACAAAAGGGGAAGAGGAAGAGCGATCAGAAGTTGTTTCGATTAAGATCGATAACAAAAGGCTCAGAAGAGGTGAGCTCCCTTGAAGAAGATCGTGGATAAGTAGTACGTCCATGACTGGAATGACTAGAGTATCTGGTCTACCCTGAGAAGGTGGAGGGGGAGTGGCACGCCACTGACAGGAATTATCCGTGAGACTTGTGGAGCTTGGGCAGACGATAGAGTAGTAGTCTGACAGGAATTATTAGTGAGTCTTCTTCAGATGATTTAACAGATGCGGAGGAGTGATAGCCCTTTACAGGAATAACAAAAGTGTCGACTTTTGATATCTCATCATCATTATCCATAGCTTGCAGACTTTCAAATATTTCATTGTACATGCGAGCGTCATTGAAATAAGCTTCGACTCCTTTGAGTGGATATAGATCTGCAACCTCCTTTTGAACTTCTCCATTATCATCAACATATTTGAAGTACTGATGAAGAGTCGAAGGAACGACATTATGTTCATTGCAAGAATGGTCTCCCAATAGAACATTGTATGAGAAACCATGATTGTCGATGAGTGTAAAAAGTAACTTTAGTGCGAAGATCGCCTATTTGAAATTTGAGGCGAATCTTGCCCAAAGGCTCATTTTTTCCTTGTTGAATCCCAAGATGGTTAGTGATAGTGCTGGAAAGACTATGCACAGGTATCTTCAGTGCATCTAGCATAGCTTTTGGCATAATACTGAGAGCGGATCCTGGATCAATCAGTAGACGATCAACCTTATAGAATCGATATCCGTATGATTAAAGGACGGCATGTCGATTATCCTCTAGCAGCATATCGTCCTGCGTAAAGGTAATGTTTGGAATAAATTCCATACATTATGGCAATGAGAAACAGGTTCTGTTTCCAACTTCTTGGGAGAGTTAGGCAGGTTTCTGCTTGCAGCAATGCTTCATCAGAGTTTCTCGAGTCTCTTTAGAGAGGCGTAAGAGCTCAAAGATTGATAATTTAGCTGGTGTATTGGCTAGTTGAGCCAATATATCAAAATTATAGGCTTTTTAAGTCCTGTAGGAGATGACTTCTTCAGTGGCTTGTCAAAGCGGACTGTTGTTGCCTTTGTCAGCTACTGTTGGTTTGGAAGGAACTGTCTCAACAGGAACATTTGAAGGCTCTTCAGTAGAGACTGGTGTTGGAGCTGTAACCGGAGGAACATCAGAAGTTTCTTCAGGAATTTTAGCTAATCTTTCAGATAATTTTTCCTGACCGAGTTCCAGCAAGAACTTCGTCTCAGGCTCAGGTTCAGGGTCTATGGAAACCATGTGCAATTCTTTATCTTGCTCTTGGTTTTTTTATGCTGATGAGAGTTTCATTCCAGAAACCAAGGCAACACGAGATTGATTATGCCTCATAGTAATGGCTAAAGGTGCTCGGAGTCCTTTGCCTTAGTT